>JAOANR010000004.1:35704835-36132232 GCA_030278955.1 Hygrophila difformis
TATTTGGATTGTATTTGGGTTTATTTATGTTTTTGTGTAGTTTGAATTTCAAGGTTTTGGATAATATCTGTTTTTTGGTGGGGCCAAATGGGAATGGCCAATTTCTTGCTTTAAGCCAACCCGAATGCAACCTGATTTTTTTTTTTTTGGGTGGGGGTCGTGTTGAGGTTTGACATTTTCGAATTTGGATTAAAACGTTTTATTTCTAACCCTCAACCTCATCTAAAACAGGAACTTGACACCCCTAAAAATACATACTCCGTATTAGGAGAGAGATTATAATTTTAGTTAAAACAGAAATGAGATTTGTTTCTACACTAACTTATAAATCAAAATTAGATATTTAATCGTTTCAATTAAATATCTAATAAAGGCTTGTAGGTAGGAATGCATGTTTCTTCATAACGTACCTTCCTTTTGATATGCAAATTAGAAATGAAATTAGAAACTACGTTTGAAAAAGTTAAAAGCAAAAAAATCTAATATTTACATGTACGGTAACACCAAAGATTCACCCAAAGAAGAAAAAGAAAGAAAGATCTTTCTTAAAAGGAGAAGGGGAATATCCATCTAGGAGGCTTATTAACTCATCTAACCACATGCTAAAAATCTATCTTGAAATAAATGTATGAGTCAAATGAGTTATAAATATTTATTTTAGTTGTTGAATTCGATGGTTAAATCCAAATGAGTTTTAGTGGTCGCTCAACTCTTTAGTGACCGATTTTTTATTTTTAAAAAGGACAAACCTTCTATAGGAAATGATTTATTTTTACTTGATGTGAATTCCAATTTGAAAGAAGCTACATAAAGATCTTTGAAGATACACAATTTCCCCAGTGACAGTATTATTACTACTCCTAATAGATTAGATATTTAATCATTGAACCATTTAAAAATTTAGCACTTAAATTAATTCATATTTACGCGGGTATTTAATTCTATCGAACACAAGATATTTAATAACGTATAACTAATCACATGGCCATAATATGAACTAAATTTAAATTTGATGAAAGCACCATAATTTTTCTCCCACTCTTTAATCCCATATATACCTTTATCCCAAACCACATCATATCCAATTGCAGCCTACATTCGTGTTGCTGCAATTAAACACTCCAACACACACATTCAACAATCACAGAGGAGTACAACACACTGCCTATCCCTACAGATATTTTACACAGTTTATAGTACTTATATATCACTAACACAAAAAGCACACATAAATATATAGAGTGCACGCATTCACTATATATATAGTATGAGTAAAATTTGACAAGCTAATTATGGATGCAAAAAGGGAAAATCAGAGTGAATTACTAGCTATGAAGGGAAGCATAGCTATTAATAAGGCCCAAGGCATTACTTGTGGTGTGCACCACATTCAAAATCCGGGCCCGCACCGCCGCCCTGGTTGTTCCGGTGAACCCTTCGACGCACGTGTCCTCATTCGTCAGGGCGGCGCTCACCCACGTCTGCACGTCGCTCATCACCAATCCAAAATCCGTCCCCCGGAATCCGAGCCGGCTCATCTCGGCAATCGATTTCCTCAGCTGGTCCACCGAGTCGCTCATCTCCTCCACGCAGTCCCGCATGGCGCTCGCCTCCCGGGGATTCAGTCCGGCGGTGTGCGCCATTTTAACGATGTCGGCTGAGGTGACGCGTGTGGTTGTCAGGCTGACGGAGAGGGCGGTGGTGGCGAGGAGCTTGGGGTCCTGCTGGATGGCGCTGGCGTGGCTCGATAGGGACGAGAAGCAGAGCGTCGGGTAGGCGGTGCTGGAGCAGGACCGCCGGATGAACTCGGTGTTCGTGGCGGCGGGCCGGGCGGCGCCGCTTGAGGATGTGAGGGCGAGTAGTGTGACAAGTGTGACTATGAATTCCATGTGTGTTTTAAGGTGAATTATTATTATTAGATTAAAATTTTGTGGGAAATGTGGAGTGTGTGAGAATGTAGGACGGAAAGGGGTGCAATTTATAGAGGGATTTCCATTTCTGTGGTGTTCTAATTTTTTTTTTAAAAAAAAGGAAAAAAAAAAAGAAGAAATGAAAGAAAGATATCGTAGAAAAATTGAATTGAATTAGCAATAAATGATTGAATAGATTGAATTTGTGTAATTTATTGAAGATGTGAAATTGTAAAAATTGTAGCCGTACGTCAAGGTAGATAAGCCGCTTTTGGGAATGTGGGCGTTGTTGTGTGTTAGAAAGCTCCATTGACCCGAATTGACCCGAAGACTGGATTAATATTTAATGATGATATATAGTACTTCTATATACTACACCGTCTAACGACAAATTGCTTGTAGTGATACTAATATGCTACTCCGTTTTGTTCTGTTAAAAATACCAAAATGCTTCCACTCCCAATTTTTTTTTGGTAAATATTGACAAATATATGTAGACAAAGGTGTATGAGAGCTCAAGCCACACAAATTACAACAGGAAATAAAGGAATGGATGGGACTGGGAATTGAACCCCAAGGCCCCAATCTATGGTTGGAAGATAGGGAACATTACCACTTTTGTTGAGTCTCATTCCCAATTGTTTACCCATTTCTTTTTTTTGCTTTTCAATTTAATTTTCTTTCTTTTCTTTCTTCTTCTTCTTCTTATTATTATTTCCCTAAAAATTTCATTTTATCTCTTCTTTTAATTTTTAACTATTTTATTCTACTTTTAATTTTTTTCTAAAAATATTAGTTTATTTTTTTTTTTTTAGCTATATATCAACAATTAATTTGATGTGCGAGGCTCCAATATGTGATTTCTACACATACATAGCTATTAGTGGCACGCAGTTTGCCCATGTTCCTAACTAATGCTCCAGTCCCCACAACCATTATCAGTGTACCCTGTCCCTGCCCGGCCCTACTTTATGTAAGATTTCGACATTACGTTTATAAAATATCTCAAGCAAGTAGTATGTCTACTCTATTATATCTATCTATAGCTACCTGAAGCATATATTGTACTACTCCTCCTGGCTCCTACCCAACAAATTAATAATGTAAATTTGGTCCAGATAGATATTACAAAGTCCGAATCCTCCTCAGATCAGAAGATAAAGTATATATGGACCAAACTACTATTTTAGTGACATTATTACATATGTATAAATTGTGGGATGATCGTAAGTTGGTAACCCTATCTGTGATCTATGCAATATAATATTGTGAATATTTATACAGTATATTATGGATTGGAATTAATTGGGGACAGGTCTCATGTATCATCATATAGTAGATTCGTACACCACTTGTTCAAATTGCACCCCTTTTCTGTTTTCACTTTTTGCTACAAATAGGCTACACATGCATTATATTATTGAGGAGGTTGCCCATTCACATCATTCTAATTTTATATATTACTACATAAATAAATCCACTTTTATTTTAATTAGCAGAGGGAGCAGCCTCGTCGGATTTTCTACATTGAATTTTCCATGTGTATTATAATATACACCAGTGAATTCTTTTAATTCATATAGTCCACATAGATTGGGCTATATATCAATAAATAAATCAAATTAAAGTTACGTACTAAATTAGGTGAATAGTTGAAGTCAATATTGCTTAGAGAAATCAAACTCAATTAAACTTAAATAACTTGAATACATGGTCGGTCGATAAGAATATCTTAATACTGCATTTGGATGGATTTGGAGGGGATTTAAAATTCATAATAACAAATCATTTCAAAACGTAGGATTACTGCCTGATTAAGGGCATTAATAATTCCATTAAATTATTACTACTACTATTAATTAAAGGTATTAATTATATGCCGCAGTGCCCCGTCGAAATTCCATTCCTCCAGCCGTGGCGAGGCCCGGCGGCAGCCTCCGCACCACCACTAGCTGAGTTCATTATCCGGCCGGTAGTCTTCCTGCTCCCAGCTCCGGAACCACGCCTGTAGAGCCACAACAGCGCCATCCAAGACCGGTCAATCGGTTGACCAGTTCTTGAATTCGATGGCTCCCAATATTTGAGGATACTGATGAGCGACTGTCGATCACCGCCGGCCAGATGAACGTCGATGAACAGGGCACCGAACACCATGATCAGGGAAAGAATTGTGAATATTGTGCATATTATGTACAATAATTACTACCAAAATAAAAAAATAATAATACTAATAACAATAACATTTGGGTCAGCAACATCTGGAAGCGTCGCTTTAGGGACGTATAAAGAATCAACAGGCGTCAAAAAAAAAAAAAAAAAATCGAAGAATGGTAAAGTTATTTAATATTTGACGACCTAAGCACAAACCAAAAATAACTTGATAAATCAAATTATTTTTTACTACTTTTTTTAACTACTTGATTCTGTTCTCACAATTAATCATCAAGCTAGTTTAATTAGTTTGAGTCTTATTATTAAACTTTTAACAATTAAATTCTTAATAATTGAATTTATTTTTATTTAAAATATTAATAATCATCATCATCATCATCATCATCATCATCATCATCATCATCATCATCATCATCATCATCATCATCATCATCATCATCATCATCATCATCATCATCATCTATCAATTATAATAAAATGAATTATTAACGAGTGTAATATGACAAGTTGAAATAACTAAATGACGAAGCACTTTTAGTTATTTTGAGTCCTTGCATGATTTGATTGAGCCAAGTGGAAATTAAACTCATAGTATATTAATAGCGATAAGAAAACAAGAGGGGTCACTCACGTACCTTTTACTGTAAACCGATATGATCATGCATGGTAGTTCACTTTTTCTTTTTCTTTTTCTTTTCTTTTCTTTTCTTTTTTTCTTAAAAAAATGTTTGTTTACTTTTATGTATTAATATTTTATTAGTATTACGTGTAAATAATTAAGGTTTTTTTTTTTAAAAAAAAGATATTGCTGTTGCTAAGCGCGCGCACATATATTTGTTATTATAAATTGCATATGTTTCTAACATTAAATTATCCATGGTATATTCAACGTAAAAAATTTCAGATTGTGACGAAAAAGAAGACAAATATCGTCACCAAAAGTCTTGATGCATGCATACATGATTTCATCGCTTTATTCGTCGCCTTATGTCGGATGCAACGACATAAACGACGAAAATGTGTTGTCACCTCTGGCGAGTTTTTGTAGTGTAAGAGAGATTTTGTTTTTAAACAAGCCGACGAATTATTCAATTTAGATGTTAATAAACAAGCCATAAATTCAAATCGGCTTCTATATTACTCCCTCCGTCCCACTTAACTTGTCTTGTTTGACTTTTGCATACAATCCAATGCACATTTTCAACCGTTAATATCTTCAAATATGTATAATAAAAAAATTATGTAAAATATATATTCTAAAACTACATGATAATACGATTCTAACAAGACCTAACTCGATTATTTTTTTGAAATATATACTTGCAAAAATATTGAGTCAAAGTTAAACAATGAATAGTGTAAAAAAGTCAAACAGGACAAGATTGGTGGGACGGATGGAGTATTACTTTTTCCAATGTAAATAATAGTAGTAGTATATAGATATGATATGTCTATAATTATCTATATATACATATGTAGATTGTAGAGTCCTCATAAAGGGGTGTAAATAGAGTAATTCATGTGATCCTTCAATATAAAATTGCTAGTTGAAGCTAAATTCACAATTTTCAAACAGTGAAAGAAATAAATGATGATAAAATACAATTGCAAGTTGGATTATAATCTAGGACTAGGACACTTACATACATGCAATAATATGGAAGAGACGACTAAAAGTGCAAGTGAGTGGGCTCTAATGAGTTTGTAATGTTTATGACGGTAATATTCCGGCATGGTTTTCCTATGAAAATTTTCAATTCATTACATAATCTCACTATCACATTACATAATAACATTATGAATATGCAAAATATTGGATCTGTTTGGAAATTAGCTGTTAGCTATTAACTGATTATGTGACTAATAATAAGTGAAAATTAGTTGTTTGACATTTTCGAGACTAACTTTTTGTCTGCAATAAGCTAAAATCCAAAATGCTGATATTTACAGCGGTTTAAAAAAAATTAATTGAACACTGTTTTAAGTTATTACTGTATATCTTTTTAAATAAGCTAATTTATCTTAAATTTATCACAAAATAACTAATTCGGTAGAGGTTTTGCCAAACAAGGACATTGTCATTAACCGGACTGCATGTACTCCCATATTATAAGGACCGGGAATTTCGCAGGTGTTTGCTTGCTACAATAATGATAATGGATAAATTTAACCGAATCAAATACAGTAAATTCAAATTATTGATTTCCTTTATTCTATGTGAGTCGTGAAATGATAATCTACTTAACTCGGGATTTGGGACTGCCCATTTAATTTGTGAATTTTATTAATTAGTACATAATATTTAGACGTACACATTTTCTGGAACCCACATTTTTATGATTTTTTGTCATTAAATTCACGTATTTGATTAGTGATATTATATAAAAGGATAAGGGAGAAAAAATTGAAGATGAGGGATTCAATTTAAAGCCATAGATAATAATAATAGTACGTGAGCAAATAATAAGATACTTCTCTCAATTCAATTCTCAATTGTCACCCAAATAATGGGCAAATGCACATGCAAACTCATGTATTGGGTCCACTTTAATTATGGTCCATTTTTCTTCAATTTTTCGATAATTAAAAATTTGGAATAATATTTTGCACAATTAGCCAACTTGCGCATCCACACATAAATAAATATCAATTTAAATGGTTCTCTTGGTTCTCTTGTGCGAAAAAGAGGTTTAATCTGTTTGATAGTTAAGCTTTAAGGGATTGGGAATTAAGAGGCAATAATAGACAATCTGTCTATAGATTAGGCATGGCTTTTTTGTCATTTGTTATACGATATCCCACCTCACCTGCAGGCAGATTACGCATATTAATCCGGACCGAGGGAATCTGTGCCCCATAAGGGGGTGCCCTCTTCCGATTGATCTTTTAAGTCTCCTCTATATATATTTAAAGTTCCAACTCGAAGTATTGGCTGTGGACTTAAAAAAAAAAAAATTACTTGTTGACTTGTTGTCATCGTCTTACGAATCATAATTGGTACAATAAATTAATAGCAATTTAAAGTTGGATTTGATGTATTCAAATTGGGTTTTTGCACAATATAAATAAATATAAAATTGAGATTTAAGAGGATTATTATGAATACTGGGCCAATTCGCGATACTGGCCGAGATGACAGTTTTTCATCATTATAAATACTAATTAAATTTAAACTATTGGGGCCTAATCGGTCATTGATGTTTGGGCCAATTGACGATACTGGGCCGAGATGTTTTGCTTATATGGAGTGACAATAGCCATTTTATTTAATTTTAATTTATTTATATCCACATGTCGAATTTTGAATTTGTTTCATTTTAAGCCAAGCAATAATGTCATGGAGAATTGGAGATGCATCTCCTATACACAAATTAGACAAATTCTCAACTCGATATAAATTAGCACGACAAGCAATCTTTATGTTGGTTCTACTTCCACCTCTACCATTACTCTACTCTACAGTACACATGTGGCTAATGGTTGGAACCAACCTTAACTACTCTATTTCTATAAATAAAAAGATAATAGCTAAAATAGACCACCAGAACGAGAATGAAGTCATTCCACTTTTAGGCCACGATATTTTGTTTTAGAGAAATGAGCCGTTAGAAGATTGTCGGCCCGAATTTAGGCTAAATGGCCAGAATTCGGGCCGCGATGGTCTAAAAATGGAAATAACTTCTTTTTGTGGCAATTTTAGTTTTTTTTTCAATTATTTTTTATCTTATGTAATTAACATAAATTATACTCCTACTTTTTTTTTCTTGTTCCAATATTTTTATTTCATTTCAATTCTAAGAAATAATTAAATATTAATCGTCAAATCTACGCATCACATCACATTAATAAATATATTAAACTTTCAAATCCATCACCATTAATAATTAATACTACAACCTTTTTTTATTAGCTTAGGAAGTGGGGACAAGAACCATATTCAGGGGCGGATGCACCTTAGTGCAAGGTGGGTCAATTGACCCACTATAGATCCCTCAAAAATTTCAAAAAAAAAGAAAAATATATATATATATATATATATTAGTTGATCCAATTTTTTTTTTTTTGAGAAAAATAATTTTGATCCAAACGAATCCAAAAGTTAACTTACAATGCGCAACTAAGACAAGCCAGGGCCATCTCTAGGGATGGGAATAGCCTGTTAGCAACAAAAGCATACAAAACAATATATACTATTTTTTATTTTACATCATCAAGAGGCATAGCATTTGGATGAAGCAGCAGCACCCGCATTCAATAATGAGCATCCATTATCCATACACGGAATACCATGCTCTAAGACCTTTGACCAAACAATCAGGCATGCCAATTCACAATGAGCGAAATCCCTGCTAGTCTTGGACACTTAGCTCGCCAAATACTTCCAATTCCTTCCGGATATCAAGAGTAATGTGAGCAAACCTTCAAGTTAAACCACCAGTGGAGCTCATAGGTGACAGATTCGTGAGACATTCTATACACTTTCTTCAATCTCGCATCTCCCCTGTCTTAGTAACAAATCCATTGCATCGACTAAAAAGGGGATGGGCAGTGGTGATAGCAAGCAACCGATTTGGAGGAAATAGAAGTGGCAGAAGGTGGAGGGTAATAACTGAAAAGAATGGAACCATCTATGCATTTTCCAACAAAAAATTCTGAACAGTGTTGTAAAGCCGATACCTCAGACATCCCAAGTGAAACACCTCTCAGTACAATACATGACACAAGTAAGCCTATATTCAATCATCCAAGTGATACGAAATGCAAGACACTCTTTCTCAACTCCCAATCTTACTTTCTAACTGCTTCCTTATGAATACCTCCTCTAGACCCTGCTCAAACTTTTCTTCTTCTATTTTTTTTTTCACATACTTTCCTTCAACATTTTCTATTTTCCTTTTTTTTTTTTACTCTTTTTCTTCTTTTTTCTTTTTTCTCACTGAATGTCCGCCAGCCATTATAAAATTCATATGTCGAAATCATCCTCCCAGTTCAAAATCCTTCCAACACCCCAAGCAATCTCAACTACTTACTAGCAACACCGGAAGAATTTTTGTTGAAATGCATAGACAGCTTCCAATATTTTAAGATATCTGTACACTGTACTGGTAGGGCAAGGGACGGAAAGGGATAAAGGTTCTCCTGGGATTGAATAGGATTAGTGGGAAAAATTAATATGTACCACAATAGGTTGGGTTGGTTGTCTAGATCAGAGTTACCATGGGCTACGGAAAGAATTATAGGTGAGTAAACAACTAAGGCCATGACAAGAAAATACCCTTGACCCCTTATCCTATCCGATGCACCAGAAATAGTTACTGCAGGCTCAACACGAGTATTGAATCAAGTTTAAGATTGTCAAATCACATATTTGTATGTCTTGCTTTTATTCTTATAATCGATTTTTCTTGTTTTGATAATAAGAAATTGAGAAGACTTCCGAAGTCCTATCCTAAAGAATTTTTGGAAATGAAATTGATGGTTTTTAAATATTTATTGGAGAATTTCATTGTTGACATTCGAACTAATAAGAGTTTAGGATGTGAAGAATTTAAATGAGCTTTCCATAATTTTTTTTTTCTTTTGGTGAAAGCTTTCCGTAAAACTTGTTGAGACAAAGAAGTATGAAACACATTCAAATGAATATTTGCGATTGAAGTTGGTATTATTTCTTTCAGTGGGAACGACAACAGTAGAACGAGCTTTTTCAGCAATGAAATCCATTGCGGAACAACATGGGAAATCATTTATTGAATGATTGTTTTGGTTACTTTCATAGAATGGGATTTGGTTACGAATGTTAGTTAGTATAAGAACCTCTCGTGAACAATTGTAGTTATTTTAGTGTAAGTACTGAATCATATTAGTAGTGACTTTAAATTTAACATTTTTAGTACTTTTATTAGAAATATTAATCCTATTACAGTAAAATTAATTATATTAATCATCAAAAACTAACCTATCGGAGAATGAAGAGTTGGCCCAGTGGTCATTTTCCCTGACTTCCAACCTTATGGTTGGGTTTTTGATTCTCACCCGGCCCTTTATCCTCTTTGTAATTTGTGTGATTTGGGCTACCACACACCTTTGGCGACACATGATTGTCATTGCTTACCCAAAAAAAAAAAAAAACTGACCTACCGAAGCAAATATCCTAGATCCGCCACTGACCATATTAGATGTCCTTTTGGTTAGCTGAGGACAGCACCTACTAGATCTCATGCCCCACCTGTGCACCAGAAGCAAGAGGGACATGGGGTGGTCTCCTCGTTTTTGGACTGTAGTATGCTTTCTTGCTGGTGGCACACATTGTTTTGAGAAACCATCCTCATGCAATGCTCCGTGCTCCAACTTTTAATCTTGAAAGTCTTAAAGAAAATTTAGTAGGTTGTCAGTATAAATTATTGAGTAGGCTACAAGGTTAATTTTTAGTAATCAGGTAATCGGGTCTTAATTGTTGGGTAATTGGGTAGTGGGTTTTAAAGTATAACATAGTATTTATTTATTAATGTGATGTGATGGGTAGGTTTAGCGATTAATGTTTAATTATGTTTTAAAATGGAAATGAAATAATGTGGGATCAAGAAAAAAAAAGTATGACATAAATAATAGTATAAATAATAGTATGGGATTAGTATTATTTATTTTAATTACATAAAATAAAAAAATAATTGAAAAAAACTAAAATATACCACAAGAATGATTCATTTCCACTTTTAGGTCATCACAGCCCGAATTCCGGCCTAATGGCCTAAATTCGGGCCCAGAATCCTTCTAATGGTTCATTTCCCTAAATCAAAATATCGTGGCCCAAAAGTCGAATAACCTCCTTCTGATGGCCTATTTTATCTATTATCACTAAATAAAATTGTAATGGCCTTGCCCATGTTATAATGGGCAAACTAGTTTCATTTTTTCGCATGTTATAATGGCATCACTAACTAAGCAATTTAGCAAACTAGTTTCATTTTTCACTAAGTCGTAGTATTTTTTTCACATGTTATAATGGCATCGCCCATGTTATTTTGGCCGGATTCGTGCAAGTATTTGATAAATTGGTGCTTTGATCTTTTGGAGAATGAATTAATGTCGTGAAATCGGTGGGTATGAATCTATATAATGACTGACGGACTGTCACTGAGAATGAGAATGGTTCTTTCAAGTACTCCCTCCGTCCCATTAGATATGTCTTGTGACGGTTGGATATGAGTGTAACGCCCCGAAAATTTTATAACATTTTTCGTGACATTACCGTCGTATTGACTATTCTAAACTGTTAATCACTCAACTTAGACAGTTAATACGAAGCGAGGTATAAACACAAACATGTATCACAACAAAATAAATGCCAACAAAGCTGTGAATAAGCCCAGGATCATCACATGACATATCCGGGCGACAAGCCCTGAAATAATATAACAATAAAACATAATTCCAATACCATTATCAACACATAATAAATCCTAGTGATTCACCTATCACATCTAACATCAGCAAGTAATTCCGTAACACAAGCCATATAAAATAATATTAACATATAATCCACATGAACAAATAAACAGAGATGCATCCTATCTAGTCCGCTCAACCCGCACCCCCACCACGTGATCTGCGCCATCCGAATGAGGATCTATAGAACAGACAACAGCAAGGTGTCAGTACAACATACTGGCAAGGAAAATATATAGCAGGGAAAATTGGATAAATAGCACAAATACTATACTAATAACAATAATAATAAATAATAACAATAATAATAATAAGAGCAGAAAGTAAATACGGAGAATAAACATCACACCCTTACCGGTGCTTCAATCACGTCATAAACTGCTAACGAAAGATGAGCTTAATGATGAATGTAATGCAATGACCTATAATGTCTATCTATCCTAAATGCAGCACAGAATATGTCTAGCGCACATCCTAATACTATGGCCGACATTCTTTCCCATTAAGGATCCACCTCTCCTTAATGATCGAAAGAGATGCCTACAGTGCCCCCGCCGCGGACACTACATGCATAAAGGGGTAAGTGGACTTAGGAGTGGCATCCCCAAGGATCGAACCACATCTAGCGGGTACTGGCCCAGAGCATCTCGCTCTCGAAAGCTTACATGTCCAGAACTGAGTTCTCGAAAGCGAAAGCAAAAGCATAAACATATAACATCACAATAGGTATGCCCAAGATAATCAAATAGTCAAGTATACCCAGTTTAACAACTCGAAAGTATAAACATGATTTGTATCCTTGAAAGCATAAAGTCACATATATCGCATAAATATAATTTACATGCCCAAGATAATCAAATAATCAAGTATGCCAAGTTTAATAACTCGAAAGCATAGACATGATATATGTATCCTCGAAAGCATAATATACCACCAACCATAATAATATTAAATGCATGCCCAATCTTACGACTCGAAAGCATATATTATTTCTCAATCACAAACATGCTCAGGATAAGTGAGTAACTAAAGATGCCCAGTTCCCGACTCGAAAGCATATATTCACAATCAGATGGCAAGGAACCCGTCCACCCAACATTCTAATTTCTAAGACATTATTCACAGGGAATCCGATCACACGGAAGTTCTCAAATATATTCAATAAAGCTAAACAATCGTATTCAAGGATTATCAATCCAAAACAACACCCCCAAAAACAAATTGATTCCCCCAATAGAATACAAAAATAAAATGCCCAACAATATCACCACAATCTAACAACACAATTATATCCCCAAGTTAACAATTTTAGAATCAAAATCGCAACAATACCAAAGAACACCTAACCAAGAAATCCCCAAATCCAACACCACTGCCGCCACCCAACCACCACACCACTAGTCACCACCGTCATCACCCACGCCGGCGGCAGCCGCCAGCAGCAGCAACGAAATCGCCGCTGCGCGCTGAGGCGCGCTACAGCTCGCCGGAAGGCGAGCTCCAACCCCACTCCGATGTTGCTCCACCATCATGCCTCTGTTGTCCGCCGCCCAT
Organism: Hygrophila difformis; assembly: GCA_030278955.1. NCBI lineage: Eukaryota > Viridiplantae > Streptophyta > Magnoliopsida > Lamiales > Acanthaceae > Hygrophila > Hygrophila difformis. The sequence goes on from JAOANR010000004.1 coordinate 35,717,918, forward strand.
ATCCGGTGAACTCACCAGAGTTTCAAAAGAAAGAACCGAACGACCAACTCCCAACAACCTCAAACTTGTAGAAGGAGGAGGAAGAAAATGGAGAAGGATGGGAGAGAACCCATTACCTCAAGAATCGAGTTTTCGATCTTCATCTTGAACCGCCGCAACAGCTCCCATTTCTCTTCCCCCCAATCGCGATTCCATCTTTTAAGAGAGCCCTAGTTTCCCTTTCTTCAAAGCTACGGGAGGGTTGTAAATGAACCGAATCGAATACTACAATATTCGCTTTGATTTGATAAGCTTATCGAATTATTATCGAATCGAATCGAATCGAATTATTCTATAAAGTAATTTAATACTTAATAAAATTACTTTAATAATTGAACTTCAATATTTAGTTCGGACTATAGATCAAATTTGTTATTTTAATACTCATATATCAATATATTTATATTAATTTGCAAATATAGTGATTAGAGTTAAAATTTTAAATTATTTAGTAAAATTAATTTATATATTTATATATAATTTAATATAAAATCGAATATCGAATCAAATTAAATATTAATCAAATATCAAAATTTTCGAATAATTTCGAATCGAATCACGAATCGAACAAAAAATATCACTACTTATCAGTGATAAGTAGTGTGGGCATGGATTCGGGTTGAGTTCCGGGTCATGGGCTTGAGTTAATCTTATTCCTCAATTGGGTTGGGTTCCTCCTTTCTTCTTCTATTTATTTATTGGGCTCCAAATAATTTTTACCAATGTATTTAATAATCAATGTAAGCCCATATTATTTAATTAATCATTATTAAATAAATTAATTATCAATTAATTAATCGGATGTTACAATGAGAATTAAGGTAGAGTTGATCTGTGAGTATATGATGGGATTTACATAGTTGTTCGAGGGAAAAATTATGTCTATTTATAGAAAGAAGACATTTGTAATGGGACATCAAAAAATAGTAAATATAGTAAATAGGACATTTGTAATAGGAGGGAGTAATAATAAATAATGGGGCCATGATTGACATTGTTCAATTAATTATTCAGCAAAATATTATTTTATGATGAATCGCAATTTTTTTTTTAGTGAAACAGCATGAAAAGGCGAGCGAAAGAAAAGAAAAAGAAAAAGAAACCAAAAACCAGGAACAATCACTCTAACTCAACCGAGCGTAAGCCACACCGCTGGAATCCTTCTCTAAGAGACCCCGAATCTCATCCAGATGAAACGCCCAAGTGGTGTAAAACTCCTCAGAGTAAGTTGTCTTGCGAGCAAGACCGTCCGCCACTTGGTTTCCTTCCCCACAAACATGTCGAAGAACACAACCCTCCATCGAACTCATCAACGTGCGGATCTCCTGGATAATTGGCAATAGGAAGTGGCAATGATCCAAAGCCCCCGCCACCAACCGGATCACCTCAAGGGAGTCAAGATAGCAGGCCTTCAAAGCTACTCCAAGTTGCCCCGCAAGAAGAAGTCCAAAGCGAAGAGCCAAATGCTCGACTTCAAGGATACTCCTCTTCCCAAGTTTCCCACTGCAAGCCCCAATCCAATTGCCATTCGTCCACCTCACCGCAGCACCGAAACCAGAACGCCATGTACTATCAATCACTGAACCATCAGTGTGCAAAATCACACTATCCAAACCCTCTTCAACCATCGAACAAATCGTAAACCCGCCTCCCTTTTCGGAACAGCGCCCCTGTCCATGTGAGAACGCGGCCAACTCGCTTTAAACAGCACTCGATCACAGTCCATCCCTTCACCTCTAAAAACTCTGGCATTGCGCTGACACCATATAACCCACAATAAGGATAAGAAACTCGAGCCTCATTTAATCCATGCCCGATGCAAGAAGTGATGACAGTCGTCAACCTGCATGTTATCCAAGTCTGAAGCAAAGGAGAAACCACCCTTCCGCCATACCTGAGCTGCCCAATTACATCTGAATAATGCATGATACCACCCTCGCACCTGATCTCCACAGATAATGCAAATAGGATTAGCAGCCCGCCCTCTCCGATAGCGGAGCTCGTTGCATGGGAGTGCCCCATGTCCAAGAAGCCAAAGAAGGACACCAATCTTCTCGGGAATAAGGGATGCCCACATCCAGGACCAGCCCTTCTCATGACGATCAGTAGTAATCAACCACTTGTAGCCGGAGCGAACACTATAAGTCCCATTGAGATCTCCTTTCCAGTTGCAAAATATCATCCACTTCATTGTTCCAATAAGGAGTCGGCGCATCTTCAATAGCCTGCCTAAGATCATCCAAAAACCATGTATATAAAATGTTGAGTTCCAGTGACCATCATCCACCACGTCCTTGACACATAAACTTAAGTCATGTATATCAACAAACGGCACCTGAGGCGCCAAGCAATTGCCACTCCACCGCGGAGCATACCAAAGGGAACAATTACCATTACCAAGGCGAACACCATAAGCATCGTTAAAGATATTGCCAATTTTCACCAATGATCGCCAAATCTTTGTGCCCCTATAATGATCCCTCAGCAGCAGGCCATTCGGAACGCCATACTTCTCCCGTAAGACTGTGACCCATAATTTTCGAGGCTCGGTAATAAAATGCCAGAGTTGCTTTCCAAGTAAAGCCAAGTTCATATGTTGACTCCTTCGGACTCCCAAACATCCATATTGTCGAGGAAGAGTAACCACATCCCAATTAATTAAGTGTAGACCATGCCCATCAGCTCCCTTCCAAATCCAACGACAGACAAGCTTATCAATCTGGTTACACACTCCCACAGGAAGCATGTGCACTTGCATCACATATACTGGAAGGGCGTTAAGAACGGCACGGGCAAGGGTGATTTGGGCAGCCCTTTTCAAATGAAAGGAAGACCAAGAATTCAACCTGCTTTGGATCCGCTGAATTAAGCTATCAAAATTCGACAACTTGAGGCGACCATGTATGATCCGGAATCCAAGATAACAACCTAAATGTCCAACAACCGATACTCCAAGCAGATTTTCCAATGAAACTAAATCATTTGAAGAAGCATTTGGACTGCAGAAGACATTTGATTTTGCAGCGTTCATAAAAAGACCAGAACAGGTTCCAAACCGAGTAAGAACGCTCGCAATGGAATGAATGATTTCCCCACCTAGTTCAGCACAAAGGATTAAATCATCAGCGAACATTAAATGTGAAATGCCAAGACCTCCAACGCATAAATGCAATGGACGCCATTCACCAGTGTTCACCGCTTCCAGGATTGTTCTAGAGAGCTTTTCCATCACTATCACAAATAAATAGGGCGACAAAGGATCACCTTGTCGCAATCCTCTATTGGCATTTATATTACCTATAGGGGAACCGTTCCATAAAATAGAGAAAAAAATGGCCAACTGAGTTGGCTTATGGCGGCCTTGTATATATTAAAAATAAAAATAATTAAGTCGTTACATTTGTTTCTTCTAAAATCTTTCTGTGCATAAGCCTTTTAATAATTTTTAAGATAAAATAAATTTAGAAATAAGTATGAAGCATAATATGAAAGTTTTTCTAACAATTTACTGAAATTTAGTCGCGAATATATCAACATTTAACATATAATCAGAAGAGATTTTGGAGATGGCGGCGTTTAGGGTTTCACTAGAGCGAGATAAGCAGGCGACTTCGGGCGACGCTCCAGACCATGCAAGACGCGATTTTTATTCATTCAGGGATGCCGTCAACGGTGGTCAGGCGACAGAGGAGGAAGTCTGTATGAAATGGGATTTTCTAGCGGAGAAATTGATTCGTAAGGAGTACGTAGGGGGCAACAGAAGGGTGCCTAGTTTTGTGGTAAATGAATCATTGGAGGTCGAAGTGTGTAAGGAGTGGGAGGAGGCGTTGATTGTAAAGACAATGGGTATGCAGGTGAATTATCAGATCCTTAAGGAGAGGCTTGGCAGAATGTGGAAGTGTGCGGAGCAGTTTGACCTAATTGATGTCGGGTATGGGTATTACGTGATCAAGTTTCACCGACAGGGAGATAGGGATAGCGTGATCAATGGTGGGCCGTTGATGCTATTTGATCATTACTTGCCGATCATGGAGTGGAGAAAGGAATTCGATCCGGCCACGGGGGAAATCTGTAAGACCATGGTGTGGGTTCGGATGATGGGGGTATTCTTGCAGCATTATAAAGAGGAGTTCTTACAGGTTTATGCATCTGAAATAGGTCATGTTGTTCTCTTTGACAAGTGTACGTTGGCTCAGTCGAAGGGTCGTTTTGCCAGGGTATGTGTCGAACTTGATTTGAAGCAGCCTGTCTTGGAGAAATTCCTTGTGAATGGACGGTGGATTCACGTGGCGTATGAAGCGTTGCATTTAATTTGTCAATCTTGTGGCCGGTATGGGCACACGGCCAAGGGGTGCAAGCATAAGGTGGCGGAGGAGGACTGCGAGGGCGGTACTCAAGGTGATAGGGCTGAGGCGGAACGTGTGCGGAAAGGTAAGACCAAGGTGGCGGAGGAGGACCAGGTTGAAGGGGGAGGTAGTGGACTGGTGAAGGAGGCCACTGCTGCCCCGGTAGTGGGAGGGGAAAGTGATGATGTTGGCGAAGTGTTCGGGGATTGGATTACGGTTCAGCGCTGTAAACGTCGGCCACCGCAGATGAATCGACCTAATAATATGCCAACATCCACCTCGGGTTTGCACCCTTCTCAAGGACGGACGCAGGCGGAGGCCGTGCCAAAACATAGTAAGCCAACGGGGCGTAATAAGGAGGTTGCGCCAGAGTCGAGTAAGCAAATGGGAGTAATAAGGAGGATGCGCCGGAGCCTAGTAAGGCAATGGCCAATAAAAAGGAGGCCGATTCTCAGCAGGGAAAGGCTCCGGTGGCAAGGGCTGATAAGGGTGATGGCTATGTACAGCAGAGGCTGGCCACACCGGGGTTTTTGAGTATCATGGCTCCGGCGAAAGGAACTAAGCGAGTAAGAATGGAGGAAGTGGAGCAAAGTAGTCTGCGGAGGCCTGGTGGAGGCGGTGGTTAGGTACTTGCCCTAGAGTGGGTTGATCCGGCTGGGACTATGGAGGGGACAAGCGATACGGGTTCCCGGGAGGAGAATTGGGCAGATGCAGTTGATGAAGGCCAGTGAGGGGTTTGTATGGTGCAGCAATTTGTTACTATGGTTATGGAATTTAAGGACTTTAAGGTTATGTCGTGGAATGTGCAGGGCGTTATGGGTGAGTATGCCCAACGGTGGCTTGCGAATTGTGTTCGCACGAATAGGCCGGATGTTTTGTGCATCATGGAATCGCAGGGAAGGTTTGCTAGAGTTCGGATGTTATTTTGGAGGTTGGGGTTTGAACCACTGCATATCCAAGAAGTGGTGGGGAGAGCGGGAGGTATTTGGATTTTTAGAGTTCGGGGATGCAACTGCCATTTTCGATTTGTGGATATTTGGCCTCGCATGATCAGCCTGGAATTGAGGCTGGGGGCAGCGGTCTGGACAGCGACTTTCCATTATAGAAATCCGAATTACCAGAGGAAGAGGGAGGACTGAAATAATCTGGTAATAGTCGCGGGTGTGGTGATGGGTCCGTGGCTAGTTATGGGGGACTGGAATGAGGTGGCTACGGAGGATGAGGTCAGCGGAGAGGTCTTTCTTCCGGATAGGGCGGAGGAGTTTCGGACCATGCTAAATGATTGTCAGTTAGCGGAAATTCCCACGACGGGTTCTATGTTCACATGGGTTCGTCGAGTGGAATAGACAAAAGGATTCAGAAGAGGTTGGATAGGGGGGTCGCTAATATGGCTTGGCAGCACATGTTTGGCGAAGCCAGGATCCATCATGTTCCGAGACTCGGCTCGGATCACTGCCCGCTACTCTTGGTTTTTAGTGATCCGATTGATCGCCTACGCTCGGAGCCTTTTAGATGGGAGTCAGCATGGGCCAGTCATGGGGCGTATTCGGACGTTATTAAAAAGTGTTGCTCGGTTCCATCTAAAGTCGCCCTCCCGGAGTTGCTGGCGGATGCGAGTGAGGCTTCGGTGGAATTTAATCAGCAAACTTTTGGTAATATTCTGGATAGAAAGAATAGGCTCATGAGGAGAATTAAAGGGATTGAACGACGTCTGGAAACATGGGACTCCACCTGGCTGGCGGGACTTGAGAAGGAATTAAGGATTGAATTGGAAAATGTACTATTGCAAGAAGAGAGGTTGTGGTACCAGAAAGCTAGAGATAAATGGGTGACATTGGAGGATCGAAACACGGCTTATTTGCATGCACGGACTACGATTAATCGAAAAAAGAATAGAATATATGGGTTAGAAGTGGAAGGTGTGTGGCAAACGGATCAGACTTCTCTTCAGGTCCATGCTAGGGAATATTTTGCTACCATATTTGCCGCTAGGCAAGCACAAGAAGTTGGGGAGGAGGTGGCTGCATTGCGGCCTGTGGAGAGGCGATGGCAAGAGTCTCTTGGTAAGGAGGTTCTTAGGGAGGAGGTGGAGTTGGTGAAGGATCAAATGCGATCTTTCGCAGCGCCAGGCCCGGATGGCTTCCCAGCGGAATTCTATAAATGGTATTGGGACATCCTCGGTGATCGGGTGTTCAAGCTGGTTAGGGACGCCTTTGAAAGTCGGATAGTGTCATATGAGCTCGCTTATGCATATCTGGTGTTGCTTCCTAAAGTTGATATTCCGCAGTCTCTAAATCAATTTCGACCTCTCACCTTATGCAATGTATCCTTCAAGTTTATAACCAAGGTAATTGCTAATCGTATGAGGCCGATGTTGTGCGAATATGTCGGGCAGTATCAGTCGGCCTTCCTTCCAGGCCGGGGTACTAGAGATAATGGGATTTTAATTCAGGAGATGGTGTATACTATGCAGCGGAGGAGAGATAGGCAGAAGGGGGTAATGTTGAAAATAGATTTGGCGAAAGCCTATGATTCGGTGGACTGGGGTTTTCTTCATCTTTGCTTGAGGGAAATGGATCTGCCAGTGGCATTTCAAGATCTTGTTATGTCCTATGTGAAGAGTTCATCATTTTCTATCCTTTGGAATGGCTCGTCGCTGGAGAAGATCCATTCGGGAAGGGGTCTTCGCCAAGGTGATCCGTTATCTCCATATCTTTTTGTGATTGTCATGGAAAAATTATCGATGCGTATTTTGCAGGAGGTGGGATGTAATACCCGGGAATTTTGCAACATAATATAAATAAATAAATAAATAAAAATAAAAAATAAATAAACATGATAAATAGATAAAGAATCATAAGAGATGAGAAATGAAATTTAAATTAAAAAGGAATCAAAATTCCGAGAACCCGGGAAGCCGAAGACAATTTAATCAAATAAATGGTTACACGGAAACCCAACACCAATGAACTCGAGAACTCTAGTCCAAATATAAATTTAGACCCGAATAAAATGACGATAGGAAATAGGAGCCCGAAGATATCCCGGAAATCCGAATCCGAGAACATAGAGGGATAGAAGTCCGAAAGAGAGGAAGAAAAGCGCGACGGATCGCACGACCCACCCAGACCGGAGTCCGGGCATGAATGGCGTGCTGGCCGCGCGCTGGTTGGCCTAAGGGCGCGCCAACCCCGCGCCAACTGGCAGAAACGCCCCGTGCGAGATTCTCTCGCCCGAATCCGGATTTTTCGGCTTCGGTTGCATTCCTTTCGGCTCAAGACTGTTAGGGGCAGACCTTGGACGTCCCCTAGGTCTTGATTCCCTATAAATAACCCTCCCGAGTAACCCTAAACACTTTTCAACTATTCATACTCTTTATAAGTTCGAAAACCCTAATCCCGGAGTCGTCGGAGGCACCAAAACCGAGCAAGGAACTGTCTTGGACGAAAATTTGTGAAGCTACAATGTCGTGGTAAGTTCTGGTCCAAATTCTTTTCCATTGTGATTCGAAAACGAATCCTAACTTAATTTCTTTCCTTTCTACACCCCGAATCGGATCGAGAACGAAGAACCCGACGAACCGAAGAGATAAACGGTGGACTGGAAGCCACGCCGCCGAATCGACGTTCCCGGATGACCAAAGATCTGTAAGTTAACCTTACTATGGTTTTGGGCGAATTAAAATACATCTAATCTAAAGACTTAATCAAGAACTTAAAATCTGTCAACACGAAATCTTTAACGGCGCAACGTTTGTGCATGAATTTTTAGAACCCCTAAATCTGTTCAAACGAGAAAACTTAAAACACAAAGAACGTTTCTAAGACATATATCTATCTCCTGTAAAATTTTCATAATTTTTCATCGTGTTTTGATGTCCGAAAACCACCGCAAACAGACCTGCCTTCGATTTAGATCTTGAAACGGTGATAGATTCCTTATCCGAACTTGAGGTTGATTTTTACTTTAGATCTAGACCGATTTAAGATTGGTGCTAAACATAAGAGTTGTAGATATATACATTAAGAACACGTCTGTAAATATTTGGAAGTTTTCGTTGAGGTTTGATATCGGAATTCGACTCCAAACCGAACTGTTCTAAATTTAGATCTTGAAATCTTGACAGATTCTTGGCCGAACTTGTTGGCGTTTTTAACAATAGATATAGGGTGAATTAGATCTTTTGTTGAACATGAAACTTGTAGATATATGTCTTAAGCATCTCCCTGTAAAATTTCATCAAATTCGGAGTTCGTTTGCTGGGTAGATTTCGAAATTTAGAAACTGTTGCTGTATAGTTTCGGACAGAATAGTAACCTGATGGAAATCAACATTTTTGACTTGTTTCCTTAACTCGGATCGAAAAAGTTAAAGCCAGAAACTTGTTCGTCTCTGTGTTTTGGAGTCACCGGTAAATTTGCAGAATGTTCCGACTTAAAATGAATTTTTAAATAATTTTGGAGCAAAACAGCGACTAGTGAAATTATATGTTGAATAATTGTGAAATTTGCGAAACTTGTTTTGACCTTGCGGGTTCGATTCCCCAAGGCGTCTGTGTCCCTGCGGGTTCGATTCCCCAGGATGTCTGTGTCAAACCTTGCGGGTTCGATTCCCCATGGTGTGTTTTCCTGCGGGTTCGATTCCCCAGGATATGTGTTGATTCCTATGGGTTCAATTCCCTAGGATGTATTTGAGTTCTTGCGGGTTCGATTCCCCAAGGGCGATTGTCTGTCTTTCTGCGGGTTCGATTCCCTAGGATGTGTGTTGATTCCTACGGGTTTGATTCCCTATGATGCGTTTAAATTCTTGCGGGTTCGATTCCCCAAGAACAAATTATACTAGATCATATTGAACAAAAATGGAAGAATGAAATCCTGAAATACTTGAATATTTTCCTTATTTAAATTATGCCTTTAAATTATGTCTTGCGATTATTTTACCATGTGTGTTGAATTGTGATCTTGTGGAAATCCTTGTCTTTTAAATTATGCAAATAAATTGTTATTAGATAAATGAATTAAATTATGGGTGTTATGCACATGTTTTCTTTAAATTTAATTAAAGGCTTTGAAACCCCATAATCATGTATGTGTTAACTTACTCAGCAAGTTTTTGCTGACCAAACTATTTTGTTTCCCTTTTTCTTTCAGAGCTGAAGAATATGCATCATCATATGCATCCATGGGAATTTTGGGGGACACTTTATTCTTAAATTTTGCTTTAGACTAGAACTTGCATGAACGGGCCTGTTTAACCCGTGATTAGGCCATGTTGGCCCTATTTTTATATTCCGCTGCATTATATACGTAGATATTATTTTCCGCTGCAACTGTAAGAACATTATTTTTGAATTATATTACAATGGGTTGTTTGAATATTTTAAATTATGAAAAACCATAGCCTTGCATCTCTTTAGCAAGCCCGGAGAAACCATGTCTTGCTAGGGAGGTGTGGCGGTGACATCCTGACCTGGGTGACCAAAAACCGGGGTGTTACAAGTTGGTATCAGAGCCCGGCTTATTTTTAAATTAGTATTATTATTTTTAAACTATTAGATTATTATTTTTAAATTATTTTTTTTAAACCATGATTATTTTTAAATTATTATTGTCATAATTATAGAAGCCCAAATTATTATTTTTTAAAAATTTTCTAGCCCAAACTATTTTTGAGCCCAAATGATAATTATTTTTGACCCAATATAGAGGTCCAAGAATTTTAACTATTATTTTAAATTTTTAAAGCATTAAATCAATGGGATAAATTTTTATTTTAAAACCCATGGAAATTAGAAAAATATATATATAGTGCATGAATTATTTTGGGGGGGGGGGGGAGGGGAATCATCATTTGCATGTGCATACTGCATTGCCTAAACTTAGAGAACCTAGAAGCGATATGTTCTAACTTAGATCTCTTGCTACACCTAGATAACTTAGAGGCTTGACATCGAATTAGAAACGCTAACTAGAGACTGATCCTGCCTTAGTTCTAGATCGCGTTTATCTAAGCGCACGATTAAGTATAACAATCCTCTGCCATTGCCACTCCTACCCTCATACGAAACAATTTCGTTATGTTGAACAATAAAAATCAAGTTTCTAATTAAAACACTCTTTATTCCAAAAATCTTGTTTGGTTCCCAAACAACAAATCCGGAAATTCGAAATTAGAAAGTTACGAAACGTCTTGTTCGAGCAATCTATCTAAACAAAGATAAGCTAATCTATACACGTGAATAACAGAAAATGGCACCTAGGAAAAAACCGAGGAAGGAAAGTCCAAACGGCACTGATGCTAACCTCCCCAACATGGCCGACAACAATGGGACTCCTCAGAACCTAGGAGAACGAGCGTCACCTATGCCCAACAATATGGAAGAACGTTTAAAAACTGTAGAGGAAGTCCTTGTAGCATTAGGAAATGCGGAGGTGCATAGGGCACAAGCAGCAGTACCTCCGCCAATGGTTCAAATCAACTATCTAGCGTTGGTGAATCCCTATCAACCACCACGCTACGATGGGCAAGAGGATCCCGCCAAACTAGAGGGGTGGATCCGTACATTTGATAAGCTCTTGGATGCTATCAAATGCCCTGATGAGGCAAAGCTACGAGTAGTAACCTACTACTTAGGAGGCGAAGCCGATGAGTGGTGGCAAAATCTCCAGAAGAATTTAGAGGAAGCTGAAGAAGCTTATTCTTGGAATAAACTTAAGGAGGATCTAAGGGACCGATTCTACCCCATGAGCACCAAGGCGGCAATGTACGAAGAGTTTTTATCACTAAAACAAGGGGGACAGACGGTGCAGGAGTATTACACCCGGTTCAAAGAATTGGTACGATTTGCTACGAGGATAGTACCAACCGACTCTGACAAGGCTCGGAAGTTCGAGATGGGTCTGAACCTTAGTATCCGGGAGATACTTGCAGTAGGACAATTCACGAACCTGCAAACGATATATGACCGCGCTGTAGCAATTGATCGAGTCCAGCAACTGAAGCGTAAAGAAAATGGGGAGTCGAGCAAGGACTCGCAAGGATTTGAGAAAAATAATCGGAGCAATAACGATGGACAAGATAGGTCCAATGAGCCAAAGAGGAACGAGAATAAAGATTCCAATAATGGGAGAAGTGGCATACGTCGTACAGACATACCTCGTTGCCCGCAGTGCCACCAAGCCCATCTGGTGCGCGAATGCCCAAGGCGTGGGACTTGTTATAGATGTGGTGGGGAAGACCACATGATTAGAGAATCTAATGTTCGTGAGGAGATGATTGAGAAGAGGCTAGATTTGGTAAACCCACAACAAGGAGATCAAGGAAGAGCTGTAGGACGATGAAATGATGTTGACCAAGCAGACTTGCCAACTCAGTGAGAAATGATGATATACAACGCTACCCAACCCTATTCCAAATCGACACCACCACTGTTATGGGGACATAACTGCAATCTTAAGGGGGAGAGGATGTAATACGCGGTGTCACATCCGTATTTTACCATGCATTTCCGTACATTTTTGTAACCAAACAAATTCAAATTGTTTTGAACTATGTTATTGCTTGATCCCTTCACAGGGTACGTAGGCAGCTTAGAAGTTTTAATTCTAAGTTCAGTCACATAATAATAAAATAAACAAAAGGATTCGTTCCTAACACGAGAAAAGCCAAAACACAACTTCGAGGACGAAGTTGATTCTTAAGGAGGGTAGACTGTAATACCCGGGAATTTGGCAACATAAAATAAATAAATAAATAAATAAATAAAAATAATAAATAAATAAACATGATAAATAGATAAAGAATCAAAAGAGATGAGAAATGGAATTTAAATTAAAAATGAATCAAAATTCCGAGAACCCGGGAAGACGAAAATAATTTAATCAAATAAATGGTTACACGGAAACCCAACACCAATGAACTCGAGAACTCTAGTTCAAACATAAATTTAGACCCGAATAAAATGACGATAGGAAATAGGAGCCCGAAGATATCCCGGAAATCCGAATCCGAGAACATAGAGGGATAGAAGTCCGAAAGAGAGAAGGAAAAGCACGACAGATCGCACGACCCACCCGGACCGGAGTCCAGGCGTGAATGGCGCGCTGGCCGCGCGCTGTTTGGCCTAAGGGCGCGCCAACCCCGCGCCAACTGGCAAAAACGGCCCGTGCGAGATTCTCTCGCCCGAATCCGGATATTTCGGCTTCGGTTGCATTCCTTTAGGCTCAAGACTCTTAGGGGCAGACCTTGGACGTTCCCTAGGTCTTGATTCCCTATAAATAACCCTCCCGAGTAACCCTAAACACTTTTCAACTATTCATACTCTTTATACGTTCGAAAACCCTAATCCCGAAGTCGTCGAAGGCACCAAAACCGAGCAAGGAACTGTCTTGGACGAAAATTTGTGAAGCTACAACGTCGTGGTAAGTTCTGGTCCTAATTCTTTTCCATTGTGATCCGAAAACGAATCCTAACTTAATTTCTTTCCTTTCTACACCCCGAATCGGATCGAGAACGAAGAACCCGACAGACCGAAGAGATAAACGGTGGACAGGAAGCCACGCCGCCGAATCGACGTTCCCGGACAACCAAAGATCTGTAAGTTAACCTTACTATGGTTTTGGGCGAATTAAAATACATCTAATCTAAAGACTTAATCAAGAACTTAAAATCTGTCAACACGAAATCTTTAACGGTGCAACGTTTGTGCACGAATTTTTAGAACTAAATCTGTTCAAACGTGAAAACTTAAAACACAAAAAACGTTTCTAAGACATATATCTATCTCCTGTAAAATTTTCATAATTTTCCATTGTGTTTTGATATCCGAAAATGACTGCAAACAGACCTGCCTTCGATTTAGATCTTGAAACGGTGATAGATTCCTTATCCGAACTTGAGGTTGATTTTTACCTTAGATCTAGACCGATTTAGGATTGGTGCTAAACATAAGAGTTGTAGATCTATACATTAAGAACACCTCCGTAAATATTTGGAAGTTTTGTTGAGGTTTGATATCGGAATTCGACTCCAAACCGAACTGTTCTAAATTTAGATATTGAAATCTTGATAGATTCTTGGCCGAACTTGTTGGCATTTTTGACAATAGATATAGGGTGAATTAGATCTTTTGTTGAACATGAAACTTGTAGATATATGTCTTAACCATCTCCCTGTAAAATTTCATCAAATTCGGAGTTTGTTTGCTAGGGTAGATTTCGAAATTTAGAAACTGTTGCTGTGTAGTTTCGGACAGAATAATAACCTGATGGAAATCGACGTTTTTGACTTGTTTCCTTAACTCGTTTCGGACAGAATAATAACCTGATGGAAAAAGTTAAAACACGAAACTTGTTTGTCTCTGTGTTTTGGAGTCACCGGTAAATTTGCAGAATGTTCCGACTTAAAATGAATTTTTAAATAGTTTTGGAGCAAAACAGCGACTAGTGAAATTATATGTTGAGAACTTGTGAAATTTGCGAAACTTGTTTTGACCTTGCGGGTTCGATTCCCCAAGGCATCTGTGTCCCTGCGGGTTCGATTCCCCAGGATGTCTGTGTCAAACCTTGCGGGTTCGATTCCCCAGGGTGTGTTTTCCTGCGGGTTTGATTCCCCAGGATATGTGTTGATTCCTATGGGTTCAATTCCCTAGGATGTATTTGAGTTCTTGCGGGTTTGATTCCCCAGGGGCGATTGTCTGTCTTTCTGCGGGTTCGATTCCCCAGGACGTGTGTTGATTCCTTCGGGTTTGATTCCCTAGGATGCGTTTAAATTCTTGCGGGTTCGATTCCCCAAGAACAAATTATACTATATCATATTGAACAAAAATGGAAGAATGAAATCCTGAAATACTTGAATATTTTCCTTATTTAAATTATGCCTTTAATTTATGTCTTGCGATTATTTTACCATGTGTGTTGAATTGTGATCTTGTAGAAATCCTTGTCTTTTAAATTATGCAAATAAATTGTTATTAGATAAATGAATTAAATCATGGGTGTTATGCACATGTTTTCTTTAAATTTAATTAAAGGCTTTGAAACCCCATAATCAAGTATGTGTTAACTTACTCAGCAAGTTTTTGCTGACCAAACCATTTTGTTTCCCTTTTTCTTTCAGAGCTGAAGAATATGCATCATCATATGCATACATGGGAATTTTGGGGGACACTTTATTCTTAAATTTTGCTTTAGACTAGAACTTGCATGAACGAGCCTGTTTAACCCGTGATTAGGCCATGTTGGCCCTATTTTTATATTCCGCTGCATTATATACGTAGATATTATTTTCCGCGACATTATTTTTTAATTATATTACAATGGGCTGTTTGAATGTTTTAAATTCTGAAAAACCATAGCCTTGCATCTCTTTAGCGAGCCCGGAGAAACCGTGTCTTGCTAGGGAGGTGTGGCGGTGACATCCCGACCTGGGTGACAAAAAACCGGGGTGTTACATGGGAGCTGGCCGATGGATGCCATATAGCTGTTCAGGGAATGAGATTTCGATTTCCCATGTTATGTTTGCCGACAACCTCATCTTGTGTTCGGCTTTGGATGAAGGTTGCATTAGGTGTATTGGACAGATTCTGGAGTGGTTTGGTGATTGTTCGGGATTACGGATGAATGCTGCCAAATCGCTAGCATATGTTTCGGATAACGCCACGGACATTGAGAAAACTTGGATCCACCAACACCTTGGCATCCAGGTAGCACCTTGCATGGGGAAATATCTGGGGTTCCCCATCGTGCATGGCCAGATGAAATTCACTCATTTTGACGACCTCATGGGAAAGTTGGACAAGCGGCTGTCCAGGTGGGCGGGCTCCTTGCTCAACCGAGCTGCTCGCGTTACGTTGGCAAGGTCAGTGCTTTCGTCTCTACCTACTTATTGCATGCAAATTCATCTACTTCCTGCTATGGTGTGCCAAAAAAGTGATCAGAGGATTACGAGGTGGATTTGGAAGGGTGTAGCTGGTAACGGTTTGCACTTGGTGAATTGGGATAAGATCACTCGTTCTAAGAGGGAGGGAGGCCTGGGTTTGCGGCAGGCCAAGCACATGAATCTTGCCCTGCTTGGCAAACAACTTAGCGAGTTTTTGGTGGACAAGGACAAGCTATGGGTTAAGTTTATGCGTAGCAAATATAATGCCGGGGAAGGCGTCTTTCCGAGGTCGCATGCAAGGGCGACTAGGATGTGGCCGACTTTGGTGAAGGTGGCCGAGACATTCAGGACAGCATTCGGGGTTCGGCTGGGGTGTGGCGGCTGGGGTGTGGCAGTAGTTCCCTTTGGTTCTCGCCTTGGTGGAAGGGTAAGAGTCTTGGCCCGTTGATGCCATTTGTCCATACAAATGATATTGAGCTGAGAGTCCGGGATATCATTTCAAATGGTAAATGGTCGTTGGGGCATGTCTATACATGGATACCGGCGGCCATAAGGGCGGATATAGAAGGGATTACTTGTCCGTTGTTAGTGGAGAATGTACCGGATATCATGCAGGAGGATGAATGCCACGGGAAAGTATAGCGTGAAGTCTGGCTATACTTGGCTTCGGGGGGAAACATGATGATCTGGTAGGGTGGAGTTGGATTTGGAAGAAGTATATTCCAGAAAAGATTGGGCATTTGTTTTGGCTTATGGCCCATGATTCCTTGGCTACAAATAAGGTGAGGTTTCAGCGGAATGTGGCTAATTCACCGTTATGTACAATCTGTGGCAAGGAGGTTGAGGATTGGAAGCATTCCTTGTTTCAGTGTCAGTGGGTGAAGAATTTGTGGGCGGCGCTTGGGGTGTGGGAGGTGGCGCACATCCCCAAGATACATAAGGAAGGGATCAAGCATTGGCTTGAGTTTATGGTGAGAACGAGGAAGCTTGTTTTTCTAGCGGGCATTTGGGTCGCTTGGCTTGAGCGTAATCAAAGGGTGTTCAGGGCTTGTGAGAGCGCTCCATGGCGCCTGCTTTGGCATGTCAATTAGCTCAGAGACACCCTGGAGCGGGCTGCACCTCGAGCTAGGGAGCATGGTGGCGTGGGGAGGATAGTCAAGTGGATGGAGGGAGTGGATGAAGGGGTGGTGGTGCATTCGGATGGCAGCCTTTCCGTGAGCGGGGATCGGGGAGCGTATGCCGCTGTCTGCCGCGGGTTGGATGGAGGATGGATAGGGGTTGTTGGAGGTCAGGCCGGGGGGCGTGAAGTGTTGGAGATTGAGGTGTTTGCTGTGTTAAAAGGGCTGGAGTTGGCTGCGGCAAAGAATGAGGCTGTGGTGACATGTTTCATGGATTCTTTGGAGGGGTTGCGCCTTATTTCGGGGTTGACATCATCGAAACATAAGCTGTGGCCGCTGGTGAAAGCAATAAGGGAGTGTAGTCGTCGATTTGAGGTGTGCCGGTTTAGGCATGTTTACCAAGGAAATAGGGTGGCCGATGCGTTAGCTAAGAAGGCGTGTAGTGAGGAGGCGTTTTTCACCACTTGGGCGTTTCCTCCGGATGAAGTGGTTCGGATGCTGCATGATGATTGCATTCTTCTGTTCCTTGTTCTTTCTTTTTTTCTTTTTCTCTTTTAGCCGCCGTTAAGGCAATGTTCACCAAAAACCAATTTACTGAAAATTTCATTGGTGAAAATCTCATTGATAGGGGCTAGTATAACACTATCTTTTAAAATGTTTGAATTTGAAATGGTTCAGTTTATATTTGTATTTGTACTTTAAAAAAATTACTGCTATAGGATCACTCGTAGAGTTCATAAGAATATCATCCGAAAATATCACATCTAATTGTACATCTCCAAAATCAATACCCGCTTTACCAACATACATCAATTATCCATTTTGCAAATTTTCTGTCATACATAAATTTCATCGTAAACAACAATTCTTGTGGTATCTTGAAATAATCATTCTTAATTCTTAATTGCATATTAATATTTTTAGCCACATCTTGCTAGTGACACGAAATATTACAACATAACTGTTCATGACTAAAAAGTGGTTTTGGAAGATAAAATCCGACATTCTTTAAAGATTAACATTGACTTTTGTTTATAATCATAGAAAGACAAACTGTGAATGAGAATTTTCTCATCCCAAATCGGATCAAAATTTTGATTAAAGCAAATAGGCTCATAATCATTCTACCAATGAAGAACTTTCTACTTTCATGGTTTCACGAAAATTAGTTTAACCCCAACTGTCTAATACCGCATCTTGGTTACTATCAACCTACTTCCATTACATAATTTATTTGATGGGTATATATTCCTAAAAAGCATGACTATGCAACCCTCATTCAATTATATTTTATGATTCAAGAATCCAAAACAATTGATCGTGTTTAGATATTCCAGTGAAAATAATTCTTTGGCATTATGTATGCTTTCATCATTTTGACAAATATTATTAATTGATTGTAGTAGAGAGGCATTGATGTTTTGGTGGCTGTGAACTCACTTGTGTTTTTGTGGGAATAAAAATGATTATTTCTCAAAAAAATTGTTAAAACTGATATATATATATATATACTAGAATTTGCGGAGCGCGCGCGATGCCGCGCGGGGCGAAGGCGAATTTAAAGCGGGATTTGGAATGTGATAGATTATTGCATATAAATAGTATGGAGTTTGGTAGATGAAGAGAGATTGTGTTAGAAAAAGATAATTATTTTAAGCAAGATGATCATGAATGAACTATTTGAAAACAATGAATGATGAATCAGGTACGTGACAAATTATATGGAATAGCAATGCATACGCAATAGATATTGGCATTACAGCAGCAATAGTATATTGTTAGTTGTAGCAAGACAGACGATAGGCAAAAGATGTAGCAGTAGCAAAAGGAAATATTGTTAGCAAAAGCACATAGATGGTAGACAAACTACATAGATGACCGCAAAAGTATACTGTGTATAGATGACACTTTCAAACCACATAGATTCATAGATGGTTTTTTGTGTCATTGCCACAGTGGTTATGTGGAGCACCTAGTCTTCCTTTGGAGCCTTTGGTTTAGCTTTTCTATTGGTGATTTTGGTTTTTTTTGAGGGGCTAGCATTGGTCTCACTGGACAGAATTTGGGAGAGGCTTTCTTCGGCATTTAATGCAGGCAAGAGATCCTTGCAGGCCTTCGTATCTTGAGCATGTTGTGTGGATAATTGGTGGAGCTTAGGCGTTATTCCAGAACTGTCCGATTGAGTTATTTGCAGCAGTGGAGGTGTTTGTGGATGATTTTCTGATGCAGCTGAAACATTGAAATTGAAGGTGCGATTTAGAAAAGTTAAAAAGTGTTTAGGTATGGGGTATTTTAGAAAACGAATACCTTGGATTTCTTCAACCTTAGCTACTATGTAGATATCGCCAGGGTAGGCTGCTGAGGTTGGCAATTTCTTCTTTATGGTAAGCTGGAAATTTTTGTTTTGTACCTCTTCATTGCGGAATTCGCATAGATCAATTTTTTCCTGTCATTATGCAGTGGGAATAGAGAGATTAAAAAGTGTTAGTTATTAATTTCAGGAGGCAAGAGAAACAATGTCGTACCTCATGTGTCATTTCTAAGATTTTGTTTGGACTGATACCCAAAATCATTTCAGCAGTTTCTTGGAACGAAACGCATTGAACAGAGGCTGTGTCGTCTTTGATTTGTAGAGCAATTTTGATTCTGTGAAGGAAGTGTTAAAATGTAAAGGCGAAGGAAGCTTGGTAATGTAGAAAAATGTTAGCATCAGTGAATAGAATACACCATAATGAAAATTTATTAAGCATCAGTGAATAGAATATAGCATAGTATATTGTACCTGCCTGCAATGTTGGACTCTCAGACCCTCCTGCCTTTATCGGCCACCTCTTGAAATGCAGGAGGACTGAAATAAATCTATTCAGGCCTAAAGCATTATCTGTCAAAATAGGCGAATCATTGAAACCAGAATATGCAATTATTGTTTCTGTAGAGTAGCTTCATGCCAATGAGTAATAAGAGTCAACAATAGAAAGATGATCCCTTCAGGCTATTATTGCTTCAGTCAACAATAGAAAGATGATGATGATGGATCTTGTAAACCCACGATCAAGATAAGCATCCCCAATTCCCCATCAACATTTTTTCCCCCAGAACTCTCCTGCTCCTTTGCCAATTTTCTGTCATTTTCACGAGAAGATCTCTACTTTTAAGAATATGATTCAACTGCACACAATAATTGCTAATAAAAAGGGTGCAGCGTCTGCACATTTTTTTTTTATAACATGCAACATTTCAAATAAAGATAAGTAAAATGGAAAACGAAAATTTCAAATTTGACCAAAAATCAATCCGCTCCATAAACTAAAGTCTTTCTTTTTCACCAAATTTCTTACAGTGATCATCAAGAGTAAATATGAATGGAGACAGCGTGTGAAATACTTACACAAAAAACCATCTCATACATTACACTGTTTCTCCTTACTTCCTCGTCCTGCAACAGCCAACAGGTCACATGGATAATTTCTCAAAAAATCCTCAATGAATTAATCTGATCAATGATCCAGAAGCTCTCTAGTTACAAATAAAAAGAATCCAAGAACAAAGCAATGATATTCCTTCTGTAAATTTTAGCATCAAGATTATCGATCATTATGTAAGTTAGAATCCCAGAGATTTCCTTCTTCAATAAGATAGATATCAAGAACTATTAGTTTTGCAGACCTGTTGCCTGTAAAAGTTCTTGGTAAACAATATTACGGGTCCATTCCACACAAAGATTTCCTTCTGCGAGGATTTGATCAGGGGGGCGAATTGTTATATATAAAGTATCAAATGACCGCGCACGAGACAAAGCTACATATAATTGGCCATGCATGAAAACAGGTTCTTTAATGAATACACCCACATGTTGTAGTGTTTGTCCTTGCGATTTGTTTATAGTCATAGCGAAGCACAATTTAACTGGAAATTGAATTCGAGTGAATTCAATAGATGTTTTATTCGTTTCTTTTGGTATAAGGGGTATTCTAGGTATGAAACGCGTTGTGCCAGAACATGGGCTAGTAATGATCTCAGCTTCAAGTAGATTATTTGACATATGCTTACAGGTAAGCCTGGTTCCATTTGATAGGCCGTTTGATGGAGATAGATTTCGCAACAACATTACCGGAACACCTTTTTTAATGTGAGGATATGTGGCGGCAATCCATTAGGAGTTATCGTACAAAGCAAATCTTCATAATGAGCTTGTTGAGTTGGATCTTTAGTTTTATTCCTTGAAATAGATGTCATTACTTCACCAGGAATTTGATTTAAAATAATAGCATTAATGTGGTCAACAACCTCGTTTGTAGTTGTAAGAATAGATCGTGATACAAAAGCCTCTTTAGAAGGGAATTGGAGTATATGTGAAGGATATATTTTTTCAACTAATGTAGAAATGTTATCATCTAGAAATGGAATTAAATTATTCTTGGGAATCTGGACTTCACCATTAGCCGAGTTTATGCACGTATTGTTTCCAATACCATCCAGAAATGTTGCAAAAGCAGGGTCATTTTGCGCCCGCATATTTTTTTTTTAGATGGAATTTTTGTGCAGCTCGAAACAAATTTGATGAGACAACGCTAGCCTCAATGTAAATCTCTTTCGTAGCATTTGGTATGACTGGGGTGATCTGCCTAAAATCACCACCAAATATAATAACTTTTCCACCGAATGGCTCTGAGATATCAGTGATATCTCTTAAAATATTGTCCAATGCCTCAATAAGCTCCTTTTGTGACATAGAAATTTTATCCCAAATAATCAATGCAATTTCTCTCAAATGTGCTGCTAGATTTGATTGTTTTGATATGCTACATGATTTATGTTCAAGTATATCTAATGGTAATTTAAATTTTGAATGTGCTGTTTGGCCGTTTGGTAGTAAAGAAGCTCCAACGCCAGAAGAGGCTACATCAGCTGAAATTAGATTAGATCTATGAGCATAACCCAGAATTGTATTATATAAATATGTTTTCCCGGTGCCAGCTGGGCCATCAATGAAACATACAAAGGGCAATTGGTTTTGTAATTTATCTGCAACAATTTGGAAAATTTCATATTGATCTGCATTCAATGTATCGGGTAATGGTAGGGTATCATATAACGAAGAGTGTGAAAAAGGAGTTGGTTCAAAAATATTCTCATCTGTATTTGATATTGGATCATTATTTACTATAATACCAAAGTCTGCTAAACTATTTCCAGTTGCAGAAAGATGTCTATTAACATTGATAGCAGCATGTACTTCGATATATGAGTCAGTATAATTAGCATTAGTATTAGATGATATAGTAGTAGTGCAAAATTCATAGAATTGTTTCCATAGATTTTGAGGTTCAGAAGGACTACAAAACATCAGGAGTGTTGCAAAGAGTTGAGAGAATGAATTTGGAAGCTGAAATTGTGAAGCTTCAATTAAGCAATCAATGATTGCTGTGTCACTTTCCAGTAGACCCAAAGCCACACATGCAGCTCTAAAACTTTCACATCGAACACCATTAACAGTTGCAATGTCATCAAATGATTTTGGTGCACGACGGTTTTGTAAAAGGATTCGGAGATAATATCTTTCATTTTCATTTGGTCGTGCAGTGACAATACGGCCTACTACAATTCCTTGCTTTCTTTCATACCATTCTTTCTCTCTTGAATTCCAAACGAAGTGTTCTGGAAAATCCTTGTATAAAAGGTTTTTGTCTTTGGCAAAACTATCAGCATTATTCATGCGGAAAAATTCTGTAAGCATGGTACGGTGTGCCTGACTGTTTTCTACTATACTTTCAACAGAAGCAGTCGTACAGAAACTTGTGTATTGGAAATTTGGCAAGTGCAGCTGAAGTGAAATAACAGGAGGCCGCATTTCATTCATGAGAAATCCAAAAATACGCCAGGCTGCCTCAGGAGGGGCAACCCAACGACCTGTTTAGAATGCCGTTATTTCATCAATTTGTTTAGATTGTTGAGACCCACGAACAGAAAAAGCAATACGATCATGACCTTTGTACACATATTTATACAAATATTTGACTAATTTAATTGAAGAACAAATTTCAACGTTTATGTGGCAATCAAATTTTGATAGCAAGTATGGGTTATAAGGCACAATCCATCTATTGTCCAGCAATCGATTGCGTGAAAACACAACCACCCCATCATTGCGTCTACGATATAAAGGATATCCATTTGAAGCATGTGTTGTAAGATCATTAAATTCTTTAGGGTAATGATTTTTACATTTTCCATCGCGCATACAAACATTTGATGGATTATCTGCTCCACAGGGTCCATGAAGCATATGTTTTGTAACTAATTCATGTAGATATTTTTGTGAAGCAGGATTTGGAAGTTCAGCAGATATAAAATCATCATATTGTGAAGGATCTTCCATTTTATCTTCAGGATGCATGATTAATAATATGTGAGCATGTGGCAGGCCTCTTTTCTGGAATTCAACGACATACGAGTAGGCACAAGCGTGGCCCAATACATGCTCTTTGAATAGCTCATTTTGAAGCTCCTGAAGTTTCATACGGAAAATGCGGGAAGTGAGGTCAGGGCGGTTAGTGCAATTTTCATTTCTACAAGATGTGTGATTTCAGGCCATTGAGGGTTACATGTCACTGTAATGAAGAAGTCTGGTTTGCCAAACTTTTGAACAAGGGCCATGGAATCCATATAACGGCGGTGCATGTCACGAGGACCACCAATAAAAGAAGATGGAAGCACAATTGGTTTCCCAATTTGATTAAGATCATTTATCCCCTGTAGATTAAAAGCATCCTGAATTCCTTGCATGGTCTCAATTCTTTGGATTTTTTGATTTTGTTCTAATCTGTAAAAGTCAAGGCGCTGCGTTTCAATTTTGATATATTGGTCAACAATATATTGTTGGAATAAGCGGCCAGTGTGTAGCAGAATCTCTGGAGCTGATGGGCGAATCTGCAAGCGGTAGCAGTAATACTCACGAATTGAGACATGGCTTTTATCCATTCGCCTCTGTCTTTTTTCGCGAGCTGGAAGGAAGTGCAAGGCAATGATATTAAAGCAAGGATATAGATTATTGAAAGATAACAAATTCAAGAAGTTTAAACAGCATACGTTCTTCCTGGATGTCAATAAATGGTTCATTTAGACTTGTGAAGAGATCTGCAGCAGTTGGGACTGCGGGAGGAGCACGGGCACTACGCTTTTGTTTAATGATATCTGGCTGCCAGCCTGGCTGCCCATATGGATGGATGAAAGGATATTGAACAGGATCATAGGCAAAAGAGTAATAGGACACTTGGGGGACCATTGAATGGGTAAACCTGTATATCCCGAGTTAAATCAGCATCAGTTGATTGACCATCTTTCCATATAGCAGAGATTTCATCAACTGTTGGAAGGTTATAGACCCGTTTGTTCAAGCGTGCAGCTGTTTTCAAGAATATTTTATACTCATCCAGACATGAAATTTGATGAAGCTGTCTAAAGAATCTTGCATATAGATTTGATTATGTGATATTTATCAACAGAGCAAGGAGATCTTTGTTGAGATTTGGATTGTCATCCATTCGTTTTGCTAGTTCAAATCCAGCATCATGAAAGTAAAGTTGGAGATTTTTCGGAGTATCCGAACAGGGGAATAACGAATTAATGAAGTGGTGCATCATTCCATTCACGCGGAATACATACACATTTTGTTCATTCCGTTGCATATTGACATCATATTTGACACCCAAATTTGAGAAAGAGAAAGAGTTATTATATGTACGTATATATGTGAGAAAATGGTCAGATAAAGAACGTCTTCGAAGGAAAAGGTCTTTAAGAATAGGATGGGGGAAGTAATGGCTCCAAAGAGAATGTCCCAAATGCACAGCACAATCCCTTTGGCTCGCCATTGAAAAGTAAAGCACCACACACAGCGCAAATGGTAGGTGATGGAGGTACCCAAGGGGAATTCAAAATAATTTTTCTATGCACCTGTGCAGGACCAGATGAATCTAGGCCACGGCTCCTTCGTATCCTGCTGTTCGTTGACTGTTCGCCGCAGGTCAGGTCTATTGCATCGTTCCCCAGTTGCTGAGCATGCTGACCAGTAGGGACCCTGGCTTTTTGTCGGCGAGAGGTGCGCGGGGCATGGGCGATATTGCTCTGGCAGCAAAGGATTCAATATAAGGGAATAAGCAATAAGCGAGTTCCAATACAGGGAAGAGCACCGGGCGATGTATGAGGTTAAAGCAGTTTCATTTCAAGCAAGAAAGGACAAAAATGGGAAGAAAACCCTTCAATGGTAAAAAACAGATCTAAAAGAACAATGGCATTTAAAAGGCCTGGTTGATGGGGAAGCAATTACACCTACAGCAGAGGCCGCTTGCACAGAGCTAAAATGCATGAATCAAAAGAAATTCAATTCATTGGAAACATACCTCACGCAACGGGCGAGGCTGGCCAGACCTACGTTGGCGACTACTATTGGATGGTTCACCCGATTCCAATGCAATTCCCTGCAGTGCATGCCTACGGGCAGCCCGAGCTGCATGGCTGCCGACACGGCCAGCATGATTGGTGGTATCTCCTTGGGCCGATTCCTGCAAGGAATAATTTCAGCAAGCAACGTGTTGAGGTGGATCGCAAATAATTACAGAGGAGTTCTCTTTGAAGGAAAAGGGAAAAGGGCCTTCAGGCCAATGATTATAGGTTGGTCAAAACCTGGGTGTGCAGGCGCTCCAAAAAGGGCAGGGCAGGAGTATTCCCTTGTTCGGCCATGCTAGAGGAAACATTAATAGCGCAATACACCGTGGAATATTCAAGAAAATAATAAATGTGTGAGACATAATCATGACAGCAACACAAGTTCGTACAATATTTTGACTGAAAACAATAAATTTTTGAAGTTGCAGAATTAACTTACCAGCAAAATGAGGGAAGTTACAATACCGGATAGAAATGCAAGATTGAATCTTTTATCCAAGGAAGAAATAAATAAATCTTTTATCCAATTTCAAGAAAGGGTAAGCATGAAGAACTGCACCACAAAATTAAGAAAATGCAACCTCTAAACACACTTCAGTACACCATCTAGCATAAAAATTAAAATGCAACCTCTACAAAGGAAGTGAAGGAAGATTAAAAACCTAAATAAAGATTTAAAAGCAAATAAGAGCACTTGAAATTGAACTCAACAACTAAACTGAGTTAACTATTTCTTGCTGTAATTCATAAGGATTCCTGAAGGACAAGAAGAATTCATCATTATAACAGACCTTCATGGATTTCGATACCGCAACAGTGATGTTTGTTAACAAAGTCAGACTTTGATTCCGTACATGTCCTGGTTAAAAGGATGAAAGATGCAACGAAAAGATAAAAATTGGATTCTTAAAAGGAATCAACATAGTCCAAAACTGATGTTTATGAATGTGGTTAAGTAATTTTATTCTGATATGAATCAACCCACTTTATTCTTTTTAGATTGATGAAACAGACAGAATTTCTGAAGAGGAGAATGGATCGATGCAATTGCGCAATTTAGGACCAAAACGGACTGTTCACACTAAGTGACAAACCGTTCATAAATATTCAACAAGAAAAAAGGAGACACAAGGTGAAGAATCAATCGTAAAGATTGAAGGGTCATCAAATCAAACAACAACAACAAAAGATGTATTAAGCTGATGCTACATTTTTCAACAAAAGCAAAGGAAGCAACCTACAATGGGGGTAATCATACCTTACTTCGAAATCCAATCTGTTGCAGCAAACCAATTGATCCTTCGAGCGTAGAAAAGAGGCAGAGCAAGGGAAGGTTTGAAAAGAGGCTCAATTGATATAAGGTAGTGTTATCTGATGCAGCGAACCTACGGAAGCTCTTAGAGGAAAATGTAGTACAACAGTAAGACGGCTAAATGGAACAACTTGTTACTATAAAAATATAAAAATTCTGGATAAAAAAAGTGCATTTCGCCTAAACCATATTGATAATTACAGCAAACAACAAATTTCAGCCTCAATGAAGATAGTAAATAAATCAAAACCATACTCAAACAGGTGATTCGTAGTTATAGACCAGAACCCTTGTAAAGTAACCCTTTTACAACGAAGCAATAAAGAAATTATAGAGCATAAACACAGAATCCCCCAATTAAAAGGCCTACAACATTTCACAGCATGAAGTGAAGGCAGCACAAACATTATGAAGAAAGAAATGAGCAAAGTCCAATTGCTGAGAACAAAAGCCTTAAAAATCTCCAAATAGCAATGTCGGGCAGAGGTCAATAGAATCAACCAAAAGCCAGAATAATCTACAGGAATCCATGGAATTTTACAGGAAAATATAACCATCAATTCATTAACACAAATCGAACACCAGACCCCATTAATACACAACCAGCAAAGAAAAAGAGAAGCAATGGGTAAAATCAAATATAGAATGCGGAGAACTAAATCCCGTTAATGAAGCAAAGGGAAGCCGAAATTGGAAGGGCGACGAAGCAGGGACGTACCGAGGAAGCCGAACGGAAGGCTGGAAAAGTAAGGGCGAGCGACGAAGGCGACAACGCCGGAGCCGTCGGGAGAGCAGCAGGCAAGCGTTACCAGCGGAGAGGAAATCAATGGAAGCGGGAATTAGGGCAATGGCACCACGTTAGATTAGGGCAATCGAAACTGAGCGACCTCTAATTGACACGAGGAGCACGGCGTACCTGGGGCGGGGGGTTGAGCCGCGGGGCCGGAGGGGTGACGTGGAGATGCACGGACGACCTTCGCCGGAGGTGTGCTGCGCCGGCACGGCGGGTAGGGTCGCGCGGACGCGGGCTGCGGCGGACGAGGGCGGGGGATTTTTTTTGCGCCGAGGGAATTTGCAGCAACTAAATGGGGAAGGGGCGACGCGAAGGAGAAATGGGCAGAGTGGCATAAGTTGTAATTTGTGGCAAAAGAAATAGTACTATTCATCGTTAGTTACTATTCATTAAAATGCTACATATATATATATATTAGATATATATATATATATATACATTTTCATTTGCGGACATACGTTTCATGATGTAATTATTAATTGTAGCAACAATCTCATTGGTAGGGGTTAATATATAATTTTTTTTGGATTTGAAGTGGTGCAGTTTATATTTGTATAAGTACTTTCAACAATTGCCGCTTTAGAATCTCGCGTAGAGTTTATAAAATTATCATCTGGAGATGTCACATCTAATTGTACATCTTCAAGATTAATATCAGCTTTACAAATTACATCATGTGCAAATTTTTGCCATAATTTTCATTGTAAATAATATTTCTTATAGAATCTTAAGTTAGTCCATCTTAATTTCTATTAATACTTCGAGTCCCCTCTTTACAGTGACACGAGATATTGCAACATATCACTGATATGGGTAAAAACTGGTTTTTGAAGATAGAGTCTAACCTTCTTTAAATGTTGAGATCTACTTTTTTTTTGTTTTTTATAGTCATAGTAAAATAAACTGCGAGTGGAATTTTTTCCTCTGAAATCGAATAGAGAATTTGGTTAATTCAGACGGGCTCATAATCATTCTACTAATCAAGAATTTTCATCCCAAATATTGAGCTTTGTTTTAATGAGAAGAGAGGTTAAATAATTTTCCGAGGTAAGTTTTTTGCAGGTAGAATTCTCATCACAATCTAGTGGAATACTAAATCTAAAATGTGCAGTCCTACCTCTTGGAATGAGTAAGGGTACTATTCCATTGGATGCTACAGGCAGCACAATATTACATCTACCAAGGTTAAATATAATATTTTCTAGATAAATTATCGATAAATGTCTTGTCAGTTCCACCACTTAAAGAAAAATTAATTAACACCAATCACTATCAACTACAGACATTATATTATTATAAATATTCTTCTTATTATTAATCAACAAATGTAATAACTTTGCATGATCCGCTTTCATTTCTTCCTTATTATAATATGTCTCTTCTAATATTATAAGATTATTTGTTTCAGACGTTAAAACTTCATTTAGTACCGGCATTCTAGAGAAAATTTTCAAACTTATAGAATTTGCAGCAATTAGCCTTTCAATATGAACTTACTTTGATCATTCACAATCACAATTTTTTGAGTATTTTTTTGTCGATTACAAATCTGTTAAAATATAGATTAATGAATTACATCGTCCGTTTTTTAAGTGTTATACTTTTCCTTTTTGGATGGTTGGAAATAAGTGTTACAGTACCATATTTAAAATGTTTTGAACGTTAATACTTTTTACTAATTATACTTAAATTATTAATTTTTTATATTCATTAAAATAAAACTCAAAAGGAATAAAGTCAAATGTGACTTATTTATTTATTTAATTACTTCAACTAAATAAATTTTATTAACTTACCTTAAATCTTGTGTCATTTCCTAGTGTTACACTTATTATAAAATAGATGGAGTATTTCTTAAAAAATAATTCCTCCGTCGCACTCAAAGTGTCCCATTTTGACATTTTAATACTGTTTATTGATCAACTTTGACCTAATGTAATTGTAATTATATACAAAAAAATATAGTCAAATTTAGTCTTGTTAGATTTGTCCACTCATGTAGTTATAAAATATATATATTTTACATAATTATATATGTATATTTTAAGATAATAAATGTTAAACAAATGTATTGGACGACGTGTCCAAAAGTTTTGAAACAGAAATAATGGGACAGAGGGAGGAGATTAAAAATAAATAAATTTTCCACTTTTAAGCCATCGGAGCCCCAATCCGACTAAATTACCTAAATTTAGGCCCAAAATCTTTCTAATGGCCCAATTGCCTAAATCAAAATATCATGGCCCCAAAGTGGAGGGGCCTCCTTCTCGTGGCAAATTTTAGTTATTATCTCTTTACTTTTTTTTGGTGAGCCTTACTTTATTTATTGATGGATCTATTCGCAATTATATAATTGTATACTACTTTTAAGAGAAGTGACTTATTTTTGTGAAAAGCTGGCCTATATATACATTAATTAATATCTACAAATATTTTTTCTATATCTTTTAATAATATAAATTTCATATATACATTGAAATTCCATTTGAATTTGAAATTCCATTTCTTTTAAAAAATAAAAAATTGTGGGAACTCCATATAAATTGGAGATTAAATATCTTTTAAAATCTAAAAATTGGGATTTCCATATAGACATTAACATATCTTTAACATGAATAAATAAATCTGACATGCAATGTATATTTTGATTACATCATTCACCATACAAAAAAAAAAACATAACCAAAGTTGAGACCAAACATACACAAAATTATCGGCATTTCAATATGTTCAACTTATTGAAACATATACGCAACACAATTCTTAGTTGTCAGTGCAAAAACTCGTCATAATCCTATGGTCTATAAATAAATTCAAAATGCAACAATAAAATTTAAAATAAATAAAATAAAAAATGCAAAATAATAAAATCTAAAATAGATAAAAATAAAAAATGCAAATAAATGAAATCCAACATAGATAAAATTAAAAATGCAAAATTTCAAAATTTTATCTTCAAATCTTTTTAAAAATGAATATATAGTGACATGATAGGATGATAGAATGAGAATTTATAAGTAAATGATAGATTTTATACACGATAAACTAAAATCTATAATGATTAAATTAATAAATGAGAAAATCTAAAATTACTAAATTAAAAAATGCAAAATAACATAGGTAAAATAAGATATGAAAAATTTTAAATTTTGAATCTTTCAAATATTTTCAAAAGTGAATATTGTAGAAATTCCATATATTTCAAAAACTGAAAATTCTCGAGATGAAACCCAAATCTTAACATAACAAATCAGATAGATAAGACCTACATCTTTGAATTGATCAAAATTCTCGGAACAAAGATGTCAGCAGACATTTCTTGAAATGTCTTTTAGTCATCCAAATTTTTTGTTCAAATATAAATATCATTTTTAGTACCAAGTTAAAAATATTCAATACTTCCTAATTCCTTTTTACCCTAAAATATCATTAAATTCCTACCCTACCAATACATATTTTCTCAATCCAATCTCATCATTAATCTTTAAGTTATTTTAGTAAACTTAAAAGAATCTCTTGGTATGCGTTAATTATCTTCCGAAGACAAATAAAAAAGAACAGAGGGAGTAGAATTAAAGGTAGAATTCCATGAATTTTCGGTGATTTCAAATAGCATCCCATGCTATTCAAGTAGATGATGATTTCTTGCAGTTCAATTTTCATACAGAACAAATGAAACCAAGAAGCCATGAATTCACAAAAGAAACAAATGTCCAAGATTTTCATAGAGCAAAAAAATTTCCCCTATTTCTACACATGGATCTACAACTTCCGATCCCTGCAACAAGATCAAACACATACCAAAGCCTATGGCTAACCGCGACATGTGAACTTATTTGATATGTGTATAGGTTTCGGGAGAAAGGAAAAATGTGACATGGCATAATAGCAATATTAAGCCCACCAAATTTGACATAATATGTACGAATTTCTAGTCAATTTAAAAAGACATCTGATTTCTTATCTGGTGGGCTGAGGGTGAAAGGAAAAGAGGCGGCGAGTAGGTCATTTTACGAAATTGCAAGAGAGCAGGAACCGGCAGCGAGTGGGAGAAGAGAAGGAATTGCTGAAGAAGGGAAACCAGGGCATTTCCACCGGGCAGAGACGGAAGAGGCATTCCAAGTTGGAGGCCGGCGGCGCAAGTGGAGGTTTGGCTCACAAGAGGTCGACCACACGACCTAGCATAGCCTTTCCCGCAGGAACATCGACAATAGATCCAGTGCATTTGACAAGATCTCCTTCTTTAAAGGCACGATGTGGAGGGAGAATGGGCTCGAGAGAGCAGATCCGAAGAAGAAAGAACGGCGTGGAGAAATGACGAAAGAAAGGGAAGGAGCGAAGAAAAGCAAGAGAAGGGCAAAAGAGGAATTTCACATTCAATGGTACTGTTCATAAGGTCTCACACTTACATATACTAGAGATATATATATATATATTACTATGTTAAAATGCCGAAACAAAGTAATTCAATAAATAGTTGATACAATGTCAATGTTAGTATTATTTAAATACACGGAGGAAAGTACTATATTAACTATAAAATATATAAGTAATACTATATGTATAAATATAATCGAAAGCTTAAAAGCCATATGTAATTAAATAAATCAAATTATATTAATCAACTCGACTGTATCATTAGGTTCTTTGCATCTAAACTGTAGTACGTAACATCTTGTAGCGATGCTATTTAGACGGCTTGAACGAAATAACTAATGATCTTGGAGTCTATTCTGATTTCTCTTAAAAAATTATAAAAAAAATAAAAAATTATAAGATTATCCGATATAAAATCTGAATCCATCTCGTATCCTTTCCCAAAATATTCGAATTTGTATTTGTATCTAGCCTATTCGTATTCGATTCCTTATTCGACAAAAAAAATATGGGATAGGATACGGGATGAATAATATCCGCCCGTATCCGTCCCATTTTCACCCCTAGTTACAACTGCATTGCATTAAGCGCAATTATTTATTTGTCTTATAATCAAGAAACCCCTATGAAATGAATTGAATTGAAGTGTATATATGAATTATTAATAATAAAAAAAAATATGTAATGATTTTATATATATTGAAAAAAGTGGATGTATATGATAATATAATTTAATTATATTTAAAACTAACAAAAGAAATCATATTATACCGTACTTTTTTAGAATTATTAAAAACATAGTAGGGTTAGAATTATTATAATTATTAAAAACATAGTAAGGCTTGTCTGGTACAAACATAACAGATCAATAAAAAATAATTATTAAAATTATAATTTTACTTAATTTAAAATTTAAATTATGATAAAATATAATTTATATATAAGTATTAAGCATAATATGAAAAAGGGTTAATGTTCTTAAAAGGCATCAAAAGGAGGCTATTCCGCTTTTTAGCCACTAAAAGTTGCAATTATGAAAAAAGGTCATTATAAACACAGTTTTGAAAAATTCGGGCCAAAGGACCTATTTGAAATTAATAAATGATCCCAACAACTTTTCTTTTCTTTCACTTCAACCCCATAAAAGTTTGACCTTATTTACTTTAGTCCTTTTTCTATATACTTAATTTTTCATTATATAAACAACACCCAACGCGCTTAAAAATTGGTATCAGAGCCTAGGTTTCATTGAAGAACATATTAATTATATTATTTATAATATTTTATTTCTTAATGGAGAAGATTTAATTATTTAATGGATTCAATTAATTTAAAACCCACGAGTTATTTCCAAATTTTGGAAATAAAAAATAGAAAATTCCAAAGGAATTTCTTGAACTTGTCCATGGGACAAGATATTATCAAAATTAGTTTCTTTCCTAAAAATGAGAGGAACAGACTGGAAAGAAATTGATCCGGATAGCTCTAAGTTCTCACAGGACTTGAGGGAAATCCAAAAAACGATTCAAGATTATGGTAACCGGGTATTAATTATACCTGGAAAAATAGATAACTTGAATCAGTCAACAGAGGAGATCTTGAAACTATTTCAAGATCTAAAGAAAGAGATTTTGAATCTAAAATTTGACATTTCAGATATCAAGAAAAGGCAGAAGGATATTCCTGGATCTTCCAAGAATAACCAAGCCAATATTAGAGATGCATTTGGACCAGTACAAGCTTTACACCAAAAAGGTAAAGCAACCATGGTTCCAAAGCAGAAATCACAAGAAGAGCTTATGATCGATCTCCTGGAAACAGTCGAATGAGTGTTTCCAGGGCAGATCTATCAGATCTACAAGAATTAGCAGAATCATTTTCCCAACTTGGGATTATAGATCTAGTCAATGTAAAACCCAATGAAGTTCTTCAGCTGGGTTATGCGGAAGAATCAGGATCCAACGTGACCCACGATGGACCGCCTGATGTCCCAATGAGAGAAAGTACAGACTTCCACATGAACAGGTATCCTGAGGTGCATCTCAATGCAAGACGAAACCCAGGACGGAACCCAAGTAGAGCACCAGAATCCACACCGTGGGCCAAGACGATGTTACAACCATTAAATCCATATGGCATAACTTTGAACCTCGACGTTATCGACTTCCGAAACATCGAAGACCTGATCGACGAATGGGTAGCTTCAATGAAGATTGCAACAACCACCCTGGATCTCGATAAAGAAAACTTTGTCCGATTAATAGAGCTAAGTCTCGAAGGATCGGCGAAGCTGGGCTGAAAAAACTCCACGGCTGCTTTAAAGGAGCAAATACTCGAAGGAGAATCCAAAAGCACAATATGCGAAAGGTTTGGCCTCTTATTCAAAACTCATTTTGTAGGAGATGGTTATTTTGAAGAACAGAGAACAGAAAAAATCAAAGTCTATACCCAAGCACTGTTGGGTATGGAGTGAAGAAGTATTTGCGCAGTAGACGAATATATCTGCTGGTTTCGTAAATACTATTTTCGGAGTGAAATGACAGCTGAAGTAGCATGTCCCATGTTCTTTGCAAAGATCTGCAGCCCATGGAGAGAAATGTTGATCCAATCGTACACAGTACCCCCTGGTATAGTGGACTCAATAGCTCGAAGAATGTCCTTCTTAAAGGATAATCTATTTAAGGATTATCTAGAGCTTATGTTCGTCTACATAGATAACATTCTGATTGCATCTCGAAATATTAAAGAGCATATTAAACATCTTGAAATATTTTCTGATGCATGTCACATGGAAGGTCTAGTTCTCTCTGAGAAAAAGGCCACTATCGCTGCTAACAAAATAGATTTCTTAGGAGTTCAAATTGATTAAGCAGGAATAGAGTTACAGGAACACATTGTCGAGAAAATCCGCAATTTTCCTGATATATTAAAAGACAAGAAACAACTTCAGAGTTTCTTAGGAGTTGTAAATTTTGCGGGTATGTTTATTAAAGACCTTGCAAACTATAGAAAGGATTTTAGACCACTCCTGAAAGAGACTGAAAGCTCTAGATGGAAATGGAAAGAAATCCATACCAAGAGAATTCGTGAACTAAAGCAAGTCTGCAATAGCTTGTCAAAACTCGCGATACCTCAGGATGAGGATGAGCTGGTAGTCTACACAGACGCCAATGATTTTCGATGGGCAGGAGTGCTCATGAGAAAAACAACTACGGGTCAAGAACCTTGTAGATACACAGGAGGGTTGTTCACTGAACAACAAGCCAAACTTTGGCATATTAACGAGAAGGAATTCTTTGGAGTATGGAAAACATTTAAAAAATGGCCTTATTCTTACTTGCAAAGAAATTTGTATTAAAAGTTGATAATACTAATGTTAGGGCTTTTTTAAAAAATAAACTTGAATCAAAAATTGAAAAAGCTCGTATTATCAGATGGAAAGCTGAATGTCAATATTATACTTATGATATTGATGTTATAAAATCTCATGAAAATGTTCTTGCAGATTTCTTGACGAGAGATGGAAGCATTTGAAGCTAATTCCATCATTACGAGATTCAGGCACCTCAGAGAAAACCTAGAGGAGCTATCAAAGCATTTTGGACAGCTCGAGATCAATGCACGAGCAGCTGGCCAAATACAACAGAGCGATGTGGACATGGTCCGCAATAATATACGAACCTCCCATATAGCAATGACAGCACTATGGGAAACGGTATTAGAGCCAATCAGGAAAGCGTCAGCTTCCCTGGTAAACAAAGAGAAATGTGCCCAAAAAGCTAAAGTGGTCACATATGAAGAAGCAGATTCAAGCACTGCTTCAAAGGAACCATTGTCGGATACCGACAAAAATGTTGAGCAAGAGAAAAGTCACATTTCCGAAAGTTCAAGTCAACCCACTGCCTCTGGGGTAAAAGAGGAAGAAATTAACCTTAGGCCAATGACAGGCACCTCTAAGGTTAATTCAGAGGAGAAGGTCATATCTACTGCCTGGCTGGACTACCAAGGGAAATGGGAACAACTGGTTTCCAAAAAGGGAATTAACCCTAGCAAAACAGTAATCGAGACATCCGGGAGATACAACAGGATATGGATGCTCGGAGGATCGAAACCAGAAGAGGTTCGAAAGTGGTATGACTTTGGAGCATTAGCATCTGTTCATACTACATCACCAGGGTTTTCGGAAATCGAAAAACTTCCGGGATGGATAAGTAGTGCGGTGCACGAATCATGGCAGAACAATCCGCACCTGCAAAGAGGAGATATTCTGGAGCTTAAGTTCATTTCTGCGGCACCAGAGATAGTCGGAAATGGTTCTTATCCGGTTTTTCAATTTATTAAATTACAGAGACCTGATATGATTGCCTTCAATAGAGTTAAGTCTATGGATGAGAAGGCACCATTGGTATCTTCAATCAGCGAAGATGAAATCTCAACCCGACGAGCATGGGGATTCTGGGTCTGTCTCACCGAGATGGAAAAGGTTAAATATCCGTTTAAAATATTCTCAAACAATTTAAACGGATCGTTCCTGGTTAATTCTTTAACAGGGAAAAGCACAGAGTTTGCGGAAACCTCATTCGAAAAGAAGAGGTTACTCATCTGGGAAAACAAGTTGCCAGCAACCGAGTCTACCAGAAAAAAAGGCATGCAACATGATGCATGTTGGCCAATGGGATAACCACATATGCCCATATTGTGCAGAACAGGAGAAACCCCTATTCGGTACAAAGATCCGGGTAACCCAGAAAAAATCCGGACCCGAACAGGACAAAGGGAAGAAACGTCCAAAAAACTTTCACAAGCCAAAGTAAGATTAGCTGGATGTAAAAGAAAGAGAGGTGTCGGCAACACTCATAATTAAAAGCCGACAAAGAAGGACAGAGTAGCTGGCAGAAAGTGGCCGACAAGAGAATGTGGAAAGTTGACAAAAAGCCACCTAACGCAATAATTCAAAAAAGGACAATAATGTAGCCGGTGGAAATTAAGGCCAAGTGACGAACGCAGTGACGTCGCAAGGATTTAGAGGAAGATTGGAATACGGGGTTGAAGTCTGCGGGCGCCTATAAATAAAGGAGTTTGAAGCAGATGGAAGGCATCGAAAATTCCTCCCAACTCTTCAAAGTATTTGTAATATTTCTCTTTCTGCATATTTCTTTCGAGTCTGTAAAAGTATGGGGTATTTCCCAAAGAGTCTTGTATCCTCCATGAGGAACTAAGTGTCTGTCTTCTCCGTTAGGGGAAATTATGTTTAAATAATATTTTTAATATTTCTTCAGTAAAATCCAGGCTTCCAAATATCCCAAATATCCCGATAATATAATTAAAACCCTTTATTCATATCTTGATACGTCCTAAGGTAGGAAACGAAATAGGACTGTGCTGTTTGTTGCTGAAGGAGCAAAGAATCGGTGAACCATCGGTCGCGGCTGCGTGGTTGGAGGAAGTCCGTAAAATCCCGGAGCTTAGGAAATCCGGCAGCAAGGCGGTCAAAGCCAAGGTATGAAGCTTAGTGCTTAATTTAATTACCGGAAGCATGATGGGCTTTAATTGGACTATATTCAATGAAAAATATAAGATGGGGGTCAAAGTGTAATTGGGCAAAAGTTGAAGTCAACTGATGGGGTCAAAAGTATAAATAGGCAAAAGTTGGTAGGGTCAAGTATAATTTCAAAAAGTCTGAATGGCCTAAAATTGAACAAAATGTGTTTGTAATGGTCGAAAATCATAATTCAAACTTATTATGCCCCAAAAACGGAAACCACTCCTTATAGTGGCCTAAAATTATCATTAACCCTATGAAAAATTCCCTCAAATTTGCTGAAAATCTCATTGACAGGGGCCATTATGGCACTATCTCTTAAAATGTATGAATATGAAGTGGTGCAGTATATATTTGTACATAGTATATATTTGTATATGTACTCTAAAATATTGCCGCTATAGAATCACCTGTAAAGTTTATAAAATATCATCCGGAAACGTCATATCTAGTTGTACATCTCCAAAATTAATACCAGCATTCATATTTGCTTTTATAAAAATATCATCTGGAAACGTCCTATCTAGTTATACATCCAAGATCGTAAGATTGGGATATGAAGAACTCTGCTTTCATATTTGCTTTGATGATCGTATTTTGTTTCGGGACTGTAATAGTTAGTAGGTAATTCTGATGACTACTTGACTACTGTGGTGATCTTATTTTACTGATATGAATGCTTATGGATGGTAGTTTTAAATTATTTTAATGACATATGACATCTTATATTTTTTAAATATCGGCACTGTTTGTTTATCTTAATTACATGTGACTACTACTATTGCAGGTGTTTCAGCCCTCAGCGAGGTACCTCTGCCTGTGGTTTCCCCCCTTGCCAACACCGGCGATGACATCGCCGGTACTACCCCTCCCCCACCCACCAGTTCCC
Source organism: Hygrophila difformis (assembly GCA_030278955.1). NCBI lineage: Eukaryota > Viridiplantae > Streptophyta > Magnoliopsida > Lamiales > Acanthaceae > Hygrophila > Hygrophila difformis. The sequence goes on from JAOANR010000004.1 coordinate 35,755,660, forward strand.
CTCCCCTTCCAGTCCTCGTTGCCCTTGCCGATGCCGGTGGTGACGTACCACCGCCCGTGGTTCCCCCTTGCCAACGCCGGTGCTGACAACCCCTCCTGTTACTGCTGCTGCAACCCCTCCACTATTTTTCCTCATGCCGGTGGTCTTCATCCCCATCCCCCTCCGACCCCCCGTGATTACCTTAACCCTCCCCACGCAAGCTTGATATTATACTGAAGGCTTCCCTTCAAAATACATCCACGACATAGAGAAAATCATTCCCCTACCCGCAACATTGTTGGTGGGATTGATACCTACAAAGTCGGACGAAATCATAAATAGAAAGTAAGACCAGCTTTGGGTATTTATAACAGCATATATCATCTTCAGTCTATTGGCTTCTAATTGAAAAAGTTATAAGCCTTCGGAAGAGGCGGCCGCGGCAGTATATTATCGAAGAGTTCTAAAATTAAAGAAGAATCTACTTTTCACTCCAGCCAGCTTCCCAAACTTGAAGAACTCACATCTGTTGCGAAAATAGTACAGGACAAAAACCCAAAACATTGAAGAGGAAATGTTTAGCAAGCATGGAGTAACACCAAAAACCGAAAAAAAAATTAGAAAGTAGCCTGGAGAGGATACGGTAGAGAGTTGAGCCGAGGAGATGAAGAAAAAAATTACCTTCCAATGAGTTAGAGCATTTTCCATCAAATCACATCTTTTCTGAGTAATGGCTAAAGACTTTTTGAAAAGGCGAAACTAATTCTTACGAATCTATCGTTATATCAACAAAAATATATAGACCAACAAAAAGAAGCCATAAATGGATGGAACAAGAAGAATCCGTACTCAAAAAATACAACTAGAGAACTATGTGATTTTCTTCATCTTGTTCCTAGGGTTGTTCAGAGTGCGGTCAAAACCGTAAACCTGATCAAATCAAACCGTATTTTGATGGTTTGGTTTTGTTTGTGGTTTAAAATTTATAATTTGGTTTTTTTTCTTAAAAAACTGTGATTCCCTGCTGCCTTTCCATTCTGCTGCTGCAAACCTTCCAATCTTTCTCCTCTTGCCGGTGGTGCCCATTCCCATTACCATCCCCCTCCTGGCCCCCGTGATTCCCCTAAACCTCCCCACGCTTCACTCCAAAATACATCCACGGCGTCGAGAAAATCATTCCCCTACCCCTAACATTGTTGATAGGATTGATAGCAATAAAGTCGGACGAAATCATAAATAGAAAGCGAGCCCAGCCTTGGGTATTTATAACAACATATATTCTCTTCAGTCTATTGGCTTCTAATTGAAAAAGTTATAAGCCTTCGGAAGAGGTGGCCGCGGCAGCATATTATCGAAGAGTTCTAAAATTAAAGAAGCATTTACTTTTCACTCCATCCAGCTTCCCAAACTTGAAGAACTCACATCTGTTGAGAAAATAGTACGGGACAAAAACCCAAAACATTGAAGAGGAAATGTTTAGCAAGCATAGAGTAACACCAAAAACCGAAAAAAAAATCATAAAGTAGCCTGGAGGGGATACGGTAGAGAGTTGAGCCGAGGAGATAAAGAAAAAAAAATTACCTTCCAATGAGTAGAGCATTTTCCATCAAATCACATCTTTTCTGAGTAATGGCTAAAGACTTTTGAAAAGGCAAAACTAATTCTAACGAATCTTTAGTATTTTGACGGTTTGGTTTTGTTTGTGGTTTAAAATTTATGGTTTGGTTTTTTTTCTTAAAAAACTGTGATTCCCTGCTGCCTTTCCATTCTGCTGCTGCAAACCTTCCAATCTTTCTCCTCTTGCCGGTGGTGCCCATTCCCATCACCATCCCCCTCCTGGCCCCGTGATTCCCCTAAACCTCCCCACGTTTCACTCCAAAATACATCCACGGCATCGAGAAAATCATTCCCCTACCCCTCATTGTTAATAGGATTGATAGCTACAAAGTCGGACGAAATCATAAATAGAAAGCGAGCCCAGCCTTGGGTATTTATAACAACATATATCCTCTTCAGTCTATTGGCATCTAATTTAAAAATTTATAACCCTTGGGAAGAGGCGGCCGCGGCAGCATATTATCGAAGATTCTAAAATTAAAGAAGCATTTACTTTTCACTCCAGCCAGCTTCCCAAACTTGAAGAAACTCACATCTGTTGCGAAAATAGTACGGGACAAAAACCCAAAACATTGAAGAGGAAATGTTTAGCAAGCATGGAGTAACACCAAAAACCGAAAAAAAAAATCAGAAAGTAGCCTGGAGGTTGGCTACTTATGACATCAGAAAAAAATCGGCCAGCTTTTAAATACATATTGTTTTTTTGTTTTCTAAAAAAATGATCTTTGGCAAAACTTGTGACATCAAACTTATTTATGCATATTCATAATTATTGGGTATTAAATCCTTGTTTTATATATACAATCATAATTATTTTTATACTAAAATTATATACTTAATTTTATTTACAGGTAAATAAAATTTAAAAATTAGATTATAAATAAACTCTTAACCTTATAGTAAATATTAAAATTAATATAGATGAAAAATAATATAATAAAAATTAATAGAAATCAATATTTATTTATCACTCAATCATATAATGCCACTTGGCATCATATGATTAGAAGCCCTTCCATGACCTTGAGGTTGGCTATCCAACCAAAGTCATGGAAGGTCATGGCTTTTTAATTATTTTGACATTATTTTTATTTTATTTTTTTTTGTTTTTGTGTGATGACCCCCACTTGGGGGTCATCAATGATCATAGTCTTAGAGAAACTATCAATGACGATTAAGTTTGAAACTCGTATCCATGCAGGTCCTTTTCCAGCAACATAGATAGAAGTAGGGGAGATGAAATTGAAGTGCTGCTTTTAGTTAGTTTTAGTGTTGATATTTTGGTGATGTTGGTATTTGGACTATGACTCTGTTTTGGTTGCTGTCTGATCCATGGTTTTTGCTTGTATGAATTGGGATATGATGAACTCTGCTTTCATATTTGCTTTGATGATCGTATTTTGTTTTGGGATTGTAATTGTAACATCCAGGATAATTATTTCATAATTAAATTAATTAATTATGTTTAATTATTTAAATTGGGCTCAATTACATATAAATTGTGTTGTGGGAATTATGGTAGAAGCCCAACCATAATTAAGAGGAGGAAGAGAACCCAAGACAAGTCCAACCCATATGGAAAAAGTATAGTATGGGAATTGTGTAGGGATTGAGATGCAATTAGGAAATTGCAATTAGGCCCTTGGACATTAATTGGGGGAAAAAGAAGGTTTGCCCTCATTTTTACTTGGCAACTCACGATTTTGGCAAGGAAGGGGAGAGAGGCGTTGGGTTGAAGAGAAGGGGAAGAAGGTGACTGTAATACCCGAGAATTTTGCAACATAAAACAATTAAATAAATAAACAATAAATACAATAAATAAATAAATCCAGCAAATAAATAAATAAATAAGGATAAGGAAATGAGAAATGAGATTTAACTTAAAAATGAATTTAATTAAATAAAAAGAATTAATTAAAGATAAGTAAATTGTACACCGAAACCCGACACCAATGAACTCGAGAATTCGAGTCCAAACATCCAATTAGACCCGAGTAAAAATTTAGAGAGAAAGTAGGAACCCGAAGATACCCCGGAAATCGGAATACGGGAGCATAGGGGGATAGAAATCCGAAAGAGGGGAGGAAAGGCACGACGGATCACACGACCCGCCCGGACCGAAGTCCAGGCGAGTGTCGCGCGGTGGCCGCGCGGTCAAAGGGGAACAAGCGCGCCACGGCCGCGCAGTTTGACGGATTTTCCGACTTCGGTTGAACACCATTCGGCTCAAGACTCTTAGAGGCAGACCTTGGACGTTGTAACACCCCGGATTTGGTAACCCAGGCCGAGGTGTCACCGCCGCATCTCCCTAGCAAGACACGGCTTCCCGAGCTTGCTAAGGAAGTTCAAGGCTTATGGGTATGCAAAGTTTTAAAACATTCAACAATGAATCCAGAATTTATTATTACTTCAATCATAGAACGGTAGTAAAAATCATCATGCATGGATAAGGTAAGTGCAGCGGAAAAGTACTCACGGCCAACACGGCCAAAACCTCGGGTTTAACAGACCCGGTAAAACAGTAGTATGATGCAGTAATTAAAAACGTTCACAAATATATCCCCCCAAATGCGTGCGCATGCGTCCCGTCGACTAAGAAAGGGACACCATGCCGGGAGATCACTAACGAGGCAATCGCAACATAGGACCACTAACGAGGCAGTCCAAACAATGGGAGACCACTAACGAGGCAATCTCAACATAGGACCACTAACGAGGCAGTCCAAACAATGGGAGACCACTAACGAGGCAGTCTCAAAAAGATAGTAGGACCACTAACGAGGCGATCCAACAATACAGCGCACGAGATCACTAACGAGGCAATCTCAGATAGTAAGGAGACCACTAACGAGGCAGTCTCAAAGATAATGATAGCATGAAGATCGGCTCGGCCTAGTGAACGGGATTTTTCGAAAGTTCGTATTTCAATGTTATCAAATGATCGATATCGCGTTTTCATGGTTCGAGTTTTCTCAAGTTCGAAAAATCCTATTCGAGGCAGTTTACGCCTTTAAAAATTCGTCTTTACACCAAAAATTCTGAAATTTTTACAGTAGTTTGGAAACACGCACACGAACAACTTTCATGTTTTAAGTTTTCGGAAATAAGATTCCGAAGTGAGTCGAATTTCGAGTTCTTTGCAAAGATAATTTCTGTCTCAAAAACTGGTTTCGTCACAGGTTAGTGCAACGCCGATTAAAAATTCATTTCAAAAACCAATTGATGCGAAATTTTTACAGTAATTACAAAACACGTTAAGGAACAACTTTCATGTTTTAAGAATTTGGAAATAATGAATTCTTGATACTCAAAAATCAACCACAACCCACTGTATACTCGCGGGCTCCAAAAAGGTTTTAAAACCGTTCTGAAATTCGACCGTTGGGCATACCAAATGAACACTAAAATTCGTGAAATTTTATATGCATAATCTAGACACAATTATCTACAACTTTTGTTTAGGAATGCAAAGTTGAATCATTCTAAAAATGGGTGAAAAACATGCATCAAGTCGAGTAAGAGAAACTGTCACAGTTTGAAATGTTCGGGTTGTCACAGAAAGTTTACGGCGTGATTTGGGATAGCAAATCTTAATGTCAACGGCTGAAATTTGGACACAAGATAGATAACGGTGTTAGGAACAACTCTTATGTTGAAAAGTTTTCGGTTTGAATTCCCGAAGGTCGAGTGGCGAGTCTTTAAAATTGGACGAAAATAGGGTTTTTGAAAACCGAATTTTTGTTACAAGCCTATATCTCGAGTTTTACACAACCAATAACCACGAAAATTTGTGAGTAAGGTTTTAACTTACAGATTTGAAGATTAGGATTACTGGGATGGGTATCCGGACGTTCTAGGGTCGCGACGAACGGCCAATCCTTCCGATCGCTTTTCGTTCGTTTTCCAGCGTGAAATCGTAGCAAAGGAAACGGGTTAGATTTTGAGTTTCTAAGTGTTATGGACGAACTAAAACATTAAACTATGGCTTACCAAGATTCTATGGGGCAGTGCCTTCGTCCCGTTTGCCTCGCCGTCGCCGGAATGTTCGCCGGAAGTTGTCGTCGGATGAGTTTTGGCTTGGAGAGGGAGTTGGGAGTGTCTAGGGTTTTGAGAAACTGAAAACTAAGGGGAGGGGCGGCCAACACAGCCCCTATAACCTTCCCCACTGCCTTGATCCGCTTCCCCTCGATAGGGGACGGATTTTTGGCAAGAAAATCGCCATAGAAGGAAAGTTTACACCTCCTGCACCTCTGGCGCGGTGGTGGCGCGCACATAAGCCTTTGTCCGCGCGGAGTGCGCGCGAACAGTCCTGGGACGCGTCTCCCTTTCCCCGCGCGGTGGCCGCACGTGCGCGCGCGGGGTGCGCGCCGCCCGAACCGGCCGGTTCGTGTGGTCCGTCGGTTCTTTTCTTCCTTTTCTCGATCGGGTTTCTATCCTTCGCGCTCTTGGTCCGACTTTTCGGGTCATTCCCGACTCGAAATTCTCACGTGGGTTTATTTACGAATTCGATCTAACTCCCGTATGATAATTCGTCTACTTAAACTCGTCCCGTCCTTCCTTAATGATTTTACTGAAGTTGTATTTTGGTTTCTTCGGATTTAAACGTTGGGATGCTTTCGGTTATGTTTTTATTTTGTGATTTATTTTATGACTGAACTTGGTATTTAAATTCCCAAGCTGCCTACGTACCCTGTGAAGGGATCAAGTCATGAAGTAGTTCAAAAACAATTTGAATTTGTTTTCCTCGGGTGTTACAGACGCCCCTAGGTCTTGTTTAACTATAAATAAGCCCTCTTGAAAGCTCCGAACACTTTTCCAAAACCCTACAACTCTCTATACGTTGAAAACCCTAATTTCGGAGTCGTCGGAGGCATGAAACCAAGCGAAGGACTGATTTGGACGAAATCAGAGTCTCCTAAACGTCGTGGTAAGATCCGATCCATTCGTCTCTTACGTTTTGATTCGAAAACGAATCCTAACCTTCTTCTTTTTCTTTCTACACCCCGAATCGGATCTAGAACGTAGAACCCGACGAACGGAGAGGATAGACGGAGGACTGGAAGCCACGCCTTCGAAATAGATGATCCCGGATATCTACAAATCTGTAAGTTAATACTTACATGGTTTTGAGAGTAACTAAAACATTCAAACCTAAAAGTTTAAACAAGATTTCGAAAATCTGTCAACGTATGATTTTTACCGGCGCAACAGTTTTGTCGAATTTTTCCGAACTTTAAAACTTCTTCAAATGAAAAACTTAAAACACAAAAAAACGTTTCTAAGGCTTAGATCTATTTACTGTAAAATTTTCATAATTTTTAGAGACGATTTGATATATGAAATCCACCCGAAACCGAACTGCTGAAACTTGGATCTTGAAATTCTTGACAGAACTTAGGTCCGATCTTGATCACGGTTTTGACATTAGTTCTAGACGATTTAGACCGTTAGTCAAACATGAAAGTTGTAGATAAATGTCTTAAAAAGGTCTCTGTAAAATTTCATTAAATTTGGAGTTGATTTGCTATGTTAGATCTTGATAATCTTGAACTGCTGTACACGAAATTCGGACAGATTAATGTTATGACGAAAATTGATGTATTTGACCTATTTCGGTATCTCGGATCGAAAAAGTTAAAACACGAAACTTGTTCATCTCGATGTCTCTAAGTCAGTGGTGAAATTTCAGAATTTTTGGAATTAAACTCGATTTTTAATGAATTTTAGAGTAAACTGTGGTTGACCGAGTCAAATCTTGAAATATTGTTGAAACGGTGAAACTAGCCTTTAAGGTTTAAACGAGTAGAAGGCTCTTTGAAATAAATATGTGAAATCTGGAAAATTAGGAAATCCCCTTTACAAACTTGATCTTTAAAATTAGGGGGTGAGTGCTCTGCAGGGTGCCCTCCTAACGATTCACTTCGTGCCTATATGAACGATGGTGACCCCGCGCGAAATATTTGAGATATGTTGCCAAAACGGCATGAGATATATGGCCTACACTCTCGTGAATATCCTTATGGGTTTCCCGAGGCTCCGGAGTGGTACTGGGTATGGCAGATACGGCTGGGCCGCCGGTTTCCGGCTAAACTTGACGAGATTGCGATGCAATCGTGTAATACTTGAAATACTAAATCTTGGGAGTAATGGGGATAGTTAAATATTTTAATTGTTGTTCTTTAAATTATTAAATGCTTTATTTAAATTAATTATGGCTTTATTTAAATTAGTTATGAATATTATCATGCTTTTATGCAAATATTAAATTAATGGCTTTTAAACCCTACGATCATGCATGTGTTAACTTACTCAGCAAGTTGTGCTGACCAAACTATTTTATTTTCCTTTTTCCTTACAGAATATGTGGAATGATCATGAGCACATTCATGCATGGAGGAACTATATTTTTGCAAACTTTATTATTTAAATTCTTGCATTAGACATTAGATTAAACGGGCCTGTTTAACCCGTGTTTTGACCATGTTGGTCGTTTTTACATTTCCGCTGCAATATTATACTTAAATATTATTTCCGCTGCGCTATGATATTATTATTATTTTCGAGACTATATTGTATGGGCTGTTTGCAAATGCTTTAAATATTTTTAAACACTGAAATACCTAGCATTGCATCTCTTTAGTAAGCTGGAGAAACCGTGTCTTACTAGGGAGGTGTGGCGGTGACATCCCGACCTGGGTGACCAAAAACCGGGGTGTTACAAGTTGGTATCAGAGCCCGGCTATTTTAAAACTACTATTTTTAAACCATTATTATTTTTAAGCTATTATTTTTAAACCCTTATTATTTTTAAACTACTATTAATATTTTGACTATTATTTTAAATTTTAAAATATTATTTTCATGAAAAATATTTATTTTAAACCCCATGGAAAAATATATATAAAGTGTATTAAATTATTTTTGGGGGGATCATCATTTGCATTTGCATATTGCATCTCTTTTATGTAGAGAACTTAGAATCTTGGCGAATTTCAACTTAGAATCTTGGCGAATTTCAACTTAGAATCTTGGCGAATTTCGACTTAGAATTTTGGCGAATTTCAACTTAGAATCTTGGCGAATTTCAACCTAGAATCTTGGCGAATATTAACCTAGATCTTTTGCTTGCGCTAGATGGCTAGTCAAGATATGATGCGGTTGATGATCAAGATGATGAACGTTCATCTTGATTCCCAACAAACCATAGAACAAATGAAATATCGTATGGCTCAATTGGAGGCCAATTTGCATCACATGGGCAACTTGAGAGAGGCGGATCACCACCGCATAAACCAACTCGAACGCCAAGTCCAAACCCTCACTACACAAAACCTAATACTGAAGGAAAACATCGATGCCCATGGGCAAGACTTGAACACTATCTTTGACGATCTACTGCCGCCAAGTTCGGAAGAGGAAGACCCGGAAGAGGATCCCGCTACCCCACCAGAGGATGTCTTGAGACGCTAGGAATTCTACTTATAGTAGATACTATTTTGCTAGGAAAATATTTCTACTTTTGTACTAAAATTTCTTTTGAGGAAATAAAATGGCCGATTTATTTATAATAAATCGGAAAAAAAAGAAAAAAAAAACCGGACAGACCTGTCCGTACAAAAAAAAATCGAAATAAAACGAAACAAATTAAAATAAAACCCCGAAGCGTACGGCGCTTCTTAGTTCGATCGAGCACCACGTGTGAAATTACAAACCACATACACATTTATAGAAATTGCTTAGACTATATGTTAAATTCACAAGTCCTAATCCACCCTATTTGCACCAGAATGGCACCCAGAGGAAGAGGAAGATGAAGGACTCAACCCGCTCCCCAAACCACCACTGAAACACCTACTGAAACACCTCCTAATGTCATGGAACCGGCGCCACCTGTAAAGGAACAACCCCAAGGTGCGCAGGACGCCCCCGCACCGAACAATGTGGGCGATCGTCTTCGGACGATAGAGGAGGTTTTGATTGCGCTAGGGAACGCGCAAGTCAACCAGGGCCAAGCTGCGGCGGTACTTCCGCCCCAAGCTCGCCCTAATTACTTGGCAATGGTGAATCCCTACCAGCCACCCCATTATGCTGGTGAGGAGGATCCAGCCAAACTAGAGGAATGGATCCGAACCTTCGACAAACTGCTGGGAGCAGTCAAATGTCCGGAGGGAGAAAGAGTGCACGTCGCTTCGTACTACTTGGGAGGCGAAGCGGACGACTGGTGGCAGGCAACTCAAGCCATGCTGACTGAAGATGACGAGCCCTACTCGTGGACGGAGATGATGGAACTACTCAGGGATCGATTCTATCCCTTGAGTACTAAAGCTGCCATGTACGAAGAATTCCTGTCACTGAAGCAAGGAGGCCAAACCGTACAAGAGTACTACACACGATTCAAGGAGCTAGTGAGGTTTGCACCAAGACTCGTACCCACGGATGCAGAGAAAGCACAGAAGTTCGAGATGGGACTGAACATGTCTGTTCGCGAGGTGATCGCGGGGGTACACTACCCCGATTTGCAAGCTGTGTATGACCACGCTGTGGCAGTAGCGCGTGTGCAACAACTGAAGATAAGGGTGAGTGGGGAGTCCAGCAGGGGTCCCCAAGACAAGAGAAACCGGGACTCGAGAAGCGAGAACAACACTGGAAGGAACGAACAGCGGAGAGGGTCGAATATGCCTCAACAAACCAACAATAGGAGAAGGTTTAACCAAGAAGAACCCGTACCACCCTGCCCAAGGTGTGGACGACCCCATCTAACGAGGGGATGCCCTCAACAGGGCGCCTGCTTCCGATGTGGTCGAATGGGTCACATGCGTCGGGAGTGCCGAACTAGGCTTGAAAACATAACAAAAAGGGAAGACCTGGTCACGGGGCAGGAACAGCCTCAGAACCAAAATGGGCGGAACGGAAATAACCAGGGGTATAGACCCCCTCAAAACCAATTTAGGCCGCCAAAAGCAGAACCAGAACCAACGACCTCCGCCACCGCAGAATCAAAACCAACAGCAAAATCAGCAACAGAATGCGAATCAGCAGGGCAACCAAGGACGCCCTGTGGGGAGGCTCAATGTGGTTAACCAAGCGGACGTGCCTGCGCAAGGAGAAGTGATGGCAGGTACATCTCACGTTTTGAATACACCCCTTAGAGTTCTATTTGATTCTGGAGCTAGTTGCTCGATCATAGCATCAAGGATAGTGCCGGAGTTAGATCTACCTAAGTGCGAGAGAATTAGCTTAGGAATTCAATTGCCTTCTGGAGAAGTAGTATCTTGCTCTAAACGATATAACGGAATTCCTATAGTGATAAAGAACGTAGAATTCTTCGCGAACTTAGTAGAATTTAACTTAAGAGACTTTGACATCATACTGGGGATGGATTGGCTATCCCAGTATAAAGCGGTGATCGAATGCCAAAAACAAAAGATCACCTTGTCAAAGAGTAGGGGAAAGAGAGTTATCTTTTACTCTCAGCCCCCTAAGAAGAGTAACAAAATCGTTAGTGCACTTAAACTAAGTAACTTGATACGAAAGGGGTATGAGCTATATGCGTGCTACGTGCACAACCTTGAGGCAGAAGAGAACAAGGTTGATAGCATACCAGTGGTAAGAGAGTACCCGGATGTGTTTCCTGAAGACATCCCGGGAATGCCACCTGAGAGAGATCTTGAGTTCACTATAGATCTCATTCCGGGCACAGAGCCTGTCTCAAAAGCTCCGTACCGGATGGCACCACTGGAAATGAAGGAGTTAAAAGACCAACTCGATGAGCTGTTAGGAAAAGGATACATAAGGCCGAGTACTTCCCCCTGGGGAGCACCGGTTTTATTTGTTAAAAAGAAAGACGGAGGATTACGTCTTTGCATAGATTATCGAGGATTAAACCAAGTGACCATCAAGAATAAATACCCTTTGCCGAGAATTGAGGATCTATTTGATCAACTGAAGGGAGCTTCAGTATTCTCAAAGATCGACTTACGATCTGGGTACCACCAGTTGAGAATTGCCGAGAAAGACATTTCGAAGACGGCGTTTCGAACTCGATATGGTCACTACGAGTTCACAGTGTTATCCTTTGGGTTAACAAATGCTCCGGCAATGTTCATGAACCTCATGAACAATGTATTTCGAGAGCTGTTAGATCAGTGCATAGTGGTGTTCATTGATGACATCCTGATCTACTCGAAAAACGAGGAGGAGCATGCCCAACACTTGCACCAAGTGTTAGGGACCTTGCGAAAGAATCAGCTATACGGCAAACTGTCCAAATGCGATTTTTGGTTGAAAGAGGTAGCATTTCTTGGACATATAGTATCCGCTGATGGAGTTTCAGTGGATCCGGCAAAAGTTTCTGCCGTAACTGAATGGGCAACTCCAAAAAGCCAAACCGAGATAAGGAGTTTCCTTGGATTAGCCGGGTACTATAGACGGTTCGTGAAGGAACTTTCGAAAATCGCACGACCTTTGACCCAGCTACTTAAGAAGGGAGTAAAATACGTGTGGACAGAGGCTTGTGAGACAGCGTTTCAAGAACTGAAGAAACGACTCACAACCACACCCGTATTGACCCTACCATCAGAGAATGGTGACTTCGATGTTTACAGTGATGCTTCGAATGAAGGTTTAGGTTGTGTCTTGATGCAAGACTCGAGAGTCGTAGCGTATGCATCACGCCAACTGAAACCTCATGAGGAGAATTATCCGACACACGACCTGGAGTTGGCAGCGGTCGTTTTTGCTCTAAAGATATGGAGACATTATCTTTATGGGCGGAAGTGTCGAATGTTCACCGACCACAAGAGCTTAAAATATATATTCACTCAGAAGGAGTTGAATTTGAGACAGCGAAGGTGGTTGGAACTTATTAAAGACTACGATTTAGAGATAGCCTACCACAAGGGAAAGGCGATGTGGTAGCCGATGCCCTAAGTCGGAAAACCCAACACGTGACAAACTCGTTGGTAATTCCGCCGGCATTGTACATGGAGTTAGCAAGATTGGAGTTAGAACTTGTGCATCCTGGCACAGTGAGTGAAACGATCAACGCAATGGTCGTAGAAACTCCAATATTGGACGAGATTAAGCTCGCCCAACCGGGCGACGCGAAACTCGAAAAGATAAAGGGGTGTATTGCCGAAGGAAAGGCAATAGGATTTGCTATCCACGAGGGTGGAAGCATTAATTTCAAAGGGAGATGGTGAGTGCCCCTTAAATGTGCCGAGTTGAAGCGAAGGTTGATGGAGGAAGGGCACAACACGCCATATTCAGTGCATCCCGGAGGCGACAAACTTTACAAAGATCTGAAGAAGATCTATTGGTGGCTGGGAATGAAGAAGGAAGTGGCAGACTTCGTGGCAAAATGTCTCACCTACCAAAAGGTTAAGGCAGTACGACATAAACCCTTAGGACTGATGCAACCACTAGAGATTCCAAGTTGGAAGTGGGATAGCATCTCAATGGATTTTGTCTCGGGATTACCCCGATCACCTAAAGGCATGAATAAGATTTGGATGATTGTGGATAGGCTAACGAAGACAGCCATATTTATCCTGCTGAAGGACACGTGGACTATGGACCAATTGGTCCGAGCCTACATTGATAATGTGGTACGATGACATGGAGTACCACATGACATCATTTCCGACAGAGACAGTAGATTTGTCTCTCAGTTTTGGACGGAGTTACAAAAAGCTCTCGGTACTCAAATCAAAATGAGCACTGCATACCACCCGATGACGGATGGTCAAACCGAGAGAACAATCCAAACACTAGAAGACATGCTGAGAGCATGCGTGTTGGAATTTAAGGGAAATTGGGAATCTCATTTACCCTTAATCGAATTCTCTTATAATAATAGCTACCATGCTAGCATTGGCATGGCACCTTTCGAGGCGTTGTATGGACGAAAGTGCCTAAGCCCGTTGAGCTTGGAAGAAAACGATAAGTCGGTGGTAGTGGGACCACAACTTATCGAAGACATGGCTCAACAAATCAAAGTGATTCAAGGAAAAATGAAAGCCGCTCAAGACCGTCAGAAGAGTTACGCTGACGTGAGACGACGAGACGTAGAATTCCAAGTGGGAGATAGGGTCATGCTAAAGATATCACCCATGAAGGGGGTGATGAGCTTTGGCAAGCGAGGAAAGTTGAGTCCTCGATATATAGGACCTTACGAGATTCTAGAACGAGTCGGAAATTTAGCCTACCGACTGGCTTTACCGCCACAATTAGATCGAGTTCATAATGTCTTCCATGTCTCACAACTAAAGAAGTATGTGCCGGACCCGACACATGTACTTCAACCGGAGATAATCGAACTCGATGAGGATTTGACTTACGAAGAAGTCCCAGTACGAATTCTAGACACTAAGGAGCGCGTAACTAGGAACAAAACCGTCAAAATGATAAAGGTTCTTTGGTCGAACCACAAAAGTGATACGGCAACTTGGGAGGTAGAATCCGACATGAGAGAACGCTACCCGACACTATTCCAAACTGACACCGACACAGTTATGGGGACATAACTGCAATCTTAAGGGGGAGAGGATGTCATACCACCTATTTTCGTGCAATTTTGTAAACTTTTGAACTACGTTATGGCTTGATCCCTTCACAGGGCACGTAGGCAGCTTAGAAGTTTTAATTCTAAGTTCAGTCACAAAATAATAAAACAAACAAAAGAAAAGCCGAGACACAACTTCGAGGACGAAGTTGATTCTTAAGGAGGGTAGACTGTAATACCCGAGAATTTTGCAACATAAAACAATTAAATAAATAAACAATAAATAAAATAAATACAATAAATAAATAAATCCAGCAAATAAATAAATAAATAAGGATAAGGAAATGAGAAATGAGATTTAACTTAAAAAGGAATTAAAGGAATTTAATTAAATAAAAAGAATTAATTAAAGATAAGTAAATTGTACACCGAAACCCGACATCAATGAACTCGAGAATTCGAGTCCAAACATCCAATTAGACCCGAGTAAAAATTTAGAGAGAAAGTAGGAACCCGAAGATACCCCGGAAATCGGAATACGGGAGCATAGGGGGATAGAAATCCGAAAGAGAGGAGGAAAGGCACGACGGATCGCACGACCCGCCCGGACCGAAGTCCAGGCGAGTGCCGCGCGGTGGCCGCGCGGTCAAAGGGGAACGAACAAGCGCGCCACGACTGCGCCGTTTGACAGATTCGCCCGTGCGAGATTTTCTCGCCCGAATCCGGATTTTCCGACTTCGGTTGAACACCATTCGGCTCAAGGCTCTTAGAGGCAGACCTTGGACGCCCCAAGGTCTTGTTTAACTATAAATAAGCCCTCTTGAAAGCTCCGAACACTTTTCCAAAACCCTACAACTCTCTATACGTCGAAAACCCTAATTTCGGAGTCGTCGGAGGCACGAAACCAAGCGAAGGACTGATTTGGACGAAATCAGAGTCTCCTAAACGTCGTGGTAAGATCCGATCCATTCGTCTCTTACGTTTTGATTCGAAAACGAATCCTAACCTTCTTCTTTTTTTTTCTACGCCCCGAATCGGATCTAGAACGTAGAACCCGACGAACGGAGAGGATAGACGGAGGACTGGAAGCCACGCCTTCAAAATAGATGATCCCGGATATCTACAAATCTGTAAGTTAATACTTACATAGTTTTGGGAGTAACTAAAACATTCAAACCTAAAAGTTTAAACAAGATTTTGAAAATCTGTCAACGTATGATTTTTACCGGCGCAACAGTTTTGTCGAATTTTTCCGAACCTTAAAACGTCTTCAAACGGAAAAACTTAAAGCATGAAAAACGTTTCTAAGGCTTAGATCTATCTACTGTAAAATTTTCATAATTTTTAGAGACATTTTGTTATATGAAATCCACTTGAAACTGAACTGCTGAAACTTGGATCTTGAAATTCTTGACAGAACTTAGGTCCGATCTTGATCACGATTTTGACATTAGTTCTAGACCGATTTAGATCATTAGCCGAACATGAAAGTTGTAGATAAATGTCTTAAGAAGGTCTCTGTAAAATTTCATTAAATTTGGAGTTGATTTGCTATGTTAGATCTTGATAATCTTGAACTGCTGTACATGAAATTCGGACAGATTAATGTTATGACGAAAATTGATGTATTTGACCTGTTTTGGTATCTCGGATCGAAAAAGTTAAAACACGAAAGTTGTTCATCTCAATGTTTCAGAGTCAGTGGTGAAATTTCAGAATTTTTGGAATTAAACTCGATTTCTAATGAATTTTAGAGTAAACTGTGGTTGACCGAGTCAAATCTTGAAATATTGTTGAAACGGTGAAACTAGCCTTTAAGGTTTAAACGAGTAGAAGGCTCTTTGAAATAAACATGTGAAATCTAGAAAATTAGGAAATCCCCTTTACATACTTGATCTTTAAAATTAGGGGGTGACTGCTCTGCAGGGTGCCCTCCTAACGATTCACTTCGTGCCTATATGGACGATGATGACCCCGCGCGAAATATTTGAGATATGTTGCCAAAACGGCATGAGATATATGGCCTACACTCTCGTGAATATCCTTATGGGTTTCCCGAGGCTCCGGAGTGGTACTGGGTATGGCAGATACGGCTGCGGCCGCCGGTTTCCGGCTAAACTTGACGAGATTGCGATGCAATCGTGAAATACTTGAAATACTAAATCTTGGGAGTAATGGGGATAGTCAAATATTTTAATTGTTGTTCTTTAAACTATTAAATGCTTTATTTAAATTAATTATGGCTTTATTTAAATTAGTTATGAATATTATCATGCTTTTATGTAAATATTAAATTAATGGCTTTTAAACCCTACGATCATGCATGTGTTAACTTACTCAGCAAGTTGTGCTGACCAAACCATTTTATTTTCCTTTTTCCTTATAGAGTATGTGGAATGATCATGAGCACATTCATGCATGGGGGAACTATATTTTTGCAAACTTTATTATTTAAATTCTTGCATTAGACATTAGATTAAACGGGCCTGTTTAACCCGTGTTTTGACCTTGTTGGTCGTTTTTACATTTCCGCTGCAATATTATACTTAAATACTATTTCCGCTGCGCTATGATATTATTATTATTTTCGAGACTATATTGTATGGGTTGTTTGCAAATGCTTTAAATATTTTTAAACACTGAAATACCTAGCCTTGCATCTCTTTAGTAAGCCGGAGAAACCGTGTCTTACTAGGGAGGTGTGGCGGTGACATCCCGACCTGGGTGACCAAAAACCGGGGTGTTACAGTGACTCCATTGTTTCAGCTTGAAGGAGGAATCAAGTCTTCTTCCAAGCACATTTCAAGGTATGGTGTATCTTATTCTTATTCATCCTCTCTTCTTGTTCGATTTTGAGGATTTTGGGGCTATTTCCTTTTTGTTGGGGGAGGCAAAGGGCGACTCATCGGAGAAGGAGGTGGGACGTCGGAATTGGGAGAGGGAGGAGAAACCGGTGGCAGTGGTGGCGTCGCGGTGGCGCGACGCCTAGAGCAGCAGCGGGCTGCTGCCCGCTGCGTGGAGGAGCAGCGCACAGCACTGTTGTGCTGCTGCCGGCGGTGCACCGGCGCCGCGGCGGCGTGGCGGCGATGGTGGTGATGTGGCAGTGGTTGCATGGTGGTGTTGGCAATCGATGGTGGTGTTGGGTGATTTGGTATTTTCATTGCGTTATTTGAATTTCATGTCTTATGTGGTTAATTGTTTGAATAATCCTAATTGCTCATAGTGTGTATTTAATAGCTTGTTAATGATTCAAGGAGTCAAATATTGAGAATGATTTTTATGGGCATTAGTACAATTGGACCTTTGAGAAGAAGTTTATCTTTTAAGTATTGAAAGGGGATTCAAGTCTTAGTTTTGTTAGCTTTAAATTTAGATTTTATAGGTAAGCAATTGTTGAGTAATCTTGAATTTAAATGTTTCAATGGATTTTAAAGTGTTATAGTGAAGTCCTTGTTTAAATGTTGTTATGCAATTCTTGTGTTACTTGGTTACTATACAAGTCTTGGTATGCTAGTTAAAGGATAAATAAATTTATTTGATCATGTTAACATGTGGTAATTCTTTTGTATTCTTGGAGTGCTTTATTAAAGTGTTTGGAAAGGATTTTATTTGGTATCTTTGGAGAAGCTAAATTGTGGTTGTTGAATATTGGGATCCTTAAATTGCTAAATTGGGTTAGTGTAGAAATATGATTTGGAGGATTTATGGATTGATGTATTGATTACTTGAATTGCTAAAGTATGTGTGTTTGGTATAGGTGGATTTAATTTGTTATGGACTCAAGTGTGCTACAGCATGAATATGTTCTTGTTATGGTATTCAATAAATTAGTTGATCCTTTACTCAATTATTTAAGTTGTTGAGTTCTTATATATGTGGGCTCTTTATATATATTTGATTAAATAGAACGAGAAGTTGTTATTAGTGTGATTCTTAAACTTGTTAGTTATTATTCTTGAATATTTAGAATTGTAGTTGGGAATTTGATCTTGTCCTTTGTTATTGGGAGTGGGTGGATTAAATGGTGTAGTGGTGGATGGTTTGTTATGTGGGTTTGATGAAGGGGATGGAGGTGGATGGTTGAATTGGAGATAGGAGGAGATGAATGTGTTGGTGTTGTTAGAATTATTTAAATTCTTATGATGATATTTTTGTATAGGGAAAAACCGTGAAGCTATTGGAAGATTGAAGATGTTCAAAAGGGAAGCATATGGGGGGGGGGGGGGAGGAATACCGACCATGGTACTTAGGATGCGCGCTAGACATTCTTATGTATTGCATCTAGGGTAGATAGACATCATAGGTCATAACATTACATCTCATCATCCATCATTCATTTTATTTGCAGTGGTTGAAGCACCGGTATGGGACTGAAACTTTTGACAAATTTCCCACACGAGTATTTTTAAGAAAAAATTAATAATCCCGGTTTAGATTTTCTATTTGATGAAACCGATTTATGAAGATGGAGTTGGGATTAGGAATATATTTATAGGTTGTCACGTTTTTATTTACTCGTGTTAAGAAATTGTGCCCCCGAAAGCGCACGGAGTCAAAAATTGCAGTATTTATAGTAAGTACCGGATCGTTCATTGGAGGATGTGCGATAGAAGCAGGGCCCACGTCGTTTTATAAGATTTTCCACTCGGTTACTCGATTCAAGTTTGTGTTTTTAACTATCATCTACTTGATAGAATTTAAACTAAGCTATGAAAGCGATTAAAATTATCCTAAAAAGCAGATAAAATTATTCTGGAAATCAAATAAATTTAATCTAAGAAAGTAATAAAATTATTCTAAGAAAGCGGTTAAAATTATACTAAGCTATCTATCATTAATCTAGAAAGCATATTTAAATTGAGACAGAAGGGACAGGGAGAAAAGAATAAAAATTGGACAAGATTCAGATGAAACACAGTTAAACTTCCATTTTATTACACAGATCTTTGTTTGGGATAATCCATCAGTTAGCTAACTCTCATGTTTTCTATACTGTGTTCCCTTTAACAGACAGGTACTTACAGTAAGAATTTACATGCTCTTAAGAAAACAAATTCTAAGATACCACAGACTTACAACTGCTCCCGTCAGAGCGTGTCATTTATCTGTGGTGGACAAGCAACACCTGACACATCATTAGTTGAAGTGTCAAATACTCCTATCATTCCCCCATGTCACGCCCAAAGTTTTATATCAAGCCCCGAACTATTCCATAACTCCCATTCCTAGTAACAGTTAGAAGTTCTCTCAATTCATCCGAGTGACATCTATAAAAGCATTTAAAAGAAAGCATTTAAAATCCTATCACTCGGAGGTTTTAAAAGCTTCGTACTGGTAGTAAATGAGAGCCCCCAGTCTTAATGACCGGACGCAGATCAAGAATTCCCGGACATCAGTAAACCGATCGCAGTGTTTACCTACCCCCGGGTGGTTATGAGATACAAACTAATCAAACAAACTAATAAATTAGTTTGTTCCGGATGCACTCACTCAAGACTCAAAATTAGGCTCTGGCAGAAGAGGATAGCAGTTGAAAGAGTACTCAATCCTATCTTAGAAAATAACCAAGGCCCACATGTTGTTCTTCTAGTATTATCTATCACACCTTATCTGAATCCAAGTGGACTCTGATTCAGTGCAATATTTAATATAAGATTTCCAACATACAGCAATTTTGGAAAATAATTAATGTTTGAAAATCATTCCCTAAACAGGTACTATACTCTCAATTAAAACACAGATCCTTTCAGTTTAGGTGAGACCTAATCGCTGACTCTGCTTCTAATTTCCCAAAATCAACCCTTAGTCGAATGTGAATTAATTATAACTGTGGAATTTATCCCTTACTCAGATCCTGATTTTAAAAATGAATTTTTGTTGGAAATTTATTGTGAGACATCTGATTGAAATCAAGACTTCTATGTCCAAGGGAAGGATCCCAAAATAATTATGACCACAATATTTACATAATAGTATCATGTATAAATTTATATGGAAGTGTAAAATTAAACAACCCAAAATATAATGGTGGGTTGAGACAGAATGTGAAACACAGAGATGAAATAGCCGGAGATGAGAAGAGTTTGGCTAAAAAGATTACAAAAATAATCAGGGTAATCCGGACTGCAAACATCTGCTATCCAGGTCCTGACTATTCCAGGTGGGATGATTTTTAGACAGTGGAATGCCATAAATGACAGTTGCCGCCGTCATCTTAGACTCCACTATTTGTGAACTGGATAAAAACTCATATGTTCTATCATTGCAATAATTATTAGATAACATTGGCATATATCATCTAACATTACTACAGCTCCATATTCAGGTTTGAAATTAAAATAAGGAAAAAAAACTGTATTTGGACAGATCATGACTGAGTGGCTACTTCATTTCCTGGTAAAAGGACCGTTCGCCTGACCTAGTCATTATCCAAATCATGCTAAATAACAAATAGTGATTAATACACAGACTATGGGCTACTTCATTTCACGGTAAAGGGACTGTTCGCCAACATTATTCTATGATATTTTTCACTACTCGTTTCACACAACACCGGTAAAGACGAAAATAAAATAAAATAAAGAAAATCTTTTTGTGTCATCTTGTATGAGACATTGGTTTCTCATGTAAGGGTATGAAAATCGATCCATAATTACTCTTTATATCTAAATAATCGCTCATTCCATAATTAATTAATTAATTACAGTCCGAATTACATACTTAGATATTTAGAGTTTAATTTTATTTTAATTTTGTAGAAAAATCTTTTAATGGAATATTGAACAAAGTTCTTTATATCAAATTAATCATGGGTTGAGATCATTGGATTTCAACCTCAAAATATTAATATAAAGGTTCAATTAATTAATGGTGAAAAGATGGAGAATAATAATTTTGGCAGCATAACGCCTTATGTTGCAATCTGGGATATTGCGTCTTAATCCGTGGGATTAGGACGGGAATGATGCGACATAATGGTGGGTTAGAGATAATAATAATAATAAAATTTTGGAAGAAAAATTGGTGTAGTATGACGCCAACCAAAATCATGACGTGATCCTAGGATTGCATCATAGGTTTGGCGTCATATAGGTTTAGAAATGAGGTGTCACTAATGACGCGGAACCTTCAGAGATAACGCCAACGGTTGGCGTCATTGCAGGGGTTTGGCGTCATTGCATGACTTAGAAATTTTTCTTTGAAAATGAGGGAGGCTATGACGCGAAACATTAAAGTATGACGTGATCCAAGGATCACGTCATGAGTTCTGCGTCATAGAGAACATAGAAAAATAATATGCGAAAATTTGGGTTTCCACGTCATAGATCAGGGGAATTACGTCATGACCCCACATCCACGACGTGGAACAATTTTTGGCCGAAAAGCACCTATGACGCCAAACCTTCCCTATGACCCAACGTGGTTGGCGTCAAGGGTGGTTGGCATCATAGCACTTCCAGCATGCAAATTTTATGGCCAGAAATATGTATGACGCCAAACCTGCCCTATGACCCCAACGTGGTTGGCGTCATAGAGCGGTTGGCGTCATAATATCCCCAGAATGCAAACAAGGAAATTTTGGGTCTTACATTGCATTGCGTAAAATTGCGTTATAATCCGTGGGATCACAACGGGAATATTACTTTGCAACCCGTGGGGTTACAATGTGATGCAATGCAATGTAGGAAATGAAATTTTTAATTGCACAAACACTCAAATATCATCCCTAGTTAGATCTAATGCACTAAAAATAAAGATAAAATAAAATAAAATAAAAAAATGAACTACATAAAACTAAACAGAACATAAGAACAGAGCATAAAAAAAAAAATAAAAAAGACTAATCCTAAATCAACTATGCTAACAAACTAAAATTAAAAATAAAACTTACACTAAATCTATCAAGGGATAAATAAAAAATGTTTATACATTTATTAAATATAATAAAGCATTAAACCTAACTAAAATAATAAAAATGGTCAAGTGACCAAAATGCAAAAATAAAGCAAGTAATATTATGGAAGTGATCCATAATAAATTTGTGGAACATTTTCTTCTATTAATAACAAGATCCAAAACATGGTTTAATTACACCCATTGATTAAGTGTTTTAAACCCAAAAAAAACAAAAATTATAAACTGAAAAATATGAACACTAGCTACACTAATTTATTACAAAGCATAAATCAAAACTAAGCTAAAATCTACTTCTACATTGCATAAAAAAATTAAATTAAACTATCTACTCTAACTATTTTGGAGAGCACAGTGGTGCCTACAAGAACAAGAAAAAAACTAAAGTGTAGCTAGGTTACTGTTCAATGAAGGGAAACAGCTATTTATAGGTGGATAGGGAAAACCCTAGCTCAATGGGCCTGTTGACTGCGCGGGAGGGGGCGGGAGCTCGAGTCCAGCAAGATAAGACAATCATATTCTACCCAGCGGGACCTCAAGTCCTGGGACTGCCCGAATATTTTGACATGTGTGGAATTTGAATTTAATGGGAGATGGCAGCTCACGTAATCCCTTTTGACGCCAAGCAGAGAGGATGACCCGGAGCAGAGTCCCTTGACGCGGAACAAGCTCCCTTTGACGCGGGAGAAATTCTTCTTTGACGTCAAGCTTGGGCATGACGCGGAAGAAATTCTTCTTTGACGTCAAGCTTGGGCATGACGCGGATCTTTGGCGTCATATGAAGGCTTGGACTCAATTTCTCTTTTTGCTCTTTCTTTTCCCTTTTTTCCTCCATTTCTCTTTCCTCCTTTCCTCTCCCATTTTTCTTTTCTCCTTCCTCTTCTTTGTTTCTAGTCTCCAGTTTTCAAAAAAAAAAAAAAAATTGTTGCTTCTTCTTCTTTTCTTCCAACTGAAGAGATGTGGCTATGTTGAGGTGGAGGAGATGGGCGGCCAGGCGGAGCAGCGGCTGTTGGAGAGGGGCGGCGACAGGAGGTCGCCGGAAATGGAGAGCTCGTCGGATCTGGACTTTCCATTCGGAGGAGAGCTTCTGCCGGAGTTGATGGAGGTGCCGGCGGGGTTGAGGATGGCTGCGGAGGCGATGGACAGAGATGAGTGGCGGCAGTGGCTTGAGGGAGATGGATGAGGAGGAGGCGGTGGCCGTGGAGTGACTGAAGGAGCTTGGAGACGATGGAGGTGGTGGTGGCCGGAATCTGGACTGTTGGTGAGGTTGAAACTGGGATGAGGGTGGCGGGATGCTTCGCCGGAGCAGACAGTAGCGGCGGCGGAGATGAGGCAGTGGCCGGAGCTCGATGGTGGTGGTGTTCGGAGATGGAGGCGTTGTTGGAGTTGTTGGAGGTGTTGGAAGCGGATTTGGGGCGAAAGTGGGGTTGTTGTTGTTTGAGATGGTGGCGGAGTTGGGGGCCGCCGGCCGGCCGGCGCCGGAGACGGCGGCGGCAGGGGGGATTAGGGTTAGGGTTAGGTTTGGTGATTGTGGGCTTGGGGTTGGGCCAATGGAGTTGGTGGGCTTCATGAGATTTTTTTGGACTGAAAATGGACTGAAAGCATTCGGCCAGCTTAAATTAATTAGAAGATGAGCCAAATCACCTGCAATTTAATTAAAATTGATTAGTGGACCAAATATTTTTAATTATAGAAGGAGATAGAAATAATAATAAAAAAAAATTAAACATAAAAATATAAATAAAAATATATACATCAAAATATAAAATAATATAAACAAGGATATTTGCTCCACTTGATTATTTTGTTTGTGTTCCGTTTAATGGGCCCGTGTTCCACCGAACAGATACTACCAAACCATAATTATCAAATGTGGGATTTTTAATATTTTTATCATGTTTTTGGATTTTTAATACAAATTTAATAAAAATAATAATATTTTTGTATTTTTCAATATCAGCTTATTATTTATACAAACTTGCATATATCTGTCAAATTCGCCTGCTTTCTTATTTAAATAAGACCGGAATGCGATCAAATGCTCATGTTTAGACACGAAAATATATTGGAAATAATGGTCAATTTTGGCCATTATCAACATCCTCACATTTAATACTGATCGTCCCCGAGCAGTGAGAGTCAGTGCTCCTAAGAGCATAGACGCTGCATATTCAATCTATTTTCGTGGTTTCAAAAATATCATTCTTTTTATATTGGGATAAGACAATCAAAAACTACAAGTATTAAATTCTCTTGATTGCAGTATTTAATGAAATGATACTTCTCACTTAATCAGGCCTACAAATCAGTCATAATTGATAATTCTTCATGAACATTGTGTTTAGAAAAATTCATCGATTTAATTCTAGAATTTAAGCATGACATGAACATAATTAAAAGCAGAGCCTCACATATAGTAGAAACGAAAATTTCACTCACTCTCAAAATTGGATTTTATCATGAACGCTCATAATCAAATTTAATTAAATTATCCCATAAGCTTGCATCGGACCAACTCGCCACCGGTTCATTTCTTCAAATCGAGATCATGAGGTCTTATTTAAGGGTTATAACGGGGCATACGGTTGTAACATTTGGTATGGAATGGAATTATTGGGCTAAGAAGTGACAAGAATTAATATTATCATAATATGACATTATTTTTATTTAAAATTTATGATCATCAATATATTTTTTTTCCTTTGTTTTTCTATTGCATGACATTAGACTATGTCTAATTTGCTTTGTCATTTGCAATTTATTGTTGTTGAAAAGAACTCAACATTTTTTTTCTTCCCTTTTTTTTCTTTCTTATTTTTTTTTCTTTTTTTTTATGATCGGATTTTTGAATGCCGATTTGATATTTCTTTGATGATCAAAAATCATAATGCCTTGATAAAATTCATTCTTGCACACTTGGGTTTGATATTTTTTTGGTCTTTTTGGAAGGCTTGGAATATTATAGAGGCTTCAAAGAAAAATTAGGCTTAAGGCTCAAATTGGTTAATCCTAAAAAGGAAAATATTTATGGGTTTGGATTTCAAACGAAGGCCAAAAATTTTGGGTTTTCTAAGTGCCTTGATCATATGCTCGATTTTGGAATATGGCATGGTTTTGAATCGGTCCCAATCGCAAGTTCTAGTTTCCTTTAATCAAAATGATTTTCACACATCAAAGGAAAGAATGAGTAAAAGTGACTCATGGCTCAAATCTCACATGGAATGATTGATTCATGTCATACAATATTCTTAAATATAATCTCTGAAAAATTCTTACAATCTATTCAATTAAATTCTCAACATGAGGACTCATTATCCAAGAAGATGATGATATCATTAAATTTTTATAGCTCAAAACCTCAAAAATTCACATCATGCATGTCTTCAATTATATTATCCCAATTTAAAAGTATGAAAATTTAATCATAAACCAAAATCAAATATGCGAATTTATTGACAGATTTGTGCATGCTTCGCACTGGGTATAAATATATAATAATAATAATAAAAATAAACAAAATAAAAAAAAAATAAAACACTTTTTCCTTTTGAAATATTTAAGTGAAGAATCAACATCCTCACATTTTGAGCCTTGCTCGAAATGTGAGTAAATCAATTCCTACTTAAACAAGTTATTCAAATCAAGACAAAATAAAAGAGGAGGGAGGGAGGGGGAAGATATTTATATAAAAACTAAGAACATACTTCCGATAGCCTTTTTCGTCAAACCAATTATGTGTTCGACGATTTTGGCTAAGTGTGATCGTTTGGTTCATCGAGCAAGGTGATTGTTTGATGCCCAACACTTGGAAAAAATTCTGATTTTCATCAAAATTGCTCAATCACATTTTTTTGGATTTTATAAAATTTAATCTACTTGCATAAATTATGTTGGATTAATTCTGTTCTTATAAAAATTATTCTGGATCTTAAATTGCTTTATATTCCAGGAATATTTTCTATTAATTGCAGAATCGATCCAACCGGGAACCTGTTTTGAAGCTTTAATTTTCTTTTTGGTAGTTCCACAAATTCCTACAAGGCAAACACAGAAGAAGTTATCGGATTTTCTCAAAAAATATCAACATCCTCACATTTAGAGTCTTAGTACTCTAAATGTGAATAAATAGATCACCATCCGAATTATTTAATATAATATGCACAAGAGGTATAAAATTATTTTGACTTGCAGAAATTTAGGTTGAATTATTTCTGTGCTTGTGAAAATTATTCCGGATTTTAAATTTCTTTAAATTCCGGATATACTTTTCGGTCAATTACAGAACTAATCCAACCGGGAACCAGTTTTGATGCTCAGTCGGAACAGGGGCAACGGAAAGTGAGATGGTGGTTGTGGCTTGTCCGATGGTGGTGAGCAAATAGTAGTCCGAAGGTGGTGGAGATGACAAACACGTGAGTCTCACGTGTTTTGCAATTTACAATTGCAAATTAGTGTAGCCCCAATGCTACACTTCTCCATTTTTCTTTGATTTTTCGTTTATTTAACCTAGATTTTGCAATTGAAGAAGTGTAATTAAACGAAAAATCAAATTAGTGTAGCCCCAATGCTACACTTCCACATTTAACTCCTTACACCAATTTTGGTGGCTCCATGATTCCTGCAAGAAAAAAATACCCAAATTATTAGGTTTTCCCCTCAAATCAACATCCTCACATTTAGAGTCTTAGTACTCTAAATGTTTAATTGATTTGATGGTACTTCTCTGTTCTGAAATATGTACACTAAACTAACTATGAGTAATCAGGAGTGTAATTCCCTTAATAAACGACGTTGCATCCTCCCCTGCAACGGCGCCATGAAACTTTTGACAAATTTCCCACACGAGTATTTTTAAGAAAAGATTAATAATCCCGGTTTAGATTTTTTATTTGATGAAACCGATTTATGAAGATGGAGCTGGGATTAGGGATATATTTATAGGTTGTCACGTTTTTATTTACTCGTGTTAAGAAATTGTGCCCCCGAAAGCGCACGGAGTCAAAAATTGCAGTATTTATAGTAAGTACGGGATCGTTCACTAGAGGATGTGCGATAGAAGCAGGGCCCACGTCGTTTTATAAGATTTTCCACTCGGTTACTCGAGTCAAGTTTGTGTTTTTAACTATCATCTACTTGACAGAATTTAAACTAAGCTATGAAAGCGATTAAAATTATCCTAAAAAGCAGATAAAATTATTCTGGAAAGCAAATAAATTTAATCTAAGAAAGTAATAAAATTATTCTAAGAAAGCGGTTAAAATTATACTAAGCTATCTATCATTAATCTAGAAAGCATATTTAAATTGAGACAGAAGGGACAGGGAGAAAAGAATAAAAATTGGACAAGATTCAAATGAAACACAGTTAAACTTCCATTTTGTTACACAGATCTTTGTTTGGGATAATCCATCTGTTAGCTAACTCTCATGTTTTCTATACTGTGTTCCCTTTAACAGACAGGTACTTACAGTAAGAATTTACATGCTCTTAAGAAAACAAATTCTAAGATACCACAGATTTACAACTGCTCCAGTTAGAGCGTGTCATTTATCTGTGGTGGACAAGCAACACCTGACACATCATTAGTTGAAGTGTCAAATACTCCTATCATTCCCCCATGTCACGCCCAAAGTTTTATATCAAGCCCTGAACTATTCCATAACTCCCATTCCTAGTAACAGTTAGAAGTTCTCTCGATTCATCCGAGTGGCCTTTATAAAAGCATTTAAAAAAAAGCGGTAAAGAAAACATTTAAAATCCTATCACTCGGAGGTTTTAAAAGCTTCGTACTGGTAGTAAATGAGAGCCCCCAGTCTTAATGACCGGACGCAGGTCAAGAATTCCCGGACATCAGTTAACCGCTCGCAGTGTTTACCTACCCCCGGGTGGTTATGAAATACAAACTAATGAAACAAACTAATAAATTAGTTTGTTCCGGATGCACTCACTCAAGACTCAAAATTAGGCTCTGGCAGAAGATGATAGCAGTTGAAAGAGTACTCGACCCTATCTTAGAAAATAACCAAGGCCCACATGTTGTTCTTCTAGTATTATCTATCACACCTTATCTGAATCCAAGTGGACTCTGATTCAGTGCAATATTTAATATAAGATTTCCAACATACAGCAATTTTGGAAAATAATTAATGTTTGAAAATCATTCCCTAAACAGGTACTAGACTCTCAATTAAAACACAGATCCTTTCAGTCTATGTGAGACCTAATCGCTGACTCTGCTTCTAATTTCCCAAAATCAACCCTTAGTCGAATGTGAATTAATCATAACTGTGGAATTTATCCCTTACTCAGATCCCGATTTTATAAATGAATTTTTGTTGGAAATTTATTGTGAGAAATCTGATTTAAATCAAGACTCCTATGTCCAAGGGAAGGATCCCAAAATAATTATGACCACAATATTTACATAATAGTATCATGTATAAATTTATATGGAAGTGTAAAATTAAACAACCCAAAATATAATGGTGGGTTTAACAGAATGTGAAACACAGAGATGAAATAGCCGGAGATGAGAAGAGTTTGGCTAAAAAGATGACAAAAATAATCAGGGTAATCCGGATTGCAAACATCTGTTATCCAGGTCCTGACTATTCCAGGTGGAATGATTTTTAGACAGTGGAATGCCCTAAATGACAGTTGTCGCCGTCATCTTAGACTCCACTATTTGTGAACTGGATAAAAACCCACATGTTCTATCATTGCAATAATTATTAGATAATATTGGCATATATCATCTAACATTACTACAGCTCCAGATTCAGGTTTGAAATTAAAATAAGGAAAAAGAACTGTATTTGGACAGATACTGACTGAGTGGCTACTTCATTTCCTGTTAAAAGGACAGTTCACCTGACCTCGTCAGTCACTATCCAAATCATGCAAAATAACAAATAGTGATTAATACACAGACTACGGGCTACTTCATTTCCCGGTAAAGGGACCGTTCGCCAACATTATTCTATGATATTTTTCACTACTCGTTTCACACAACACCGGTAAAGACGAAAATAAAATAAAATAAAGAAAATATTTTTGTGTCATCTTGTATGAGAGACATTGGTTTCTCATGTAAGGGTATGGAAATCGATCCATAATCACTCTTTATGTGTAAATAATCACTCATTCCATAATTAATTAATTAATTACAGTCCGGATTACATACTTAGATCATTAGAGTTTAATTTTATTTTAATTTTGTAGAAAAATCTTTTAATGGAATATTGAACAAATTTCTTTATATCAAATTAATCATGGGTTGAGATCATTGGATTTCAACCTCAAAATATTAATATAAAGGTTCAATTAATTAATGGTGAAAAGATGGAGAATAAGAATTTTGGCAGCGTAACGCCTTATGTTGCAATCTGGGATATTGCGTCTTAATCCGTGGGATTAGGACGAGAATGATGCAACATAATTGTGGGTTAGAGATAATAATAATAATAAAATTTTGGAAGAAAAATTGGTGTAGTATGACGCCAACCAAAATCATGACGTGATCCTAGGACTGCGTCATAGGTTTGGCGTCATACAGGTTTAGAAATGAGGTGTCACTAATGACGCGGAACCTTCAGAGATGACGCCAAAGGTTGGCGTCATTGCAGGGGTTTGGCGTCATTGCATGACTTAGAAATTTTTCTTTGAAAATGAGGTAGGCTATGACGCGAAACATTAAAGTATGACGTGATCCTAGGATCACGTCATGAGTTCTGCATCATAGAGAACATAGAAAAATAATATGCAAAAATTTGGGGTTCCACGTCATAGATCATGGGGATTGCGTCATGACCCTTGGGGTCATGACGCGTGACCCTTGGGGTCATGACGGGAAACATCCACGACGTGGAACAATTTTTGGCCGAAAAGCACCTATGACGCCAAACCTGCCCTATGACCTAACGTGGTTGGCGTCAAGGGTGGTTGGCGTCATAGCACTTCCAGCATGCAAATTTTATGGTCAGAAATATGTATGACGCCAAACTTGCCCTATGACCCCAACGTGGTTAGCGTCATAGAGCGGTTGGCGTCATAATATCCCCAGAATGCAAACAAGGAAATTTTGGGTCTTACATTGCATTGCGTAAAATTGCGTTATGATCCGTGGGATCACAACGAGAATATTACGTTGCAACCCGTGGGGTTACAACGTGATGCAATGCAATGTAGGAAATGAAAATTTTAATATGCACAAACACTCAAATATCATCGCTAGTTAGATCTAATGCACTAAAAATAAAGATAAAATAAAATAAAATAAAAAAATGAACTACCTAAAACTAAACAGAACATAAGAACTGAGCATAAAAATAAAAAATAAAAAAGACTAATCCTAAATCAACTATGCTAACAAACTAAAACTAAAAATAAAACCTACACTAAATCTATCAAGGGATAAATAACAAGTGTTTATGCATTTATTAAATCTAATAAAGCATTATACCTAACTAAAATAATAAAAATGGTCAAGTGACCAAAATGCAAAAATAAAGTAAGTAGTATTATGGATGTGATCCATAATAAATTTGTGGAACATTTTCTTCTATTAATAACAAAATCCAAAACATGGTTTAATTACACACATTGATTAAGTGTTTTAAACCCAAAAAACAAAAATTATAAACTGAAAAATATGAACACTAGCTACACTATTTTATTACAAAGCATAAATCAAAACTAAGCTAAAATCTACTTCTACATTGCATAAAAAAAAAAAATTAAACTATCTATTCTAACTATTTTGGAGAGCACAGTGGTGCCTCCAAGAACAAGAAAAAAATTAAAGTGTAGCTAGGTTACTGTTCAATGAAGGGAAACAGCTATTTATAGGTGGGTAGGGAAAACCCTAGCCCAATGGGCCTGTTGACTGCGCGGGAGGGGGCGGGAGCTCGAGTCCAGCAAGATAAGACAATCATATTCTACCCAGCGGGACCTCAAGTCCTGGGACTGCCCGAATATTTTGACATGTGTGGAATTTGAATTTAATGGGAGATGGCAGCTCACATGACCCCTTTTGACGCCAAGCAGAGAGGATGACCCGGAGCAGCTTCCCTTGACGCGGAACAAGCTCCCTTTGATGCGGAAGAAATTCTTCTTTGACGTCAAGCTTGGGCATGACGCGGAAGAAATTCTTCTTTGACGTCAAGCTTGGGCATGACGCAGAGCTTTGGCGTCATATGAAGGCTTGGACTCAATTTCTCTTTTTGCTCTTTCTTTTCTCTTCTTTCCTCCATTTCTCTTTCCTCCCTTCCTCTCCCATTTTCTTTTCTCCTTCCTCTTCTTTGTTTCTCGTTTCCAGTTTTCAAAAAAAAAAATTTGTTGCTTCTTCTTCTTTTCTTCCAACTGAAGAGATGTGGCTATGTCGAGGTGGAGGAGATGGGCGGCCAGGCGGAGCAGCGGCTGTTGAAGAGGGGCGGCGACAGGAGGTCGCCGTAAATGGAGAGCTCGTCGGATCTGGACTTGCCATTCGGAGGAGAGCTTCTGCCGGAGTTGATGGAGGTGCCGGCGGGGTTGAGGATGGCCGCGGAGGCGATGGACAGAGATGAGTGGCGGCAGTGGCTTGAGGGAGATGGATGAGGAGGAGGCGGTGGCCGTGGAGTGACTGAGGGAGCTTGGAGGCGATGGAGGTGGTGGTGGCCGGAATCTGGACTGTTGGTGAGGTTGAAACTGGGATGAGGGTGGCGGGATGCTTCGCCGGAGCAGACAGTAGCGGCGGCGAAGATGAGGCGGTGGCCGGAGCTCGATGGTGGTGGTGTTCGGAGATGGAGGTGTTGGAAGCGGATTTGGGGCGGAAGTGGGGTTGTTGCTGTTTGAGATGGTGGCGGAGTTGGGGGCCGCCGGCCGGCCGGCCGGCGCCAGAGACGGCGGCGGCAGGGGGATTAGGGTTAGGGTTAGGTTTGGTGATTGTGGGCTTGGTCTTGGGGTTGGGCCAATGGAGTTGGTGGGCTTCATGAGATTTTTTTGGACTGAAAGCATTGGGCCAGCTTAAATTAAATAGAAGATGAGCCAAATCACCTGCAATTTAATTAAAATTGATTAGTGGACCAATTATTTTTAATTATAGAAGGAGATAGAAATAATAAAAATAAATAAACATAAAAATATAAATAAAAATATATACATCAAAATATAAAATAATATAAATAAGGATATTTGCTCCACTTGATTATTTTGTTTGTGTTCCGTTTAATGGACCCGTGTTCCACCGAACAGGTACTACCAAACCATAATTATCAAATGTGGGATTTAATATTTTTATCATGTTTTTGGATTTTTAATACAAATTTAATAAAAATAATAATATTTTTGTATTTTTCAATACCAGCTTATTATTTATACAAACTTGCATATATCTGTCAAATTCGACTGCTTTCTTATTTAAATAAGACCGGAATGCGATCAAATGCTCATGTTTAGACACGGAAATAGATTGGAAATAATGGTCAATTTTGGCCATTATCAGGGACATCATAGGTCATAACATTACACTTTCTGTAATTATTTTATGTCCTTAAATATTGTTATTATTTATTTAGTATAGTATTATCATTATTGTGCCCCGCTTCCCCTACTATTTCTATTCCTTGCCACGTTGTACTGACACCTTGTTGTTGTCTGTTTTATAGATCTTCCTACGGATGGCGCAAAACACGATGTTGGGGTACGGATTGAGCGAATTAAATAGGCTGCATGTTTATCTAATTGGAATATGTGATCATATCCTTGTATTTGATTGTTGGAAATAATTGTTATCTCTTTAACGTGATCAGTGTGACACATAGGGCTGTTTCATTGCTCATTTCTGGTATCGGGCCGGTGGCCATGATATTATTATATTTCAGGGCTTGTCGCCCGGATATGCCATGTTATGTTCCTGGATAAACTGTTTTATTGGCATTGATGCTGTGATATATGTTTCTGTTTATACCTCGCTTCGTATTAGCTGTCTAAGCTGAGTGATCAACAGTTTAGAACAGTTAATATGGCGGTGACCTCACGAAAATGATTTTAAATTTTCGGGACGTTACAGTAATTGTTAGTAGGTAATTCTGATGACTACTTGACTGTTGTGGTGATCTTATTTTACGGATATGATGCTTATGGATGGTAGTTTTAAATTATCTTAATTACTTGTGACATCCTATATTTTTTAAGTATCTACATTATTTGTTTGTTTGTTTGTTTGTTCGTATTATGCTATAAATTGTACGAACTCTAAATTTTCATATTTATCTCTCCAGATTGTTTTATGTAATTACTCTAGTTGTTTTTTTTTTCTTTTTCTGTATATATATATAAAGACAAAAGTACATGCAAAGTACAATACAAAGGATACATGTGGGATAACAACAAAAAGAAAAAAATTCCAGAAGGCGACGAAAAAGAAAACGAATGTCGTTGCCAAAAGCTTTGACGCATGCATGCATGATTTTGTCGTTTGTTCGTCGCTTTATGCCGGAGGTGACGACATAGGCGACGAAAATGTATTGTCACCTCCGGCGATTTTTTGTAGTGTAAGAGTTATTTTCTTTTTAACAAGCCTACGAATTATTCAATTTAGATGTTAATGAACAAGCCATAAATTCAAACCGGCTTCTATATTACTTTTTTCAATGTAAATAATAGTATGTAGATATGATATGTCTATAATTATCAATACATATGTAGATTGTAGGGTCCTCATAAAGGGGTGTAAATAGAGTAATTCATGTGATCCTTCAATATAAAATTGCTAGTTGAAGCTAAATTCACAATTTTCAAACAGTGAGAGAGAAATAAATGATGATAAGATACAATTGCAAGTTGGATTATAAATGTATATTTATAATGGAGAATATAAGTATATACAGTATTTGTTAAAATTTTACTACTAATTAATTTTTTATTATCATTTAATTTTAAGCTTATGTGCACACTCGATTCTCGAGGGATTAGTTTTAGATTCAACTAAGCCTGAGAATATACCAGTATTCACCTAATTTTTTTTTGACAAAGTTCAATAGTGTGTTCTGCACGGTAACTGCGAGATGGAGCTGTAGATTTTGATAGGGGCTGAAATTTTTAATTAATTAAAACAGTTAAAAAATTAATTAAATTGTCAAGTGGTTTTACAAAGCTGCTAAGGGTAGCTTTTGTTTGCAGAACTTGCTCCTACAACCTTTAAAAACTAGTGTAAAGAACGAGACCATTAATTTGATATAAAATTTAAAGCTCCCAGAAGCTTCTGAAAGCTTTTAAAAAATGTGCACGTAGAACATACCCGTAGTAATAAAATACTAGTATAATTTATTTTATAAGGTCCATTTTTTATTTTCGCTAAGGGCCTCTAAAATGTCGTGACGGCCCTGTCAAGAACTAGGAGTTAATTACATACATGCAATAATATGGAAGAGACGACTAAACGTGCAAGTGAGTGGGCTCTAAAGCATTGTACACATTTTTCATTCATGAGTCATGTATGTCGAAATGGTGCTGCCTCGTTGATGTTTTAAATGAGTATGCAAGGTTTATGATGGTAATATTCCGGCATGATTTTTTATGAAAATTTTTAATTCATTACATAATCTCACTATCACATTACATAAGAACATTATGCATATGCAAATATTGGGCCTTTTTGGGAATTAGCTGCTAGCTATTGATTATGTGAGTAATAATTAGTTAAAATTAGTTGTCTGACAATTTCGAGACTAACATTTTGCCTACAATAAGCTAAAATCCAAAATGCTGCTATTTGCAACGGTTTAAAAAAGAGCTGATTGGACATTGTTTTAAGTTATTTTATCTTTTTAAATAAGCTAATTTTTCTTAATTTGTCTCACAAAATAACTGATTCTTTAGTTGTTTTGCCAAATTAACAAGGTCATTGTCATTTTGAACCCTAACCGGACTGCATGCAGCCATGTACTCCCATATTATAAGGACCGGGAATTTAGCAGGTGTTTGCTTCAATAAGAATGGTTAAATTTAACCGATTCATACAGTAAATTCAAATTATTGATTTCCTTTATTCTATGTGAGTCTTGAAATGATAATGGACATGTTTGGTAATTAGCTGTTAGCTGTTAACTAGTTTTGTAAGTAATAACTAGTTAAAATTAACTGTTTGACAATTTCGAGACCAACATTTTGCTTTGAATAAGCTAAAATCCAAAATACTGCTATTTGCAGCGGTTTCAAAAAGAACTGATTGAACATTGTTTTAAGTTATATTGTATTTTCAAATAAGCTAATTTATTTAATATTGCCTAGAATAAACTGATTCCATTTAGCTTATTTGCCAAACAAGGCCAATGTACTTAACTCCTTACCCAAAAAAAAATAATGTACTTAACTCGGGATTTGGGACTGCCCATTTAATTTGTGAATTTTATTAATTAGTACATAATATTTAGACGTTCACATTTTCTGGAACCCACATTTTTATGCTTTTTTGTTATTGAAGTCACGTAATTTGATTAGTGCTATACTCCATCCGCCATCATATGATATTAAAATTTCATGTTTTTACGCAATCCAATGCAAATGTTTAACGATTAATATTTCAAATTGTATAAAAGTAAAAATTATAAAAGTTAAATATTTTAAAACTATGCGATTAGACGAATCTAACAACATCTCACTTGACTATATTTTAGCATATGTAACTGTGTTAAAAAAGTCGAATAAAAGTTACTCAATGAATAGTATTTACTATGTCAATGTTAATAACATTAAAAGACGGAGGGAGTATATATAAAAGGATAAGGGAGAAAAAAATGAAGATGAGGATTCAATTTAAAAGCCATAAATAATAATAATAGTACGTGAGCAAATAATAAGATATTCCTCAAATTCAATTCAATTCTCATTCGTCACCCAAATAATGGGCAAATGCACATGGAAACTCATGTATTAGGTCCACTTTAATTATGGTCCATTTTTCTTCAATGTTTTCGATAATTAAAATTTGGAATAATATTTTGCACAATTAGCCAACTTGCGCATCCACACATAAATAAATATCAATTTAAATGGTTCTCTTGGCTCTCTAGTGCGAAAAGGAGGTTTAATCTGTTTGATAGTAAAGCTTTAAGGGATTGGGAATTAAGAGGCAATAATAGACAATCTATCTACAGATTAGGCATGGCTTTTTTTTTTGTCATTTCTTAAGAGGGCATATGTGCTCCATAATGGCCGCCCTCTTCCAATTGATTGATCTTTTAAGTCTCCTCTATATTCGAACTCAAAATATTGCTAAGAATTAAATTTTTTTAAAAAAATGTTTTCAACTTACCATAAACCTAATTGGTACAATAAAGTAAATACCAAGATGAAGATGGATTTGATATAATCAAATTGGTTTCTTGCACAATATAAAGATAGAGTATTTTTTGAAAAAATAAAAATAAAAAAGAGTGGTAGAAGAAAAAAGAAAAAGAAAAAGAGAGAGAGGGCCGAAATGTTTTGCTGATATCGAGTGACAAATACAATAGCCATTTTATTTTTATTTTAATTTATTTATATCAACATATCGAATTGCTCTTATTTCCTTTTAACTTTTAAGCCAAACAATGTCATGGAGATGCACTCCTATTCCTATGCACAAATTAGACAGATCCTCAACTCGATAAATTAGCGCGACAAGCAATCTTTATGTCATTCCTATAATGGCTTCATATACTCCCACCTTAACTTATTCTATTTATATAAAAATAAAAATATACTCCCTCTGTTTCTTAAAAATTGCAACATTGTTGTCTTTCACGTTATTCAATGCACATATTTAATGCTTTATATCTTAAATTTTATAAAAGTAAAAGTTATAAAAATTTGATAGTCTAAAACTACGCGATTAGATGAATCCAACAAGATCTCATTTGACTATGTTTTATCTTATTTAATTGTTTTAAAAACTTAAATCAAAGTTACTCAATAAATAGTAACAACAATGCAAATATTTCATTTTTTAAGAAACGGATGGAGTAATTTTCAAGAAAAACATGATAATATTAAGTTTATATATAGTAATTACTATTCAACAATGGGTACCCTTTTTCCTCCTCTAATTAACCTTGTAAAAGGGTGATGGTTCCATTCTCAAATTATAAAAATAAAAATAAAAATTAAAAAAATCAAGATATTGTGGAGGGTTTTTTCAACGAAACCCATGTGATGATACGTGCAATAATGCTCTTTATTTCCACATTAATTCCTTCTTTTCGTCCTACACAAAATTACCCAAAAAAGTCATAATTAGTTAGCAGTTGGGCCACAACCAAATTAATTATTGATGAAATTGCGCATCTCTTCAAATAAATTCAAAAAAAAAAGCAAAATAATAGTAAATAATTTAATTTATTATAATTATTTATGTAATAAAATATTATATTCACTGAAATTACTTTTTAAACTCGCACGCATTACTTTCTAACAATTACATATTATGATCTTTTTTTTCCTTTGAAGGAACACAATTTTAAATAGGCTGTAGTTTTTTAGGCCTTTAAATTAATTTGGTTATCCATTTTTTGTGGTTATCAATCTTGAGTTTAGTAAAATGTTGATCATGTCATGGATTTAAGTGAAGCAAACATATGCATGTGCATTAAAATTTTAAAATCACATTACACTATATATAATAATTACATCTAGCTAGTAGCTAGTCCAAAATTATGAGCTCTAAAAATTAAATTATATAGTAGTACTAATAAGCTAGCCGGAATTTTAGGTTAGGAGCCATTTATATCAATTTAAACATTGTACTAAGTCATTAATACAATAAATTTAATGTTTTAGGTGCATTAATGTAATGTGGATTGTGTCCTTCAATTTTTTTATTTTATTTTTTTTTTATGTTTTTCGTCCCCACATTTAGCTAGCTAGCTACTAGCTAGTGATCTCCTATTCCTACACTATTATTGCCCTTTGCTTCCCCAAATTTCACTACATATATTTAATTATAATAAAAATTATTAAATGAAGTATATTAAAACTATATACTCAATAACTAAATCTGATTAAAGAAAGTTTATAAATCTGAGTAAAGAAAGTTTACTTATTGACAACCCACGTGTGTGCCGGATTAACAACCCATATAGTCATCCTATCATTTTCTTATTGTTGTTGTAAGATAAAGTTTGATATTTGTTCAATTGATTACTCCAAAATATTTAGTACTTCAATGGTTAACTAAAATCTTGACTTTTGTTGGAGGGTGAGTTTATGGTATCTTCTCTCGTCATTTTTCTTTTAATTCTTATGCCTCCCAGTTAAATTAAATTTCATGTACATAAACTAAACTAGTAGTATATACTTCATGTGCCATTATTTGTATATGCATCTGGAACAAATTGCAAACATCATTTTCATCACACATCGTCTTTTAATTCAAAAACGCACAAAAACACTACAAAATATATATGACATTTAGATTTCTATTACATATATATATATATATATATATATGAATCTAAATTAAATTCCCTTAATACTTTCCAGCAAACCTATTGCACAGAGCCAATGCATTACTCGTCACCTGAGCCACATTACTCATCCGGGCCCTGATTAAATTCTTGGTCTTTCCATTCAAGGCCCGGCCCGCAAACCCATCGGAGCACGTAGTGTCGTCCGTCAGGGCCGCACTGACCCACGTCTGGAGATTGCTCATGTGCCAGGTGAATTCGGGCCCTCGGGCCCGGCCCACTCTCTTGAGCTCCTTCGCTGACCTGGTCAACTGGTCCACGCTGTCGCTCACCACCTTGACGCAATCCTTGATGGCCAAATACTCTCTGGGCTTGAGGCCGCCGAGCTTCGCTAGCTTGCATATGAACGCCTTAGTGGATTGGGCCTCGGTTATGCTCACGGACAATGCTGTCGTGACCAGTTGGTTAGGGCTCGTCTGGATGGTGGAGGCATACGACCATAGGGACTGGACGCATACAGTCGGGTATGTGGTGGCGCGGCAAGAAGATCGGATGAAGTTGGCGCTGGGGTTGGGGGCGGATGATGCCGAGGCTGGGTTACCGTGTAAGAAACAAACAAGGGTTATGGAGAGTGTAAGAAGGGAGATTGTTGCCATGTTTTGAGGTGTGCTCCAATAATTATGGTATGCCAATTGTATTTATAGTAAGATAAGAATGGGGCAATTTGTATTAAGTAACTAGTTACTTTAACAAATTATGTAGTCACATGCATGTGCTACAACTATGGGGCCCATAAGTGTGTCTTAATTACACTATGGGGCCCATAAATTATGTAGTCACATGCATATCTAATAGTCTTATATTGAAAAATTATAGTAAGTATTATGGATATTATAATTTTATATTTTATATACATTAATTAAAGGCCTTTAATGTAAAATTTAACATACTGTGAATATGTAAAATTTTGTATCATGTGAGTATGTGACAGCCTAATTGTCCATATATATTTGTTGAAAAGACAGAAAAAGCAATCACTCCTTGATTCAAGGTTAATTATTATGATCCAATAATTATAAAAATAAACACATATACTTCACTAATAATGGAAGTACGTGGGGAACTGGTGGGATGAGGATTTGATCGAAGTTCTCAATTTCCAATCATTAGGTTGGGGTTCAGAATTTATCAACATATTAATATGTATACATATATTTATACTAAAATAAATAATATATAAGTTCTAAACTCATGCCCTAAAGTTTCTCCTTTATCCATTTATATATAATTTGCATGGCATGAGCTGACACCAATTATTTTTTTTTGGCCAATGGCTTCTTTAAAAAGCCCAAAATTTACACAATCCTGTAGTATCATTTTATTTTTATCCATGATTTTTCATTATATCATAATATGTAAGTGGTTCCTGTGGTTGAGGTGTATTAATGTCTAATTTGGTGGGTGCTGCATGCAGCTTTTGGAGCTTTTGATTGCTTTAACTTTTATTTCAAACCAAAAGTCTCGTTCTGCACACTAGCTTTTGGGAGCTTTTGGAAGCTTCTTTTTAGAAGCTACATGTAGTAGCGTTAAAAAATAAGTTAGGAGGTTATTCTTGACCAATTACAATTTTAATCCATTAACCAACCAACTACCCAATAATTAACATAAATATTTGTCCTTTTATGTCTTTCATACATTTTTTAACAGATACAGCTAGTTGTACAAAACACTTAAATAGAACTGACAGCTCCAGCTCCCTACAGCTCCAGCTTGTAGCTACAGCTCTCCGTGCAGAACAGACCCTGAATTCTGATTGGCACATCGATTTGAAAGATAAACAAATATCGAACCTAACCAAATTCAATACGTACCACTTTTGTAAATTAAATTATTATTAATTTGCCCATAATTGTATATTTTTTTTAAAGAAAAATAATGAAAATCCTTAGCTTGACGTTTTGCTACCGACACAGATCGATAGATTTTGTTTATTGTGGAACACAAAAGAACATAACATATAGTACTAGTATTAGTTGTACATGTCTTTTTCATTCCTAGTCATACACTCAATTTCTAATTCCAAGTTCCAACATTTTACCTTTTGAAAAAATGGAGATAATTACTTCCTCTTTTTTCATATAAGTGCTCCACTTCAATATTTCAAGCAATTCAATACACATTTTTAAATATTTATAACTCAAATTATATATAAGTAAAAATTATAAAAATTTGATATTCTAAAACTACATTATTAGAGGAATCTAACAAGATCTCACTTGACTATATTTTATCTTATAGAATTATGTTAAAAATTTGATCAAAGTTACTTAATTAATAGTTACTACTATGCAAATGGAGCATCTAAATGAGAACGGAAGTAGTATTATTCTATGAATATATGAAACAAATGCATATAATTTACACAGCAAATCAGGAAAGGTTCGATTTTATGGGTCCGTGATTGATTATTTTCACAGTTGTTTGAATATGATCTTTGAATTTTTTAAGACGTTGTCTTGTCTACCAATCTAACATAGTGTCGTTCTAACATTCTAGGGCCATCGAAAAATAAAATAATAGCTTGATCCAATTTAGAGATAAATCTTATAGGGAAAAAAAAAAAGGGTCATGATTAACGATCGGCTGGATAGGGATTTGAAATGTTGGAAGTTGGAAGTCAATGTAAACTCTTCAGTTAATTTAGGAATAGATATTCCACTGTGGTGGCAGAGGAATTCTCAGAGCACCAAATAAATGATGAAAAGATGTAGAGTTTGTGACAAATTACTTTCTCTACCACAAAATAACGGATGCATATGTACAGATTAGCACAATTTAGAACGTCCATATGTGGGACAAATAAATGTCAAATTAGATCTGTGCATGTCTCCAAATCATTTGCATCATTCTATAGGATACCATGTTGTATATCTGAATCCCATACAGAATGTTTTGGTTGTTCAAGCTCTTATATATGGAAGGAGCATTCAATCAACCATCACCTATCAAGAAAATTGATGTTCTCATCTGTGATAACATACCGTCATGGTAACTGCAACAGGAGATTCGAGGTACAGGAAGGGAAGCGCCTCCGCGACTTGGCTGGAATGGGAGTGGAATGTTGTTGTTCAGCCGGCGTTTGACTCTCTGTTGTTCTTTGTGACCAAATCATAGTTGATGGAAGCCAGCTGAGACAAATTCTGTTGTAAGGGAGGACAAATAAATGGCAATACGGTTAGCTGTTGGGGTGGACTAAACAAGACCAGTATTTTCATTACTTAGGAGGCCCTTAGGGCTTAGGCTAACACATACATCATCTGCCTGATCTAGTAAAACAGAGGGAAAGATAGTATCAGTTCTCACCTTAAATGAGAAATTACTGAAGGAATACTTCATTTCGAGGTTGGGAGTGGCAAAATCTGCTAAATTTCCACATTCGTCCCCCTGCTTCCAAGGATATACGGAAATAAGGTTATGCCTATTCAGGTTCCTATATCAATTTAGAACACTGTTGCATGATAAAAAGGGCATAGTTCTAGTCATGTAAAAGCCCACGATCAATATTCATTACCTACAATGCATGCAGGCAATCATTTGTCATTGACATTCAACAACACATGACTTGATAATGTCTTTCAATGAATGATTTGAATTTATCAATTTCATTGATTGACTCACTATTTAGCGAAAGGATGGGGAAGAAGCCTGTGTAAGCCAAAACAAGTTTAAAGATCAAGGATTCCATCTACCAGATGTTGAGTATGTCACTAGCTGGATAAATTTGGAAAGCCAGCTATCCGTGATATGGATAATATGAGATGTTCCAAGATGCTTATCATTTTGATCTGGAAATCCCTTTTTTTTTTCTTTAAGTGATGGATGTAAGTTGAGAAAATACATGTGTATTGATCCATCACAGAGCTCAATCTTTCAAGGAAAATGGAAGAAATGTGAGAATCTAAGCTTACATCTTCATCCTGCATGTTACTGTATGAACCGCTGCTGCAGGACGCGCTGCCTGTGTCTGTCATTTCATCAAAATCACTGCCTCCGCGAACATTTTCCTCTTCTATATTCCAGATATATCGGCTCATAAAATAACTTGTGTCATGCACATCAGCTGCAGGAATGAAAGCGGCCTGTGACATGAAAGAACAATCATAATTAGTTTCAGAAGACAGAGATATGAGTCAAACTAATTTGGGAAGGAGATTTTATTCCCCTTAATATGCATTTGTGTGCACACGCCCCTCAGGTAAATGGGAGAGGGCTGAGTTTAAAAGGTAGATTAAGACCTTCTGCCTTGCAAGAGTGTCCCAATTAACATCCTTAAAAAACGGGTGCCTTTTAACCTGAGACATTCCAGGAAAAAATTATTCTTCAAGTCATTTCTATATATCATTAGAACCACCTTAGTGTGCATACCTCTCCAGCCCCAGTGGCACCCAGTCTCTGAACTGGATTTTCATTTAGCAACCTGAAAGGGATTAAACATGCATTTTCGAACAATCAGACAACAAAAAAGGAAGAACTGTTGGATGGTAATCCCAAATATTTAAGAAATACTAGCAATTACTAGTACTTGTTAATGGCTATATAGCAGTTGTAGAAAAAAAAAAAAAAAAAAAAAGAGTAAAAAATAATTAAAACAAGACACATGGAGAAAAGATAAAGTTTGTACAGAGGAACCAGAATAAGAAAATTTTCAATCAGGATGATCTATGGTTTCTAGGGAAAATCACGCAAGACAATTGATCCATTACCACTGGAAAACTGATCCAAGTTTTGCAGTGTGAATGCTCTAAAGCAGAGAAATATTTTTCAGAAAATGTTTTCAACTCACGAATGAATGACATGCTCATATGATTCTGGCAAATTCATGCGTAAGGCATATAAATAAATCAAGTTTTAACATGCCACCTGACAGAAGATTGGGTGAAGAATACTTACTTGTTAATGAGATCATAAGCTTCAAAACTCATTTCCTCGGGAATTTTGGGCCATGTTATATCTCTATTCATAATATTGTTGAAAATTTTCTGCATCAAAAAATAACAAAACGGAAAGAAGAAATTATTAATTGGTGATGAAAAAATAAAGGCATCACTATTAATATGATTCAAATAAACAATCATTCTTTTACAAAGTATTAAAATAATTAGGGATACCAATAGCATGGTTAACTTATAAGCCTCTTTAACATAGAGTTTACTCCGCACTTCATTTAGCTTACGAGCTCGGAGGCAATCAAATTTCATACAGACCAAATCGCTAATTAAAATTGTCCATCTACCACAACGCTACAGTTATTTGAATTTCTCATACCAACTCAGAATTGTCATTAAAAATCTGATTGCTCTCCACATAAGATAATCATCCAAAGACCAAAATCATTACTGATGCAGAAGTCTAAATTTAGAGTATAAAAATGAAAAGATGTGACAAAAACACCCAGTACATGTATTATCCGTTCAATTGACAAAGGCGAACAGCATACCT
Organism: Hygrophila difformis; assembly: GCA_030278955.1. NCBI lineage: Eukaryota > Viridiplantae > Streptophyta > Magnoliopsida > Lamiales > Acanthaceae > Hygrophila > Hygrophila difformis. The sequence continues at coordinate 35,799,592 of JAOANR010000004.1, forward strand.
GTGGATTTTCTGCATTAAAAGGTGGAATGCCGACTAAAAGTTCATAGAGTATAACGCCCACAGACCACCAGTCAGCTGTTGCACCTGTAAGAACAGTAAAAGAAATGATGAAAACAAATTTATATGGAAACTATTAGACTGGTTGTGCACTATGTAGAATTCAAATAGACATTAAACCATGTCCCATGCCGAGAAGAATCTCTGGGGCCAAATAGTCGGGGGTACCAACAACTGAGTACTTCTTTCTCTCTTCTCTTTTCTGCGAGGAATGCACTGTCACTTCTGGTTTATCATTCCCAAGCAGTGGAGATGGTCCAGACAAGTCATCAGTGCTATCTATAAGACCCACCCTTGAAAGCCCAAAATCTGTCAACTGCAATGAGAGATTATGTTGATGACCAAATATATGGAACTCTACATAATGCAAAGTATTTCCATTAAAAGCTAAAAGTCTTCCTCCATTTCCATGAAGTTGAAGGAATTAATGGATCAGGCATCATGTGTGCAAGTACGTCCATGAAAATAGAGCTTCTTTCATATGAATGCAGGTGTTGATCTACTCCAACATAATCATTGACTACCATAAAGATGAATATAATAAATTCAGTAGTTACTAAAATTGGCATAAATCCAGTGACAAATCAAAAAGTCCTTCAAGCATTTGTATATGTCTGACTATGTTGAACGGAAAAGCAGCACAAAACCATCTTAATTTTGTTACCTACTTCATTTGTTCTGTTCAAGTCTTTAAGTCAATAGAGCAACAACCCTTTACCTGGTTAACTTCATTTTATACAAGATAAACAATTGCCTGAGAATGATAACATTGTCAGGTAGTAACAACAAAATCCGATTGATGAGAACCTTGTGGAAAGAATATGCAAATGTAAACTATTTTTCCCTTAGTAAAACCGGGCAAAAGTTATTGAGTTCAACTTCAACCGCTAGTCATTCATGATTTTCCATATGCAAAGCTTGACAAAAAGGAGTGAGTTAGGGTGAAGCTACACTTCTTGTTATGATTCAACATACAGGGATGTATTTCTCAAAAGCTGCACTCGGTTCAAGTGACACTGAATAATGTAACAGTGATACCGACCATTTTGTCATAATTTATTATCTTTAATTCTCTGAAATATGAGTTATGAAAAAGAGTGTATCAGTATATGAACATACTTAAGAGATTGCATCTCAAATATACGTATATATTGACCTTGATATGACCATCTGGACCTATCAGCAGGTTATCTGGCTTCAAATCTCTATGAATGACATTTAAGGAGTGCAAGTATTCTAAAGCAAGTACCTGTAAATAAAAGGGGGATAAAAACAATACATTAACTTTTTGAAGTCTAATTGAGCATATAAAAATCACTGAGAACATGACAATATAACTCCTTACAACTTCTGCGATGTATATGTGGGCCATATCTTCATCCAAACAACCTAAATTTTTCAGCAAGGAAAAGAGATCTCCTCCATTTAAATACTCCATAACCAGATAAAGATTCTCCCTACATGTGAAAGAATAAAAAAATCGGACCTGTTCATTGTTAAATTATAAATTAGTAACATATAAACGTTTTTTTCTGTTCAATTCATTTCAGCCATAAAGGAACAACAAGAAATATGCTCACCACAAAAGGATTGCGAACTGATATCAGTATATCGCGTTCCGCTAAGATACTTTCCACTGCATTTTTACGAATCATGTCGGCCTTCTTTAAAACCTGTATAGATTTTTCAAGAATCGTAGCCCATGAGCACGAAATTTTATTAACCAATTTTGCAAACAGTAATAGAAGGTAGATAACTTGACATTTGTTATGTTGCAGTTTTTTCACCTTTATTGCAAACAAGTCACCAGTTCTCCTTTTCCTTGCAAGAAAAACTCGCCCAAAAGCACCTCTGCTTATAGGTTTTATTATTTCAAAATCTTCAATTGATATCCGATCCTTCATACATGGATTAATGGGGCTTGCGCGCAAACTACGAACTGAATCTTCGTCAGCGGAACTATCTTCATCAGCCATGCTATTTGGTGCGTCTCCCTTCCCATCATCAATCTGACCGCATAAAAGTACATATTTCTCCCTGACAGTTGATTGGCCAAATGGAAGTCAAAATAATATCCAGAATTACAAAAAGTCACTGCATAGAAGCAACAATTATGCAATGTCATATTTATGTGTTCCATTACCCCAAGTAATTAAATATTTGCATAATATATAGAAAGTGAAGTGCAGGTGTTTGGCAACAGTGTAAGGACAAGGTTCCACAATTAGTTTTGTTGTATTTCATCCTGATTCACCTGCATATTTACTCTTCTATAGAAAGTTTCCACATAAATTTGCAGCAACAGCAACGTGTAATGATATGTAATCCCTCTTTGTTTTCTTCATCCTAATTCACTTACCCTTTTTACTACCTGTTTCTGCAATTGAGAGTACAACATTTTGTAAAACAAGGTACGGCTTCCAATTTAATGAATATGTTAGGAAGTAGACTTCCACAGCTTTCAATTTTTGCTGGCTGTTACCCTCATCAGAATTCAGTGCTAACCTATTGCTTATTTGTAACATTTGGAGTCATTTTTTGGAATCAAGCTTTGTCCTGATAAATGATAATCAGTGACTTTAATTATTCACTAGTTTGTTTCATTTTCCCAATTGGTTTGTATAAACATTGATGCAAATGCTCAAACTTAATTGTGCTAGAGAAGTTTCTGATTTTATGCATATGACAAAAAGAATGCATAACAAATCAGATATAAACCATTACTCACTGTATTAGCTTCTCAATTCGCCTTCCAAATGTCTCAACAACAAGAGCGTCCACCTTCCTATCATTAATGACATACTTAAGGTCTTCCAATTTCTCAATCATATATTCCAATGTAGTGTAGTCAGTCTCGTTAACTCTTACGACAGATCGAACAATAGCCAGCAGCTTACATATCTATTAATGAATGTGCATGAAAATATGTTAAAATAAAAAGCAACTTCAAAATATGGAGTGGTATTGCATTATAAAATACTAACATTAAAATATTTCTTTAGCCTTAGAACTTCTCTGGTAATGCAATGAGACATGAAGCAATGAGTTAAAGTAAGTGTTCGAAAAACTCTAATATAGAAAGAAGACGTGTTAGAGTAAAAACTTGAACTGCTAAATTAAATGCTCCTGTTGGAGAAAACTCTGAAAAGATGAAATTTTATTAAAGCACAAAGTAATGCAAGAACTAATAGTTTTTTGTAAAGAAGCAGAAATCCAATAAAAAAAATTGGGACAAATTAAAAACAAGATAAATTTAAAATGGGGAAGTAAATTAAAATCAACTGAGAAAGAAATGCTAATGATGGGACAATTGAGAATTAAAGGCTTTCCTTAATACTAATATAGTGTAAGTAAGGATTACCAAACAGTCATGCATGCCAGATTTAATAACAAGAGGAATAGGAAGAAAATATTGTGACGCCAAGGGCAGAGGTTGTAGATAAAATCATAAACAGCACCTGCTCAGAACTTTCAAATTCAGAAAGCATTCTGCGTCCAGAGAGCAGCATGTCTATCTGAGACATCCGCGGTGTTATCAAAGGTGAACGTGGGGTCAAGCTCCCAACAGATGATGCTTTATTACTTTGATAAGATGTTGGAATTTGTGAATCGCACGATACTTTCAAAGAACTGTGTATGTCAACCATAAGTTCAGACCTGTCAGCCTCATGATTCACACAATTCATCATCTCATCAGAACATTGGCATGTTAAGTTATCATCAATGGGTGACAACCCATCTAACTGTCGTTGTTCATTTAATGTGGACCCTCTCACAAGGTCTAGACCTCCTATCCCCATCTCGGAACTTTTTGGAGTCCAAGAATCAAGTATTTTTTCTATAGTCTCAGCAACTCTCTCAAGGCGCTCATTTACTGTTAAACCTTTCAAATCACATCTGTCAGCAATCGTACAAATTCTTGAGTGCTGCTCCACATGAACTGTAGGTATTTCAACTTCACAGATACGGCAAATGAGTGAATCCTCATATGCCATATCGTGTTGGTCCCAAAGTCCCCAAGTTACTCTTTCTGTTTTCATGGATTCTTCTGCATGGTCTGCTTGAAATAAATTGGTTTCTACATTTTCAACACATAATCTTTCTTTTTCAAGTTGCAAGTCCTCTGACATATCCTTGGGGGAGGATTCAGCGGAGTCATGCCCTTTCCTACTCTTTTCGATTTGTGATGGAAATTTCTTCCATGAAGACATTCTAAAGCTTCCAGCAGATGATGCAACACTCTTTGCACTGCTAACTTCTTCATGGTTTTGGTTGTTGATCAGATTGCTTTGATCCTGCTCAACACTTTCTTTGACTAGTGACGAAATAACACCTTCAGGATATACACCAAGGTCACTAAGTTGGTGGGAAGCCAGCACATGTTCTTCTTCATAACCACTTTCCTTTTGGAACTGAACAAGCCGAGTACATCGAGTGAGGATAAATAATAGATGTGTATGTAACTGCTTCAGTGTACCCATTTGTAACTCTAGACGCCGGTCAACAAGATTCTGTACAATACCTTCACATTTTATCCAAAAATCACCAGGTGACATCTTTGCACACTGTCGGGTTATTATCAACAGATCTTCCAAACATTCTCTCCAATCTGGATGAGATTCCGAAGTCTTCTCAAGTATACTGACCAGATCCCCAGCAAAAATACCTAAGTCAGAATTAACTTCATCTTTCAGTTTATCAAACTTTGACCGTACCATCATCATGATTTCCTGGGAAATTTAATGGTATGCAAGTTATTTGCATTGTCGGAAAAGAAAAGGCGAGAAGAATGCAGGGCAAATGTATATTTTCACAAGCAATAACAGGACTCAATATGTGTTTAACATACTTCTGAGCGGCCAATAGCACGGGACTTCCAAAATGGAAATGGTCGAACACCTTTGGAATCAAGCTCATGAGAGAAACTCTTGATTTCTGGTGCTCTTTTTCTACGTCCGCTAGTGAGACGCACGAGAGCCTGGAAGCGTGGAGATTGCAATTCCTTTGCAAAAGCTGCATGATAACCCTACAATAAGCGCAATGACATGAATCTGAGGTAACTAGTTTATTTCAACTTAGATGAGAAAAAAACTAAGTGCTTGGAAAGTGCAGAAAAAGAAATACAAAAAGAACAAAAAACACAAACAAACAAATAAAGCTAGTTGTAACGTCATTACCTCCGGACCAGACCTAGTCTGAGGAAGGACTTTCAATGATTTTGAATGACTCCAATGAGTTTTTTTACCTACGAACATAATGGAACAATTAAGAAGGATGTTTCCTTTTTTTAATCTAATACAACAGATGCCACTGGATTAATACTGCCAACAGGAAACATGAGAAACCAACAAACTGCAATGAGTTTTTTAATTTTTTCTTTTTTGCACAAAGTAATCGCAGAATCTGAAATGTAAAAATCAATTGTCAAAACTATGTTTCAGACATTTAATACAAAGTGACCAAACATAAAAATTTTTAGATATGCGGAACACACTACACTGGATTAGCCTTCATTCTTCTAAAAATTATGTGAATTTAATGCAAGATCCAAACTTTTTATCCAATTATATCTCTTCATAACTGCACTTACAGCAAACAACTAGCATCAACCCTAGAGCAATTTCATTATTCATCTTGCACACCACATCCCAAGGCGCATTCCACATATATACATACAAAAATAGTTTACCTCTTGCATCGCCTCCCTCATATTCATGATTCTCGAAATTGTGATGCTCTCCAAGAAAATGAACCGATTCGTAACTTCCCGGCGCAAAGCGCGTCCTGATTTGATTGAGCCCTAACGAGGAGGGGTCGATCATACTCTCGCCGCCATCGGCGTCATTTCTGGCAGAATCAAAACCCGCATCCCCTTTTACATTGGACGATTTCTGCCTAATCGGAATGGGAGGAATTCTTCGGAGCTTGACAAGGGACGGCACCTCCTCCGGCGGCGGTTTGGCCGAATTGGGGCGGGTACTGGACATTGTGGATATGGTTGGAGGTCGATCACATAACTGTTGGGATCGAAATTGGGAGAATTGGGGGTTGGTGGGAATTCCGGGAAGGGCATCCGCATGGGGAAGGGAATGGGGGGATTCGATTTTCGCGGGAAATCGGGGGAGTTAGAGGCAGCCACGTACGTGATTGATGATCATGGTCTGTTCAAATCCGGTATATATCTAAAAACGTGCTTCCCTCTACAAAACAAAACATCACCATATGTATTATGTACTCCCTCCGTCCCGCGAATTGTGGCTCGTTTTTTTTGGGCACGGTAATTTATGTAGTGGGGGTGTGGTGAGGTTTAGTGGTTAAAGTAATGTGGGTATTTGTATTTAAAGTTTTAATGAATTTTGATTTTCTTTATTGTTTAACTTTAACAAAATATTATTGTAATGATTTAATTAGAAAAAAATATTCAAATGTGGTCTTGTTAGAATCGTCTAGACGTCTAGATTTAGAATATATAGTTTATATAATTTTTATTTGTACCAATTTTAAAATATGAAGAATTAAAGAAATGCAAGGGACTTTGTGTAGAAAAATAAAAGTGTATTGGGAGTTGTGCAGAATAGTAAAAGTGATTACTTTTAATGGGATTTAGAAACCATTAAGATTCTAATCATATTTATATTAATTAAATTTATCTAAAAAGGGAAAGTGGCCACAATTCGTGGGACAGCCAAAAGAGGAATACGAGCCACAATTCGTGGGACGGAGGGAATATATACTTCCTTCCTTTTTTTAATTAGATTCGCATTTCACGCAATATAATATTCAATATAAAAAAAAAAGATATTTGTAATTAAGATAAAATTGATATTTGTTGGGTACAAGAATTAAGGTAAAATTGATATGTGAGTATATAATGGGTCCATACAGTTGTTGGAGAGAAAATTTATTTCTATTTATAAAAAGAGATATTTGTAATGGGACATTCAAAAATAGTAAGTAGGATATTTGTAATGGGACGGAGAGAGTACTATATATTTTTAATCCTTAATAACTCAAATTACATATAATTAAAAATTATAAAAATTTCTAAATTGCGATTAGACGAATCCAACAAGATTTCACTTGACTATATTTATCTCATATAATTGTATTAAAAAAATTAAATTAAAGTTACTCAATTAATATGACAAACTCCATCTGTTCAATAAATAAAGAACGGAGGAAGTATATAATATATGTTCTTTTCATCATATTGTTTTTTTAGCTAAATAGCCTATACATGCTACGAAATGACGGTGGGAGTATATGTCACATGCCACATAAATTACAAGGGATAAAGGGAAAAAAGCAGAAGTCAAAAGTGGAAGCAGAAGCAGAAGTCAAAAGCAAAAGCATGTAACTTTTGTGTTTGGATGGAATGTTTGAAAAGCGGCTTTTTCTAAAAAATATGTTTGGATGAATAAAAATGAAAAGTGCTTTTGGAATGTAGTAATTACCAAAAAGGACGTGTTACTTAATATGATAATAAGATATATTTATAGTGTAATTTATATTAAGTAGTGGGGGTATTTAAGTTATTGCACATTTTACGAGGTGCTTTTGGCTTCTGCTTTTGGGAGAAGCACCTCCTGGGCTGCTTCTCCCAGAAGCACTTTTTTGGCTTTTCGAGGTGCTTTTGCTTTTTCTTAAAAGCCAAAACAAACACTTAATTTTTATTAGAAATACTTTTGGCAGAAGTAAAAGCCAAAAGCACATTCCTAGAAGCCAATCCAAACGGGCTATAAGAGCCAGATGGAGAACTGAATCCCCAACCTATAGGTTGGGAGTCGGGGATTAGATCACTAGGGGGTAAGCCGCCATCCGGCCATCCCCTTCTTTTCATCATTTTCGGTATTCTATGACATTGCCCCACGCCTTATTTATTTACACAATTTATTTACACAAAATACAATAGAAAGGTTCTTAATTGCTCTTATATTTGTTGATCAATATGAACAACAACTTAGGCTTTCATAAATGAATTTGTCATACATAGATACATTATTCTACTTATGTATTTTATGCTCATTGCCATTTGTCACATTTTCATCAATCAATTATCTTAGGTTTGTAATGCAATTATATATAGTCAAATAATCAAACTCCTCTCCCCCAACATGTCCATTATTTCAATTCTTTTCACACAAATTCTATATGTTGCATTAATGGATAGCTGAATTGAAGCCCTCCTCACAATTGGATGTGTAATGTATTTGTTGAGGAGTTGTGGAAATTTGTCCAAAACTAGAGCTGTCAAAAAGGGCTTGGCCCGTTGGGCCAGCCCACCCCCGCCTCCCAAAAGGATGGGTTGGGCTGAATAAATAAAGGCTCGTTTGGAAGCGGGCCTAAATAGGCTAGCCCGCCTAAACCCGCCGTCGTTTGGGCTGGCCCGCGGCGGGTGCGGGCCAGCCCGCGGGCTAAGCCAAAATTTTAATTTATTTAATTTTTTGTTAAGTTTGTTATGAAAATCTATATAACATGTATTTGTAAGAATATTGATTAGTTGAATATTATTTGAATTCATATATTTTAATTTGATATTAGTTAATATAATTCAATTTATAATTTTTTATATTAAAAAATTAAATTAGAATAATTTTAAAGCTCACTTTATATGACATGAGCTACTTAACATTACTTTTTCAACTAATTTTTTTCAAAAAAAGAATACTATACAAAATTAAACTAAATTATTTTAGATTTTATTAAAAATTAAAAATATATTTAATTTTAAAATTAGTTAATATATTTAATTTTTGATAAATAAAAATATTATACAATTTATTATATTATTAAAAATTAATTTATTAATTAAATAAAAAAACCGCGGGCTAGCCCGCCTAGCCCGCAACCCGCATGTGGGTTGGTCTGGGCTGAGGTTATTCTAGCCCGCCCCGCGGTGGGCCCAGCCCGCTCAAGCCCGCGAAATGGTGGGCTAGAGTGGGCTTGGCCCGTGTCGCCCCGCCAACTCGTCTTGACACCTCTATCCAAAACCAAATGCATTTAATTTGTAAGAACATTTGGATTTTGGAAGGCTCTTATTTGCCCACTACCTACCTAAGGTGGATATAGGGCCTTTTAAGGGTCTGTTCTGCACGCAGAGCTGTAGCTGTGAGCTGTAGCTGCAAGCTGAAGCTGTAGGGAGCTGGAGCTGTAAGGAGCTGTGGGAGTTGTAACTGTCAGTTCTATTTAGGTGTTTTGTACAACTAGCTGTAGCTGTGAAAAAATGTATGAAATGACATAAAAGGGCAAATATTTATGTAGACTATTGGTAGTGGGTTGGTTATTGGGTTAAAATTGTAATTGCTAAAAAATAAGCTCCTAGCTTATTTTTTAACGCTACTACAGGTAGCTTCTAAAAAGAAGCTTCTAAAAGCTCTCAAAAGCTACCAAAAGCTAGTGTGTAGAACGAGACTTTTGTTTTGAAATAAAAGCTAAAGCTACCAAAAGCTTCCAAAAGCTCTAAAAAGCTCCGTGCATAACAGACCCTAAATATGCACAATATAGGCTTATAAATTCCTGCAATGTTACGTTATTGTTCTCTTCTTGAATGCGATCACTGTATATTCAACTTCAACTAGACAATTCTCATATTCACCACAATAATAAGCATCATTTCATACAACAAAATTATCATTGTTATAGATAATAAATCTGTTCTCCATGTGAAATAAATACGTTTCACTTTTCTTAGTAAAGAATAAATTTGCTTTATATCATTATTATCTGCCCAACTGACAATAAATTGTTTAGAAATTAATTATATCAATTTCCCATTCAAATTCCTTTAGATTGTGTGGTGCGAAAAAAAAATTCCTTTAGATTGTGTTTGGTACAAGGAAATGTATTACTCCCTCCGTCCCGTTAATACCGTCCCAAAACTTTTGGGCACGGTATTTTAGGTATAATAGGTTATTGTGTTAAAGTAGAGTAATTAGTTGATGTTATGTTTATTTGAGTTGAGAAAAAGTGAAGTAATTAGTTGATGTGATGTTTTAGATGATGTTTATAAAGTAAAAACTTTCTAAAAATAGAAATGTGACAATTGTAATGGGACGGATCAAAAACGAAAGTGAGGCGGAATTAGTGGGACGGATGGAGTACATTATGGGTTTAAAATATATTTTTAAATTTCTTGTACTCACTTATAAATGGTGATTAATATAAAATATTTGAATCTAGCTAGCAAATGCAACCTGATTGTCATGGTTCAAATTAAACCATAATTGGTTGGTTTTCAACAAGTAATTTCAAAGTTAACATATGGCAATGCAAAATCTAAAAGCAAAATGTAGAAAAACGGATAATGTCAAAGACTATTGAAGGCAAATTCAATGTAGAAAATTGGATAAATGAAACGAATTATCAATCATGATAAGCCAAAAGGGGTTGGGTTTCGTCAAGTTCCCCACTCTCAACTTATAGAGGTTGGGTATTTGAATTCCTACCAGCCCCTATCCATCTCCTTTTTTCCATTTATAATTTGTGTGGCATGGACTCTCACTACTCCTTTTTTAATTTTAGAAATCAATTCCCCATTCAGTTCATTATACATCTCCTTTATTTATTTGTCATTTTATTATTTGTAATTATGTATCGTGGACTTCCACCATCAATTCTCTAGCTTTCATTACTTAAAAAAATCACGATAAGGCAAACAAAAAAAAAAAAAAAAAATCTCAAAATTGGATAAAGGCTTATTATAGGGATAGTTATTTACTTTACTAAAAATGGAAGGAAGAGAATTTAGAGTTGAATAATAAAATTAATAATCCAAACTCTCATTTCGTCTTTCGTCTTGTTTTTTGTTATGCGCCTTTTTCTCCCTTTCTTCCACTCTCCAAATTTCTCTTCCTTCCATTCAATTTCATTCTTCCCCATTCTCCATCTTCCATTTTTCCCTCTTCAATTCCGATTTCTTGCTTCGTTTCTTGGTGTGCTTTTTCTCTTTCATTTTTGATCGGGTGATCTTGAATGTGGGTGGATGATTCCATTGGGATTGGGATCAATCGTCGGCGTCCAAGAATTCAGGTGGTGTTGCTGCCACAACAACATTCAAGTCGACGACGACGACGACGACGATAATGGCGAGCGACAGGCCACCGCTCCTGTACCACGGCGGTCACCGCCGCTGGCCCGGTGGTGGCCACCACTCTGCTCCCAAGATCATTTTCTGGTCCGCCATCATCGCCGCCCTCCTCCTCCTCCTCATCCTCCTCTTCCGCTCTCCCACGCACGACATCGCCACCTTCACCCGCCGATCCTCCGCCGCCGGAACCACCACCTGGGGCGGCCTTGATTGGGAGCGTCGCGTGCAGGAATCCGCCCGCCCCCGCTCCGGCACCCCCTCCCACGGCGCCGGCCCGGGCCACCTCTCCGTCCTCGTGACCGGCGCCGCTGGATTCGTCGGCAGCCACGTCTCAGCCGCCCTAAAGCACCGCGGCGACGGCGTCGTGGGCCTGGACAACTTCAACAACTACTACGAACCTTCCCTGAAACGCGCCCGCCGGAAGCATCTAGAACTCATCGGAATCCTCATCGTGGAAGGAGACATAAACGAATCCGCCCTCCTCAATAAGCTCTTCGACATCGTCGCCTTCACCCACGTGATCCACCTGGCGGCTCAGGCCGGCGTCCGTTACGCCATGGAGAATCCGGCGTCGTACGTCCACAGCAACATCGCCGGATTGGTGAGCGTCTTCGAGGCCTGCAAATCCGCCAATCCTCAGCCGTCCATCGTCTGGGCATCTTCCAGCTCCGTCTATGGACTCAACTCCAAGACACCCTTCTCCGAAAAGGATCAAACGGACAGGCCGGCAAGTCTCTACGCCGCCACAAAGAAAGCAGGGGAAGAAATTGCCCACACATATAACCACATCTATGGGCTCTCCATCACCGGGTTGAGATTCTTCACAGTTTACGGTCCGTGGGGGCGCCCCGACATGGCCTATTTCTTCTTCACCAAGAACATCTTGAAAGGGAAGCCGATAACAATCTACGAGGCGCACGATCACGGCACAGTGGCGAGGGATTTCACGTACATTGATGATATAGTTCAGGGCTGCCTGGCATCCGTGGACACCTCGGAGAAGAGCACGGGGAGTGGAGGGAAGAAGAAAGGCCCGGCTCAATTACGGGTGTTCAACCTTGGGAATACTTCGCCCGTGCCTGTGTCGAAGCTTGTGAGCATATTGGAGAAGTTGCTGAAGGTGAAGGCGAAGAAGAATGTGCGGCCCCTGCCGCGGAATGGGGACGTGTTGTTCACCCATGCCAACATCAGTTATGCTATGCAGGAGCTGCATTATAAGCCCACGACGGATTTGCAGGCAGGGTTGAAGAAATTTGTGAGCTGGTATCTGAGCTACTATTCTGAGAGTGGGAAGAAGAATTCTTGATGATGATGATCTTGTGTTGGGTTGAAGGAATTTGAGTATCGTGTTGTGTTGGTGAAAGAAGTTGTGGGCTTGCAATGCATTGCTAGCTACTAAATTGAGAGTGATGGAAAGGGCATGTACAGATAAAAGAGATCCAAACCTGACTTGTTTTTAATAATTTTATGTTTGGCCTTTGGTATGTTTTCTGCCTGTGTAGACAGTGATTTGTGTAACTTTTGTAAACACATTTTTATTGTGGTATTATTTCATTTCATTGTCTTTGCAATACAATTGAGTGTTGTTGTGATGATTGATGTTGATCTTGTTCGATGGTTTTGGTGACAATTCACATTTCAAGATTTCCTAGAGCATTAAAAGGTAGATGGTTGAACTTTCCAGGAAAACCACATTATGGAGTTCTAGATACTAATGTTGCATGCAATAAGTGCAACAGAGAATGCCATCCTCTATACTTCTACATTAAGAGATTTGTATGTGGGAAAAAATCCAAACTAAAGGCAGCCTAGCATCAAAATATTCCCAAGTTAAAACGCAAAAATTGTTCATATCCCAAAAATCAATATAGCAACAATGTGAGTCTTTGGACATACAAAATCGCAAAAACTGTAAATAACTATCATAACCTTAGCAAATAACTCCTGGAAAAAGATCAGAATACAATATATGATTCTTAAGAATCGGCTATTGTAACTTCAACCTCAACACCGGGTTCTATGGTGATTGAAGTGATTTGCTTAACGACATCTGGGGAACTGTAGAGGTCAATCACCCGCTTGTGAACGCGCAACTCAAACCTATCCCATGTATTGGTTCCTAGAGAAATACAACATATAAATGAAAAAAACAAGTCAATATTTTTTCAACACCTCAATACTTCAAAAATCAGGCAGTCACTGTGTAGCTCAAAAAAAGGACCACATCACAAACTCCTCCGTTGCCATACCACAAAAGGTTAGACCAAAAGGTTTTTTGGTTGACAACATGACGATAATCTACCAAACATGTGCATATGCAGGTATTCTTCACCATATGCTTGGAAAAGTTGGATCATTTTCACACGCAATAAGGAGTACTTAACAAATGTATCTGCCACAAAAGTGATAGTATAACACACAAAAAAATTCAAATAATCTCAGCCAGCCAAGCAACAATTTTCACCCCAAGTAAAGGCATGAGACTAAAGAAAAAAACGATCATACAGAAAAGAACTATTCATACCTTCACCACAGGGAGATTTCCTAGTAGTGATGTGAAGGACCTTGGTGGGCATTCTCACGGGTCCCTTAACCCTGAGTCTCTTGTCCTTCGCGCCACGCACCAAGTCGGCACATACTGCAAATGCAAAATCACATTATAAAGAGATCCCAACAAAACAAAAAGGTTATGCATATGCAGCATTCGTTGATGGAAAATTCATAAGAAGCTCTGGAAATAGAAGCAATATTATTGTCAAATTACAGTCAGCATTGATATAAATACAGTACAAACTAAAACAATGAAAAATAACTATGATCAATCCCCAAAAAAGCAATGCCAGCCCAACTCCCATACAGAAGTTTGAACAAGAAATTATTTCAGGCCCTCAATCAAATATCCATGTTTTTAGCGGCTTATTAGCTCTTTCAGTATTAGATACATTAATGCCATCACTGCAGGCCAGAACCGGAGGCAAATTAACAAATCTAGAGAAGTAGAATGATAAATATTCAACAGAAAAGTAAATCTAAACCGCAAGAGATATTCGAAAACAAAAACACTCAGATAAAAATTGAATAAAATAGAGTATACCCTTTTCCAGGTTCTTCACATTTTTTGAAGATAGTGTGATGCGGATCTTATGAATCTGCTCCTGCTGATCCTCGTACCCCGGCTTCGTCTGCTTCACTGCTGCATATGCCATTTTTTCCCTTAGAGAGGTGGAGCGCAGCGGCGTCGGCGGATGCTAGAAAGCCTAAGGGCTGCTGCGCTTCGAGCCTTCCACTCTGTTGATGGAAGATGGGATTGCGAGTAGTCAAGTTTTTATTCCTAGGGTTTCGTTCGAATTTTTATTTGGGCCTAATGACTGGGCTAAATATATGCTTTATGGGCTTCCTCCTGGGATACGTGGATCAAATTAGCCCAATAGTCCACTGTGCTGTGTGCTGTCAGCTGTGTAAACTAATTTTTGTACAATAAGACCGTTTAACTAGCGTTTCAATAAAACCTTTTTTTTTTGTATGTTTGAGCATCAATTCCAATCTAAAAAAAATGACCAACGAGAGTTAGCTAGGTCAGAGATTCTAATCATATTTCGGGTTCAAGATCTTACGAATGTTAAAAAATGAGTATTTTCTTAAAATCCACACACTTCAAGATTACTCTCAAACTCAAAGAAATTAAAAAATCTCATTAGATCAGCCAAAAAGATCTATAGCAAAAAAGGTGACTGTAGAATCTATCAGGATATTACTCATTATATAAGTTTACGAAATGGTTCACATGCTGGAACCCTTTTGTCCAGCATGTGTATAGATTGTATAAGGATATTTGTGTAATTTATCATTTTTTACTATTTTATTTATTATTATTTTGTTTCTTTTTGCATTTTTTCTCTATCCGACCACTATAATGATTAGAGATATAAGTAGAAGACTTCTCAACTTTGAAGGCTTTTTACAAAATAATAAGACATAATATCATATTGCACATAGCATAATGTTAGATATTTTTAGACATAATGTCAATTTGAGTGAAACATGATACCTAAATTTTTAACACAAATAATACGCACGTACTAATACCTGAGATTTTGGTGACACATAATGGTAGTTTGAGTGACACGTAATGGTTGTTTCTTGAAGACATAATGTCAAATAAAGTGGAACATAATGGTTGATTTTATTAAAACAGTGATTGTTTCTATAGCATAATGTACACATGAGGCATTCTGTTTCATTTAGATAACATTATGTTTGAATACATAAACGGATAAACCATTCTATTTCACTTGTGTATACATTAGACATTCTGTTTCACTTACTATGGGCATTCTGTTTGAATTGCATAGACATTCTCTTTGTATATATTTAACATTCTATTTTACTTGCATAGACATTCTGTTTACACACTTTGGGCATTATGTTTCATTTAGATAAACATTTTGTTTTATTAAAACCATTCTATTTCACTTGTATATACATTAGACATTCTATTTCACTTACTATGTGCATTCTATTTGAATTGCATAAACATTCTCTTTGCATATACTACCTTTGTTTCCAAGAATGTAAAATGTTTGGGTTTTTGACACTATTCATTATTCAACTTTGATTCATGTGTATACAATAATTATATAGAAGAAATAATATATTCAAGTAAGATCTTTTAGAATCGTCTCATTTTGTAGTTTTAGAATATCAAATTTTTATAATTTTTACTTCTACACAACATGAGTTACTAACTGTTAAAACCATTCATTGAATTGCGTGCGTAAAGTAAACATTGCAGATTCATGAAAACAGAATAAGTATGTAACATTCTGTTTAAACACTTTGGGCATTATGTTTCATTTTGGTACACATTATGTTTGCACACGTAGCATATTCACTCTTCTATTTATACACATTGAAGCATTCTCTTTGGGTTCAATACACATTCTTAGGGCTGGTAAAAATACCGAATATACCGCATACCGCACGTATTGTACCGAAAAAATATTGAGAATATCGAATTTTTTGGTATACCGTAATTTCGGTACGTTATCATACCATATCGTAGAATTTCGGTACGGTAACGGTATAGAAACGGTATAGATTTTTCTTTACCGCGGTATACTGTTACCGTACTTAACTTCGGTATATATCGCGGTATCGGTATGTCGGTATATACCGAAGGCTCAATATATACCAAACTTACCAAAAACTTACCTAATTTATATAATTGTACGTATTTAACCCTATATATCGGTATGTCGGTATATACAAAATGTTCGATATGTCGGTATATACGGAGACATTGGTTTGTCGGTATGTACCGAAGGATCGGTATGTCGGTATATACCGTGATACCGGTACGTCGGTATGTACCGAATGTTCGGTATATCGGTATATACCGAACTTACTAGAAAGTCGGTATGATAACGGTATGAAAATATTTCATTCGGTACATCGCTATGAAAATTTTCATACCGTAAATTTCGGTACGGTATACGGTATGACGAAAAAAATTTCAGTATACCGTATCGACCCCTACACGTTATGTTTTCACACATAAAATATTCATTAAATATTAGATACTAGTATTTATTATCCTCGGTAATATATGAAAGAGAGATAAAGAAGACTTTTGTTATTCTAAATGAAATTAATTAATTAAATTCTGACACACATATTTAACTTTAATTTGTGTGAAATTACCAAACAATCCCCATTTAGCATATAAACCATTAATTTTGACTTTGATCCAATGGAATAGATGAAGCCCAGTAAGTGCTTTCCCAGGAATTGAAAATTCCATGCTTGGAATTTTGTGATAAATTATCTCCATGCCGGTTTTACTGGTTCCATAGACTTTTAGAACTCCATACATATTTTAAAATCAAATTGTAACCATAATCCAACGACAATCACCTGGGAAAAGAGTCTTGCTGAATTGAAAATTTGATAGCATCCCCAAATTTGGATTTCAAAATTACCATTGAAATCAAAGTATTGGAGATATTCCTAATAAACATTCACGCGATGCACCAAAACTCTATAGCATACAACATTGTCCTCCTGTCTACAACCACACCTTATACATGCAAGTTCATTACAAAAAAGAGCAGCTCAATGATCCTTCTCGTCCTGCTCCATTTCAGCTGCATCCTCAAAGCGCTGATCATTTATTTGAAGCTGCAACAATTGTTAAATACATTGTCTGTTCAACCCCATATGAATCAGCAGAATCGCATATGCATAAAGTACAGTTTTACCGAAACTGTGAAAGATAAGGAAATTGTTTGTTGATGCGTACCAGAACCACTGAATTAGCCAACTCGTGATTGCCATTATCTCCAATTGGATGGGTTGGATTTTGTGAGATAGCCCATTCTGAATCGTCATCGTCTGAAGCGGCAACAGGTGAAGAATCAAGTAAATTTGACTCATATATTACTAAAAAACTAAGTGGAAGAATCCAGAACTTACCTTCAGCATTGGTTTCCAGTTGATCAGCACTGAAAATCCACTCATGCTCGCCTTCATCCTGGGCTGAGCGCACGAGCAAAGTGATTATTAGCATACAAAAGGAATGCTAAGGTAAAACCAAACAAAAGCCGTCGAATATATTTGTTTGAGAGATGATCATCACCTTCGATGGGATCAGGATTTAGCTCAGCACATTCACAAAATATCGCAAACAATGTATCCACTGCCAAAAAAAAGGGGGAGCATACAATTTAGGAAGAGCTTTAGAAAACAAAATAAAATAACTTGAAGAAGATTCAAGTTTACATTGATTAGAATCTGAAGGCACAAGTCTCATCTCAGTTATTCTTGACAAGTTTAATGGACCATCACTCTCAGAATCTGAATCTTCCGCTTCATCTTCCTCATCTCCCAGAGTCTCAATCTTAAAGTAAGGAAACACATACAAAATGAAGTTCCTAGAGTAAACCTTTATAAATAACATGCACATAAAAGTAGTACTTCGTATTATAAAACAAGCAATAACATGAATTTTAGTAAATATTTATATAATTGATGATAGATATGAAGTTTTTACTCTCAATGGTCTAGGGAAATAGAGCAAAAACCATCCATAATCATGAAAAATATTGAAAACAACAGTCCTACACATTTACTACAATTTTAACCACCAACGGTCTTTCTTTAAAAGATTATGTTATGTTGAGTTAAAGTCCATCATGTGGCAGGTCAACCCACAAAAGCCACCGCACTGGCCAATTTCTTCGGCAGTGGAAATCTTTTCCACGGTCATGTATTATGTACATGGAGGATTAGGGCTATAAAGCATCCACCCACGGCCATGGATTTCCATGGGATGGTTTTTCTTCATACAACTTACTAAGAGTGTGGAAAAATTTCCTGTAGGCATGCATTACATTTCCAAAGACGTAATAGTTTTTGCTTTGATATTAAAATTATGATATTACAACACATGAACGACACATTTCAATATTCATAGTTTCAAATCTATGTCATTGTATCTTTTAATGGAGTCATTTATTAAAAAATAACATTAACAATTTAACGAAGCCCCTTTAGAAACATAACTTCACACACATAAAGATAAATTTGAAAGGATTGTGCTTCTGTGCTACTTGACTACCAGATTATTTTCAAAATTCAAAATTCATTATATTAATTCTTCATCGGATCGGTGGAACCATGATTTTCAAAACAAGAATCACACTAACAGCAGCCAAGCGACATTGAGCTATCATATTAACTTTCTAATACAAATAAAAATAACTGTTACCCACGGCTCTCCAACACAGCCAATTCCATATTTAACTACATAAAAGATGGTCGAGAACAATCATGCAAAAATGTATTAATGCCGGGGAATAAAGGCCCTAATTCTTAACCCATAAGCCATTCAAAAAAACTGAAAACTTCAAACCATGCAGTAAATGAATGGAACAGAGCTGGAAAAGAAAGGAGCTAACCTAATTACCGAAATCTCGCTTTTTTTTCTCTACCGTTTTCATTCAAACCGGAAAAGTTCCAAAATTCATATAATGCACAAACCCACTAACCCTAATCACGCAGGCACGTAATTCAACTTCGAATGCAGCTTCAACTAAATAAGCATCAATTCACTAAGAACCTGAGTATAAATACAAGGAGAAGAATAAGCCTCAGGATCCCTGGACACCGCGTGAAGTGACACAGAATAAAAATCGACTGCATATCCCTTCGCTCGGTCCGTGTCACTCAGCCAAACCACTTGCCTTTCCCCCAAAAAAATAAAAAAATAAAGTAAGATTGAAATAGTAAGGACAAACAACCAATACAACACGCAGGAAGGTACACTTAATGACACAAGTTGTACATACTTAGTGGAGATGTAGAGAGTGCCGGGAGACTCGGGGGGGCGGTTTCCAAGAACAATTGAGACGCCTGATTGCACGTGCATAAGCTCCTCCCCGTTCGCGGCATCCAAGACTGGTTGTCCGGCGCCGTCGCCGGATCTTTCGGCAACTATACGGAGACCGGTGGCCATAGGACGAGAAATGGAGTTGTGTGTGTCAGGGGTTTGGAATGGTTTTGCAGAGGGCAGAATTAGGGTTTTGTTAGATTTGGGTGAATTGCAATATACCCCCTGTTGTATTCCTTTTGCAGCAACAGAACCCCCCCCCCCCCCCCCCCCCCCCCCCGATAACTGCCTTAAAATAACGAGCACTCGATCGGTTCGATCCGATTTCAGTCGCTCATTTCATAAATGAGTGAAATTTTTTTTGTTCAAACACCAAACAAGGGCTATGAAAAGATTAAAATAATAATAATAATAATAACAATAAAACTAAACAAAACAAAACATAAATGAGTGAAATGTAAATATATTTTAGCATTTAAAAAATAAATAAATTAGTTTTCCACACAACAAAAAATAAATAAATTTGATATGGTTTGTTAAATTTAATAAAATTTAAGTAATAAATCAAATATATTTTTTTTTGGGTAAAAGACGCAAAGCGTCGGCAAAGAGATACGAAACTTAAAAAACTACAGCAAGGGAGACAAGGGAAGAGTGAAAGCAAAAAAGACAAAGAAACCATTAAGGCCTAGAAGCGAGGGAACCAAGTCCCCATCGAGTCTGCAACAAGACACGGACGAACATCATCCGGAGGAAACGCCCAAGTGGTGAAGAACTCAACCGCCTTTGCCCCACGCCGAGCCAATGCATCGGCCACCGTATTCCCCTCCCTAAGAAGATGAAACCAACGATATCCAGGATGCCACTGCATAAAATCCATGATGGACCGTACCAATGGGTAGTGTAAATGATCATCAGGAACCCCGCTAGAAATCAGTCGCAACGCCTCAGCCGAATCTGAAAAACAAGCCGCAGATGAAATTCCACGACGGAGAAGGGCCAGCATCCCCTGCCAAATACCTTGTAATTCTGCCCTCAAGATGGCAGTCACCCCCACATATCCCGAAAACCCTTCAACCCATCGGCCATCTCCAGTGCGAATAACCCCACCAAAACCAACCGGGCCAGGATTCCCCAAGGAACTACCATCAACATGCAATAATACCCCCATATGTTGCCTCGGATTCCAAGAGACCAACCTGAGGCTCTTAGGGGTGGGCTGCCGACCACATGCATAATCGATGGCCATACCAAGTGAACATGCTTCTCTTACCACCAATGAAGGGTTAATAGGATTCCCCCCCATGCAATACGAGTTACGTGCCTTCCATATGCTCCATAGGAGAGTCCAGTGGATGCTGCCCCAATTCCGTGTTAAGGCACGAAACCAAGAAGCCACTGCCATTGTATTATCGGGCATCGGACCATTGCATAAGCCACCCATTTTCTGCCAACATTCCACCGTCCAAGCACATCCAAAAAATAGATGAGAAATCGTTTCCTCAGCCACATGACAGATTGAGCATTCAGAAGTTGATGCCAGACGTCGCCTTAACCTTAGTTCATTGGTCGGGAGGGAGTTGTAGAGAATGAGCCAGACGAGGAACCGAATCTTCTCCGACACCCTCAGTTTCCAAGCCCAGGATCGCCCACCATCTAACCGAGCGCCACGTTGATGCAGCAGCCATTTATATGCATTTGATACCGAGTACTTGCCGGAAGCATCACCATCCCAACACTAAACGTCCTTTGCTTCCGGATGCAAAACCACCTGCCCCAACTCATGAATATCAGTAAGAATGTTGTCCGGGAGGAGCGTGACCAACAATTCCCAACATCATCTCCCATCCACATAAATATCCTTAATCCGATATGCAGTATCAGACACATGGACATACGGAATCCTTGGGGCAATAGGACCACCTCGGGGCCAAGCATCATACCAAAAGCTACAAACCCCATTGCCAAGCCTTAGCCGAAAGCCGGGTAGAAGAAGAGGACTAACTTTAATAAGGGCCTGATATGTAGGTGACGCCCCTGGCCTTTGATTGAACTGACTTCTGCCACATCCATATTTCTCCATGATCAGCGTTGCCCAAGGCTTCCATGTATCGTTCATAATATCATTCAGCAACTTACCAAGCAAGGATATATTGATATCCCTGCTCTTTCGAACTCCAATGCCACCCATACTACGAGGGACTTCCGCTTGATCCCAATTAACCAGGTTAATCCCATGCCACGACCATCCTTCCAAATGAATTCGCGAGTGATTCTATAAAGTTTATCACAAATGGTAGATGGCATCCTGTTATCACCCAAAAAATATTAGGCCCATTGGATTCCAGCCCATTATGTTTTGGCCCAACATTCAAGTAACCGGCCCATGGTTGAGATGGGGACAGATGATGATGATGAATAATGGCAGCATACTTGGAGAGAATCAGAGTGGAGGTTATGCCATCAAGAGGAGAGGCATCGCCCATGGAGAGGATCATGGGAGCATTAATGAGAGACGCCATCAAGGGGAGCGAATCAAGGGGAGGTTACTCCAAGATCCGGTAACGTTCGCGAGGTTGGAAGTGATCGCTGCAGCCACCACATCAAGTTGAAGAGCCCCTATATTTTCGTGGCACCAATCTAGTAGAAAGGGGATCATCGACACACCCCCAAGAGGATTCGCTATTTCAATTCTTTTACTTTCTGCACCACTTTTTCTTTCTGCAAGTTTATTTCTTTGATTTCCATTCTGCATTTCTTTGTTCCTTACATCTTTATTTAAATTCCTGTAATTTTCCTTCATAGTTCTTGTAACGATCCTCAAATATTGTTAAAAAATTCTTGGTTAACAAATTGGCACGCCCAGTGGGACACGAGTGGAAACCATATGTGCTTAGGAGTGTATGCTACTTAGATCTGGACAAGTAGTAAGGGACTTAACACAAAAATTTGAAGAAATGTCGCTGCATGAAGAAACATCAGTAAGAACACCATCTGAGAACGCCGATAATGCGGCGGCTACCTCTCAACCACCCCAAGTCCCAACCCTTTCGGAACAAATGCGGCTATCGATGACTGAATCGATGGCCGAATTCATGCCTTTACTTACAAGGCACCTTATGGACGTGTTGCGGCCTGTCATGGCCGATCAAACTGATAGGATATGTGGATCCCTGCGTACTCCACAAGAGGGGTCTATTCCTGCAATTGGCATGAATATGTCACCAAGCATCCCAGGGTCGTATGGCAGCCTACAGAGGACTTGGGGGACAACATCTGGTCAGCCGCCACTTTCCGAGTTTGGAGGCCTGGCGAGTTTGCCCTCATTCCCATCTACTCTTGCTTTCACTCTTGCGACACCTAACATGCCGAATTTTTGTTATGCGGCGCCTCCCATGCCAATGTATACTTCATCCGGATACTTGGCGTCTAGCGCTGTACCATGTTGTACCGCGATTCCCGGTGCATTTGTCATGGCATCACGCCAGACAACGACACAACCATATGGAGTGGCAGCACCCATGCCACCAGCCGCCATCCCTACTGCTATAGGAGGATACATGCCACATGTGGCAACAGCACCACCAGCCGCCATGCAACATCCTCAGGCCGCCATGCAGCATCAGGCCGCCAGTCCACACCCGGCCGCCATGCAGCATCAGGCCGCCAGTCCACACCCAGCGGCCATGCCTCAGGCCGCCAGCCCTCTCGCATCCAACATGCCTCCAGCCGCCAACCCTCTCACAGCCGCCATGCCTCAGGCCGCCAACCCACATCCGGCCGCCATGGCTCATCAGCCGCCAACCCACACACGGCCGCCATGGCTCGTCAGGCCGCCAACCCTCTCCCAGCCGCCATGTATCCT
Source organism: Hygrophila difformis (assembly GCA_030278955.1). Classification (NCBI taxonomy): domain Eukaryota; kingdom Viridiplantae; phylum Streptophyta; class Magnoliopsida; order Lamiales; family Acanthaceae; genus Hygrophila; species Hygrophila difformis. The sequence goes on from JAOANR010000004.1 coordinate 35,822,986, forward strand.
CAAGCCACCGTGCCTCCTACACAGGGGCCTGTGGTGACACCCGAGTTGTTGGCAGATATGATGCAACAACACTTCAAGATTCAACTAAGGCCGATGGGACGACCCACATACAGGAAACTGTATACTGACTGGGTAGACACCATGCAGCCTTATCCTAGGGGCTTTAAGATGCCCGAGTTCACCACATTCTCAGGGGACGACGACAAGTCCACTGAGGAACATGTGGGCAGATTCACTGCTCAACGTGGCGAAGCGGTGGCCAATGATTGGCTGAATCTGAGGTTATTCAGTACATCCCTTACTGGACCCGCCTTCGCTTGGTACGCATCTTTGCGGCCTAATTCAATTCAGGGTTGGGATGATCTGGAGAGAGCCTTCCACGACAGGTTCTACACTCCTTTGACACGTGTTAGTTTAGCAGAGTTAACTAATGCTAGACAATTTGTTGATGAAGCGGCGAGCACCTTTATCAATAGATTATAACGGCTTAAGGGTCGATGCACAATGGTGGTCCCTGATAGGGAGATCGCTAATATTGCAGTGGCGAATATGTTGCCAAAATTGAAAGAACATTTAATTGTGCAGGATTCCACCGATCTTGCCTAGCTGGCCGAGAAAGCGGCCTGCTTGAAAAAATTCCTTGAGGAACAAGATGAGAGGCGTCTACCTACACACGGGACTCATTTTGAGAAATTGAAACATGATAAAGAGGAAGACAAAACCAACTGTGGTGGCCAACGCAATAACCTTGGGAGGTATAAATCCTGGATAGTGGCCTAAACCCATCAACAGCGGCCTTGGAGGCCGAGTAGTTGGTGAATTAGGATGGCGCCTAGCTGAGGATGAGGATGACGGCCTGACTGAGGATGGAACTCTGGCTGAGGACGGCGGCCTGACTCAGGATGGTGCCCTGATAGATGAGCTCCGAGGCACGGCAGGTGGCAGCTGGCGGCGCTCAAGAAGGGCTGGCGGCGCTTGGGAGGGACTGGTGGCACTCGACCAGCTGGCGGCCCAGGCGATGGCGGCACTCCTCGGAAGCTGGCGACATTCCTCGGGTTGGCGGCTCCTCGATGCTGGTGGCGGACTCGGGCTGGCGGCTTCTCAATGTTGGCAGCATTCCTCACTTAGCGGCCTGGGACTCACTCCAATGGCGGCTCTCGAAGAGGGGTGGCGGCCTAAAGACGTCGCTAGCGGCCTGGCTAGGGAGAATGGCGGCTGGCGATGGTTCTTGGAGTGATGCGAATGGTACATGGAGTTATGCAAATGGTGCCGGGAGTAATGCGAATGGTGCCTGGAGTGATGCGCAAATGCTTCATAGAGTAATGCAAATAATGCCTGAAGTAAATGCGAATCTGGCGAATGGTGCCTGACTTGATGCGAATGGCGGCTACCAAGGCATAAGTGGTAGCCAAGAGAAAAAAGATATATATTAAAAAAAGAGCACAGACCGCCATTCACTTGAAAAAAAAAATGTCAAAGTGGCGGTATACTTCATTTTAACGCCATTGATCACTTGAAATTCTTTTTTTTGTTTAAATAAAAAAAGAAGAAGATGGCGGCATGCACTTAACATGGAGGTGGCGGCATGCACACATGTTGGCGGCATGCATTTTTTAAAAAAATAAAAAATAAAAAAAGGGAAAAAAGTTGTTTGCTTGACAGTAGTATAACTGGCGGAACATTGAAAGTGCATTCACCATGATGGAATTGTTTGCTTGGCATGCAGTAGCTAGCATGCATATATATATATATAAAAGGAAAAGGTTGGCGGCATGCATTAAAAAAAAAAGAAAGAGAAATAAAATCAAGAGTGATATGCATGGTTTCTTAATTTCGAATGCCGATAGCGGCATTAACAAAATATATGCGCATTTTCAGTCTCAGTTCCATCGACTAAAAGCGCAAGGGGGGCATCTGTTATCACCCAAAAAATATTAGGCCCATTGCATTCCAGCCCATTATGTTTTGGCCCAACATTCAAGTAACCGGCCCATGCTTGAGATGGGGACAGATGATGATGATGAATAATGGCAGCATACTTGGAGAGAATCAGAGTGGAGGTTACGCCATCAAGAGGAGAGGCATCGCCCATGGAGAGGATCATGGGAGCATTAATGAGAGATGCCATCAAGGGGAGCGAATCAAGGGGAGGTTACTCCAAGATCCGGTAACGTTCGCGAGGTTGGAAATGATCGCTGCAGCCACATCAAGTTGAAGAGCCCTATATTTTCGTGGCACCAATCTAGTAGAAAGGGGATCATCGACACACCCCCAAGAGGATTCGCTATTTCAATTCTTTTACTTTCTGCAAGTTTATTTCTTTGATTTCCATTCTGCATTTCTTTGTTCCTTACAGCTTTATTTAAATTCCTGTAATTTTCCTTCATAGTTCTTGTAAAGATCCTCAAATATTGTTAAAAAATTCTTGGTTAACACATCCAGAACATTTGCATAACATAAGCCGGAATGGCATTCAAGACCGCCCTTGCCAATGTAGTTCTCCCTGCCTTATTAAGCAGCAACCGCTTCCATGAAGTTAACGTTGCATGCACCTTATCCACCACAAATTCCAATTTAGGCGCTCAAATAGCACCATGAATTACTGGGAAGCCCAGGTACTTTCCCAGATCTGATCCGAATTCAATATTCAAGGTGTTGGCAACATACTCTCTGTCCAAAGAAGACATTCCAGAGGAGGCAAAAGCTGTAGACTTAGAGGTATTAATTTTCAGCCCCGAGCGCCTAGCAAATTCAGATAGTAGCCCGTCCATCTATTGAATGCTCACAGGATCCACGTGGGAGAAGAGCAACAAATCATCGGCGAACATTAAATGAGATATGGGTGGGAGGTTCCGTCTCAGGGAAACCGGCTTCCACTTCCCGGCAGCAACTCCTTCTAAGATTGATCGAGAGAGCTTTTCCATAACCACAATAAAGAGATATGGCGATAGAGGATCACCTTGTCGGAGCCCTTTCGTAGGCGTGAAAGGGGGCAAAGGCGCACCATTCCACAATATAGAATAAGTGGGGGACCGCACACAGAACATTATAATCCGAATGATACCACAAGGCAAACCGAGTTCCCGAAGACATACCTCTAAGAAGCTCCAATCAATGTTATCATAGGCCTTCTCCAAGTCCACTTTTAAGAGAAAATCTGGAGACCGCCTACAGGGATTCCGAAATATAGTGACTACTTCTTGAAGAATAATCGCATTACCCACAGTTCCCCTACCGGGCAAGAAGGCCGATTGGTAGGGTCCAATGGCAAGCTGAAGTACTGGCCTTAGTCGATTTACAAGAACTTTCGTCAAGATCTTATAACACACGTTACACAGACTGATCGGACGAAATTGCCGAATGGACGTGGGGATAGCAACTTTAGGAATAAGACAAATAAATGTGGCAGCTATAGTCGCATCAAATACTCCTGCCTCACAAGCATGTTGGACAAAGGCAGTAACATCATCTTTAATAACTGACCAATAGCATTTATAGAATGCCGCCGGGAATCCATCCGGCCCCAGGGAGGCACTCCCCTTAAGTTGATGGACAGCGGTATCAACTTCCCGAGCATGCACCGGTTCACTCAAATATTGGATTTAAATCAAATACTCCCTCCGTCCCATTCCAAATGTCCTACTTACTATTTTTGGATGTCCCATTACAAATGTCTTCTTTTTATAGATAGAAATAATTTTTCCCTCCAACAACTATGTGGACCCCACCATATACTCACAAACCAACTCTACCTTAATTCTCGTGCCCAACAGTAACAAGACACTTGGAGTGGGACGGAGGGAGTATATTTTAGTATTCGTAGACTACATTATTTTCTTTCTAATTTTGGTATGGGGCTCTGGCAGCTTAAGCAAAGGTCTTGGGTTCGAGCCTTTGTATATGCAGAATTCTGTTTTGGGAGAGACAACTCTTTAATGTCCACCTGATCCTCGATGGATTAGTTTTGGGTCCAATGTGGCCTAGGAATACCCTGGTATTCACCTAAAAAAAGGCTAATCAGCTATTACACTCTCATTTTAACATCAATGATTATAGTTAAACAACTCATCACACACATGGCCGACAAATTCCAAATATGGGAAGTGTTGTTAATGTTATTTTTATTTTTATTCTTTTACGTCCCTTTTTATATCTTCTTCTTTAAAATATCTTTGACCATTTTTCGGTTAGTTCATGGTCTAGCATAATAACCCGTCCTAAGAAGAATTCTTGTAATAAGTTTGTGTCTTCCATTTTATGAGAGAAATCAATTACCTTAGTCACATGGTCCTGTAATTTTATTTTTCCTTTTCCGATCTCTTATCTAAGAAATAATATTTGACCATAAAATTGCTTTTTTGTTGTAGTGATAATTGATTAATATATATATATATATATATATATATATATTTTGCGTGTGATTTCTTTAAAGATTTGGTTTAGGTGTTAGTTTAGCATTGTACTCTATGATAATGGCTTGCATACAAAAGTATTTTAAAAATCTATATACAATAAACACTAATTTCAGTAACTGTTGCATTTTATCTTGAACTCTTAGTGTTCATTTCCCATGTTTTAGCTTCTGTTAACCCCAATATTTTAGGCCCAATGAATTAATTTATCGGGCCCAATGAACTTATCACAGCCCGATTTCTAAAGGCCCGGTCCAAGTCCTAATCTATCCGGATAGACAATGGTGAGAAGCTGGCGCCATGAGAGAGAAGAGATCGTGCACACTGAAGGCACACTATCAGAAGGAGGAAGACCATGTATCATCAGTATCATGGACATTGAAGACGGGCGACATTAGAGGAGAAAGATCTTGGGACGTTACATAGGCGTTACCACTCACTGAAGGCTGAGGCTCCTCCTTATAAATAGGTTGGAGGTGGCATTACAGAAGGGACACACACAACTCCCCAGAGGAAATCGCACTTTTCATATCTTTACTTCCTGTCATTTTCTTTCTGCAAGTTATTTTTCAGTATTCTTCAATTATGCAATTTTCATTCCCTTTACAGCTTTCTTAAGTTTTTCTGTAATTCTCCTTAATTCTTGTAACCATCTTCAAACCATATTCAATCAAAAATTCTTGGTTAATAGCTTCATTACTAAAACCATCCACTTTAAAACTATTTTTTACGACTAAATTCAAATTATTATCTGATAGCCTGTGTTAATTTAGTAGTATATGGTTTTTATCTTGTTTGTGCTAATTTATGTCTGTTTTATTGTTTAGTTGGGTGTAGTAGTTAACGATGGAAAGCAGCATTCTAAGTTGTGTTGGAAAAGTTTGGTTATAGTGTTGTATGTGCTATTTTTGGTTAATGACCTCTATTATCTTTGTAATTGCTTATGAGATTTAAGCCTTATAATGTAGTGTCGATGGCTTGTACTTAGTACTCCCTCCGTCCCATTACAAATATCATATTTACTCACTCCGTCCCACTTTGAACATCTTGTTAGACTTTTTTTTAGTATTGTTCATTATTCAATTTTGACTCAATATTATTGCAAGTATATATTTGAACAAAAATAGTTGAGTTTAGTTTTATTAGATTCGTCTAATAGTATAATTTTAAAATATATATTTTATATAAGTTTTGCTTGTATATATCTTGAGATATTAATGATTTAAAAAATATTATGTACAGAAATCAAACAAATCAAACAAGACGTTTTAAATGAGACAGAGGGAATATCACTTTAGCATGTGTGAGGGAAATAAATGATGGGAGTATTAAAAAGCGAGAAAATATAAAATGAAAAGGTTATAGAATATAAGAAATGTAAGGATCAACAAACCAATAAATAACACTAAATGGAACCACAAGAAACACAAAAGTTGCCAAACATTTGTTTCTCCTTTGCAGAAGTCCTGCATCATAAATTAAACAATTTCTAACTCAACATTTGTTGCCAAAATCTGTGAACCGTTGCCCTGTTGTATCTGTCCACAGTCGGTGGTGATAAAGGGACTACTCCAGGCAACTCCCAGCCTAAGCAACCAGAGTGCTAGCAGTGGTTGATTCACTGCAGAAACACAAAGTTGTGTTAATGAAGGCAGAAAATGATAAACGATGGAGCAAAATGGCTAGTGAGGACTCTTCAGATGATAAATAAAGCTTAGTTAGAAAACACAAAATGCACATCCATGGTGTTTTGGTAATAGAGACATCAACCATTCAATTCACGCAAATTGAATGACATTTTTATCTAGACAAAACACAGTTCAGGAAAGGGTGGTTAACCTCCCCTACATGGTGAAATATAATCTATATGTCATCGACCAGTTTTCTTAAGTTGGGGCAAGAATGAGAATAACATATACCATGTCATAGGGTATAAGAATTGGGAATTGAAATCATCGACACATTCACACTGCAGCACACATCCAATGTTATGAATGATTCAGGACTAAATTCCTAACTGAATTCAATCCCATCAATGTGGGAAGTTTAATACTTGGGAATCATTTCATTCCCTAGTACTATTAACTAAACTCCAATTTAGCAACACTCACAAGTCAATCCATCCAATTGAGGTTTCTTGTAGAAACATGTGCAAATGATAGCAAAGAAATAGATCCATGTTTCCAAAAAGCCTAATACAAAACATCGGTAATTGATACTTGCATAGTCAGATTTTATCTAGAAGCAATTAGAGCATGCAAAGAGAACTTTCATATAATCAAACAATACTAATAACCAGTGCATATACATGCCAGTGGATGACAATAATTTATACGTGCCAAAACAACATTTACTGTAATGTCAATTTAAGGTATAAGAGAATTACTATTTCCAGACGGGAGGGAGCTTCTTGGTCTTCTTGTAGTACCGGGCCAGGCGGTGAATCCTGCTCTCCACCAATATCAACCTGAACTTGGAATCCTTATCCTTCCTGTTCCTTTCTAAGTGCTTCCTGATTGCCACTGCCTTCTTGATCAAGTGGTACAAATCCTCAGGAATCTCAGGAGCAAGTCCTGTTAACAATGACATGTCACAAACCAAAATTTCCCACATTTTTAATCCATGGGATACCAGCTTAGCAGATAAAACATAGTGTAATATAATGTAGGCATATGTAAATTATTTCATTGTGCATACCATGAGCCTTAAGAATGCGAAGAATCTTGCTTCCAGTGACACTTCTAACCTGAGCAATGCCATGTGAATCACGAAGAATCACACCAATCTGGGATGGCGTCAACCCTTTCTTCGCAAACTTGCAGATGTTATCCTCAACCTTTAAATGCAATAGCAGAAGAGCACAAAAGACAAATTAAGATGGAAATAATTAAAAATAAAATAAAATTTGGTGCGATAATGTTCACAGATTCAACAAACAATCTAAGAAAAATGTCAGGGCAAATTACTTCTTGAGAAGCAATTTTGAGCCAGCTTGGCGGTGTCCTCTTGTAGGGGAGAGCAGAAGCCGAAATACCCTTACTGGAAAAGAAGGAATACGTATCAAATCCCCCCACATAAGTTAACAAAAACAATATGAAGATTGGTCGCTAGACTAGAGGAGGCAAATCATTGAAAAAAATACCCGCGGCTGTGCATACGACCCATGGTGGCGGCGGTGGAGGCAGCGGCGGCGCTTCTGTGTTGATAAAGCTTACTTGTACGTGAAACCCTAGCCGCTAAAAGCGCTTTGTAGATTGGAATTGGAACAATAGCCGAACAAAAATGGAAAAGGGCCGCTGGACCTTCTATTGGGCTTACATATGGGCCGGCCCATTAAAATGTCGTTTAAACTCCCTGGAACTTGATCTGTTAAATCTGCTCCAAGAAAGAGATGAAAGACAACTCAAGAAGATGCAACAACTTGCAAGAATGTCTGAACTCTAAATAATGCAGAATTCAATGTGTAATAGTATCTGATTGGGAGTTTTTTCTTGATGAGCCATCTGATTGGGAGTTGGGACCATGTTCACAGAAAGAATATAACTAAAAGTAATACTCCTACTTATTATTAAAACCAAGTCATCAATGAATTGATAATTTACTAGGTAAATAGTAGTATTGAATATTGAAATCTCATAAACAGTGTAAGTTCAAATTTCAAATGGGTTTCTTATATAATTTCTTAATTGAATATTTTGAACACAATATTAGTATAATTTCAGGTTAGTATATAGTATGTATGGATGGAATCCTATTCATTCAGCTGGATGAAGCCTTTTCCTAACCTCTAAAGGCACAGAAAGGGGGAAGAGAAGTGCCCACCAAAACTACAAGATTGGGAGACATACTTTTATGAAATTATTTCATATATACTTTTTCAAACAAATGAATACAATCCACCCTTGAATGGAGGGCTTTTCTCTCAATAATAGTAATACAGTTGGACCATCTACTCTACTACAGTAATATTTAGTGTGTCCTTCATTGTGATATTGCAGTATAGCTACTACCATTACCAAATGGGGCCTTTGCCCTTTAGTTACAACTTACAAGTAGACCTCATTGCTAGTAGTATTAAAAGGGACTATTCACAAAGTTTATTCCCAGCAGGATTCCCACCATGTAAATTTGTGTCAGCCCCTCTTTAAGTCTATTATTTATGGCTTTTTTGGGACTTCAAAGTGAGTAGTTGTGACCCTTCTTGAATTAATGTTTTGGCAAGAAAATTTGAAGAGCTTATGATTGTGGTGGAATTTAAGTGAGCTGGAATTTTCTCTTGGACTCCAAGTATTTATTATTACATTTGATTGATAATTCTGATATAATTGAAGAGATAAGTACTAAGTAGTACACAGCAACAACCTGGAATGATTGAAGATTTGAACTTAAGTTGAGTGTGAGCTTCAAGAATCTTTGATTATTGCATTCTTGGCAACTTTGTCCTTACAATATGTCAGTGACATTTGAACAACAACAATAATGTTGTTGGAGCAAGTGGAGTAGTAGAAAAAGATACTGTTAGAAGAGAGACACATGTGATTCCTGAATTTTTTTGGTCAATTGGTAGACAACCACCCCGGACGGCTCCATCCCTTACCAGTTACCACGCAGTGTTGGAGGATATCAGGAAACCTAGGAGGACTTAGTGTCATGCAGGATATATCAGTCCAGCGGCAGATTAAAAAAAAATTTGGCAGTGGTGTTACGAAATATATGATGGAAGTCATGTTGAAATTAGTGATAATAAATAAAAGCTAGGTTTGAATTGATGATAGTAGTATTACATAGACAAATCAATCGAAATGTAAATTATTTTAGCTTAAAATAGCAATTTCATCAATATTTGTATGAGATATAGGCGAGGCATATGAGATCTACTAAATATACTACCAGGAACTCTCTTTAGGCTAATGACCTACTAACTTGGAACACTAACCGATTCACAAGGGTCGCTCCCACCTCTCTCTCTCTCTCTCTCTCTGATTCACCTCCTTTGCTTACCCAGACTTTAGAGAAACTGCAAGAAAATGAGGAAATGAGCAAGGGCGATATTTTTATGTTTAGTCGAAAAAAAGAAAAACACAAAAAAGCTCCCAACTAAAAATAGTGATAAAAACTGAAAACCAAACTGAAAACAACAATTGGAAATAAAAATAGTGGGCCAGAATTATTGCTAACTTATATACATGTAAAAAGTGGATTTTTCCCCTGTTTTTTTTAAGAAGATTTGAGAAAGTAATAACTAGTGTTCCTCCATTTCATACGTCCCAATCCAATCCTAGTGTGTTGGGGTTAAATCAGATGTAGGCAGAATCTCGTGCCCCATATGGACCACACTTGATTGAAGAATGAAAAAGAGAAATTGATGGGTCATAACAAAAACAAAACAAAACAAAATAAAATTAAATAGTAAAAAGTAGTAGTAAAAAAAAGTTGGGTGTCCAATGTTTCAATTTAAAACATGTAAATGGACAGATGATATGCCCCTTTAATTACTACTTCTTACTATATAAGTTGCTTTTGCAGAAGCAACAAAAAAGTGCCCAATCTTTGTCCAAAGCCAGTTAGAATTCCACCATGCATGAACTCATGAACATCAACCCCCATTAAATATAACACTATGTCAAAACGTAAATAAATAATTATTCTCCCCTTGTTCAACCCTAAAGTCCTAAACCTCCTACGTGTGTAGCGATGGTAATAAATTCAGGTCAGAACCGAAAACTAAGTCAGTTTTGAGTTGGGATGGATATTAGTTCTATAAAAATGAATCTAGAATCGACTCGTTGCATTTCTTAATTATTACAATGGGTCCGGATTAGATCCGAAACTGAACAGAACCTAAGCCTCATGTTGAGTCTCGTGTCCTGACGGATCCGGCCCATTGACATTGTAATCCAAACCAGACAACTGTTTTTCACTATAGAGTAATTTTTTGTGAGGTATTAACCATTAATAGTTAGATAGATTTAAGCATATACTGTGAATGAAGTATTATGTATATCCCACCTTGTAAATCACATATATATATATATATATATATATATAAACAATTAAAAAGAAAAAAAAGAAAAAAAAACATGAAGTTGGTTATGAAAGTTAACATGATTGGTAGGTAGTGTTGTTTCTAATCTTGCATGATCCGATTATTTGTGAAGGAATGGAGTGGCACATAATGAGTTGGGTAGCTGGAAATTTGTTTTTTCAGCCAACTTGGATTATACTCATGTGGTGATGTATCTTTTAATTGTGAGGAATTAATACTTAAAGGTATTTGTTGATCTGGAGGATATGAAATGGCCAATAGTATAATGTTGATGTAATGTTTCCACGTGAATTAAATAGGATTTGCGCAAGGTACTTTAGTGGGCGACAATATACGACCCGACCCATTAAACCAACAAGGATCCCCCACTTGTTCAATGTATAGGTTTGGGTTTATTTAATGGGTCAAACTCGAAATTGACCTATTATAATGGCGTTTTAGAGTTTTAATAATTTTTCAAACTAGCTTCCAAATAATTTATTTTAGGTCTGTTCTGCACGCAGCTTTTGTGAGCTTTTGGTAGCTTTAGCTTTTATTTTAAAACAAAAGTCTCGTTCTGCACACTAGCTTTTGGGAGTTTATGGGAGTTTATGGGAGCTTTTGGGAGTTTATAGGAGTTTATGGGAGCTTTTGGAAGCTTCTTTTTAGAAGCTACCTGTAGTAGCTTTAAAAAATAAGCTGGTAGCTTATTGTTGAGCAATTATAATTTTAACCCAATAATCAACTCATTACCCAATAGTCTACATAAATGTTTGTCCTTTTATATCATTTCATACATTTTTTTACAGCTACAGCTAGTTGTACAGAACACTTAAATAAAACTGACAACTACAGCTCCCTACAGCTCCAACTTGCAGCTACAGCTCTGTGTGCAGAACAGACCTTTAGTTTAGCCGTGTTGTTATTAACGTGCTCTTGTGCAGATGAGGTAGTTCCATGGTTGTTGAAACCACGACAAGACGACCGTAGCAGTTACAGTCAGACATGTGCGACAGTTTCTTTTTCTGTGCGCGTGTCTAACCGACTCAGGAGAGTCTAATTCGTACTTCTGAGTATATATACCTGTGTTTAGAATTTCTGTATAGAGGTTTTGATTTTATCGAGTTGTAACTTTCATTTTTACACACTTTACACACACTAGAGTCGGTTTTTCTCTCTAGACTTGATAGTTCTATTTTCTTGAGAGAGTTAGGAAAATCCTTGATGAGTGTTCTGCAAATTTGAAGATCATTTCAAATCATTGAGGTCTGTGTTACATCGATTCAACAAGCGTTCTTGTTGAACAAATCTTTTCATTCAACGAATTTGAAGTTGCCTTGCGAAGGAACTCAAAGGAGATCTGAAGGATGAATTCAGGCGATCTGCTGCACCAGAGTTTCAAGATCTGAGGATTTAAACAATCGGAGAAACAAGATTTGACGAGCTGTCCAGTGATCGTAGTTGTGGGGGAGTCCTGACCACGATCATTCTACAAGCAGGGAAGTCTTGGTAACAGAATCTGTTTTGATTGTGTAATCTTTTAGGTCTAGGATTTTTGAGTGTTAGTTTAAGATCCTGGATTGGAATCCCCCAGTCGTAGGCCGAAGGCCGAACTGGGTTACCAAATCACGTATCTTTACTTTCTGCTGCGTACACTGATTTGCACACACTATCGTTCACACGTAGTTTTAATCACCGCTCAACGACCGCGCTAACACAAGATTTTAGTAATATCTGGGACCAACACTTGGTATCAGAGCGGCAGACTCTGATATAGTAGAGGCGATCTGAAAATCTTGGAAAGATGAATAGAGAATGCGCATCTTTGTCAAGACCACCATTGTTTGATGGCACGAATTACAGATATTGGAGAACTCGGATGAAGATCCACCTTATGGCACTAGGAGACGAAGTATGGAACGCAGTCGAGACAGCCTGGCAACCACCCATTCGACCACAGACTGCTCCAGCAGGTTCTACAGAACCACCTGGTAGTCGACCAGCAACCAAGGCTGAATATACTCAAGCTGAAAAAGACGCCAAGAAAGGAAATTATACGACCCTAAATGCGATTTTTAGCGCCATGGACGAGACGCAGTTCCAGCTAGTCACAAACCACACACTGGCTCATGACGCATGGAAGACCCTAGAGGTGATGTATGAGGGTTCGGAGGATGTTCGAGCTACCAAGCTACAGCGAGTTGAAACAATGTTCGAGAACTTGAAGATGAACAAGGACGAATCGATCTCAACCTATTACGGGAGGTTTAAAGACATCGTAAATCAAGCCTATTCTTTAGGATTGATTTATGATAATAAAAAATTAGTTCGAAAGATGTTGAGGACTCTCACCAAGAAGTATGCTCCGAAGATTGCTACATTGGAAGAATTGGATAAGTTGAACACTATTACCTTGGATGGTCTAGTAGGAATTCTTCAAACTTATGAAATGAACCACCTCGAAGAAGAATCGTCAAGGAACATTGCCCTCAATGTGGAAGAAGAAGATTCTGGAAACTCTTCTGAGGATGATGTATCTTACATTTCCAGAAAAGTTGCAAAGATGTTGCAAGACAGACGTGCAAAGCAGTTCTACAAACAACAAGGTTGTAGTTCCAACGCTGTTCAGACGACGGACAAACAACCTCTCAGAGATTTCAAAAGAAAGGACAACAGCAAAGTTGATCGTTCCAACAACAACAAGAAAGACTATGACAAGTCGGACAAGTTTGCCTCGATGATCTGCTATGAATGTGGAGGCAAAGGACATGTTCGATCTGAATGTGCCACTGCCAAAAGGAAGGAAATGAGAGAAAACAAGGCACTGCAGGCTACTCTAGGTGATCGGGACGATGACAGAACCACTGAAGCACAGATTTCAGATTCTGATGAAGTCGTTGCATTCACTCTAAGAGAAACCAGTCCTACTATAAAAGGTATTGTCAAGTCAATATGTTTTTCACCTAACAATAATACTTATGATTCAGGTGAAAGCGATGATGAGTATGATCAACTACTTGCGGACTACAATGAGCTCAAAGAGGATTTCAAGGTTGCTGTTCAGGAAAACAAGAAGTTGTTAGGACAACTGGCAGACGTCGAAATTGCTTATGATCTTGAGGTTGAAAAGAATGAAGACTTGCAAAAGGCGAACAATACTCTTAAAGACAGAATTCATGTTATGGAGAAAGAGCTTGATGATCTCAAAGCAAAGAACAATGAACTTCAAAAGATATCTAAAGGTAAAAATCAACTTGATGAAGTTTTATCTTTGGGAAAACGTGTTGGAGATCAAACAGTTTAGGTTATAAGAAGCAAAGCACTCCTAGCAAAACAAAGTTTACAAGTGGAGGTTTCCTCACTTCAACTACTGAAGCACCACCTGAAGAGTTCGTTGGAGAGTCGTCCAAACGACGGAAAGACTGCCTGTACTGCACTTTGCCTGGACACACTGCTGAAACATGCATGCGGATTCTAAGAGATATCATGAACGGTAGACCAGTCGTATGGCCTGATCAAGAGCTTCGAAAGAAATTCAAAATGCAGAAGGCATGGATACCTAAAGGTAAAACTAATAATAAAGATTCTGCTTGTTTTGTAGTTCTTTCGGTGCAGGAACAACATCGAAACGAAAAATGGTATTTTGATTCGGGATGTTCAAGGCATATGACGGGAAAGAAAGAAGTCTTAAAGGACTTTACTGAGAAGGATTGTGGAGCCGTCATGTATGGTGATGGTACTCGAAGCAAAATTGCGGGTTATGGTAAATCTAAGGATAATACTCTTTCTAAACTTTCTAGAATTTACTATGTAAATGGTCTTACTACTAATCTTATCTCTATTAGTCAACTTTGTGATGAAGATTTAGTGGTTAAATTTACTAGACACACATGCATAGTATATAATGATCAAAAGGAGATTATCATGATGGGAGGTCGTAGCAAGAATAATTGTTACATCTTAAAGGATGACATACCACGGGTTCTACTTACTAAAGATGATCAGACTACACTATGGCACAAGCGACTTGGACACCTCAATTTTCAGTCACTGCATAAGCTGAGTAATTCGAATGTTGTTCGCGGGTTGACGCAACTACAGAAGAACGACCAAACCATCTGCAGAGATTGCGCCAAAGGAAAGCAAACCAGATCGAGACATAAGAAGACTGATGACATTAAAACAAAAGAATGCCTCGACCTGATACATATGGATCTTATGGGTCCAACCGAAGTGGAGAGCTTAAATGGTAAAAGGTACATTTTAGTATTTTTGATGATTTCTCTAGATATTGTTGGGTTTTCTTTCTTAGGTCAAAAGATGAGACTTTTGAGTACTTTGAGGCACTGAGTAAAAGACTCATGAATGAGAAGTAAATGAAGATTGCACGAATACGAACCGATCATGGCAAGGAATTCGAGAATCAGTCGTTCGATCGTTATTGCGACGACAATGGAATTACACATGAGTACTCAGCCCCCAAAACACCACAGCAAAATGGTGTTGCTGAAAGGAAGAACCGAACATTGCAAAAGATGGCCAGATCAATGCTTCACACCAGTTCAATGAGCAAAAGATTTTGGGCGGAAGCTATTAACACTGCCTGTCACATAATCAACCGAGTGTTGTTGAGACCACACTCCAACTGCACACCTTACCAACTTTGGAACGGTAAAACTCCCACGGTAAAATACTTTCATGTTTTTGGATGCAAATGCTATGTTTTAAATGATAGAAATCAATTGCATAAATTTGATTATAAATCTTTGGATGGATATTTCATTGGTTATTCTAACAATTCTAAAGCATATCGTGTCTATCTTACTAGTGATAAGAAGGTTATAGAATCTACTAATGTTCTCTTTGAGGATCTTGATCTTTTAGAAAACAGGGTAGACGATGATGAGTTACCTCTTAATCAAAATTATGAGAATGCTAATGGTGTTGAGCAATCTGTCACTGAAGAAGAACATGCCAGTCCTAGTGCTCCAGATAAAGGCCCTGATAAAGATTTTGTTCCGGAAAAGGATGCTGATACAGACACTGTTGTCGAGACTACAACAGAACCACCCTCTGAAGTTCAGAACAACAGAAAAGGATCTAGAGTGCATAAACATCATTCAACTCAGGATATTATTGGAGATCCACAAGGTCAGAGACAGACTAGGCATAAAGAGATTAATTTTAAGGATCTAGCAAGCTATAATTGTTTTGTTTTTATGGTTGAGCCAAAGAATACCTCTGAGGCGTTGAAAGATGAGTACTGGATTGCTGCAATGCAAGACGAGCTACTGCAATTTGAGAGGAATGTTGTATGGGAGTTGACAGAACCACAACAGAACGCCAACATTATTGGAACCAAATGGGTTTACAGGAATAAGACGGATGAGAAAGGCAATATCATAAGGAATAAAGCAAGGCTAGTAGCACAAGGCTATACCCAAATTGAAGGTTTGGATTATGGCGAAACATTTGCTCCGTGGCAAGGATGGAAGCCGTAAGGATACTACTTGCATTAGCATGCTCTTTGAATTTGAAGCTGTACCAAATGGATATTAAGACAGCCTTTCTTAATGGTAAAATCAAGGAAGAGATCTATGTTGCACAACTGATTGGATTTGAAGACCCGAAGTATCCAAATCATGTTTATTGAGTC
Source organism: Hygrophila difformis (assembly GCA_030278955.1). Lineage (NCBI taxonomy): Eukaryota > Viridiplantae > Streptophyta > Magnoliopsida > Lamiales > Acanthaceae > Hygrophila > Hygrophila difformis. The sequence goes on from JAOANR010000004.1 coordinate 35,839,079, forward strand.
TAAGGCGCTTTATATGGATTGAAACAGGCACCCAGAGCCTGGTATGAGAGATTGTCTAAGTATTTGGTGGATAATGGATTTAAAAGAGGAAATGGAGACAAGACGTTGTTTGTGAAGCGTCAGAAAGACCACTTAACGATAGCTCAAGTGTATGTTGACGATATTATTTTTGGATCGACTTCAGTCAAACTCGGAAAGGAATTTGTTGATGCTATGAAATCAGAGTTTGAGATGTCTATGATGGGAGAATTACACTACTTTTTGGGATTACAGGTTAAGCAAGAGGATGATGGTATTTTTCTATGTCAGGAGAAGTATGCAAGGAATATGTTGAAAAAGTTTGACATGGATGATTGCACGGTAGTCAGAACTCCGCTAGGACAACAAGAGAAACTGGGCAAAGATGAGAATGGAAAATCAGTGGATCAAAAGACTTATAGGAGCATGATTGGAAGTCTACTGTACCTCACTGCAACAAGACCAGATATTTCATTTAATGTAGGTGTATGTGCAAGGTTCCAATCCGATCCTAAGGAGTCTCATATGAAAGCAGTAAAGCGGATCATGAGATATGTTAAAGGGACAATGAATATTGGAATTTTGTTTTCAAAGAGGTCATCACTTGACTTGATTGGATTTACATATTCTGATTGGGCAGGTTGTTGCGACGACAGGAGATCTACCACTGGCGGCTGCTTCTACTTGGGAAACAATCTAGTAAGCTGGTATTCCAGAGAGCAAAACATCGTAGCTCTATCAACAGCCGAGGCAGAGTATATTGCTGCCACATGTTGCTGTTCACAACTTCTTTGGATGAAGCAACTACTCGAGGACTACGGTATTCATAAGGATAATTTTTTAGTTTTCTGTGATAATACTAGTGCAATAAATATCTCTAAAAATCCTGTTTTACATAGTAGGAGTAAGCATATTGATATTCGTTATCATTTTATTAGAGATCTTGTAGAGGATAATATTTGCAGGATTGAGCATATAGCGTCGTTGGAACAACGGGTGGACATCCTAACAAAAGCATTAGATGGAGAGAAATTCGAAGGCCTGAGAAGTACCTTGGGTCTTTCCTATCACAATTAAATTGTTTATGACTTGGGCCTGACCATTTTGCTTGTTGAGTATCTTTTTACAGGCCCAATGCAAATTTAAATGGAGAAAATCTATCCGGAATATCATCATTGCACTCAGCAGTTCTGGTGACGTTACAGCACCCCTGCAGCTGGCCTGTGGTGTGACCACCATATTGAAGAAGCTTGAGGGTGAAGGTTATATGAGCTACATCATGGCCAAGCTTACCCGCGAAGCAATAACCAACACCGGGATTGAAACGAAGCCAAACCGAAGCAAGATAGATCACCTTGGGCGCCCCTTTATTGGTGCATTTAAGAAAGGAGACAGACACATTTTTGGCCTTGGTCGTGGGCATGCACAAGAGGATAAATTAGACTGGTTTGTTAGTGAATTGAAGAAAGGAGGCAGGAACATTTTTGGCCTTGGGCGTGGGCACGCACAAGAGGGATCCGACCCCCATTACCCTATTTTAGCTTATTTCATTTTCTTCCCCACTTGTTCCATGTAATTTCAATTGGTATTCACTAGATTTATCTTGGGGATCATTATGATAGGCTTAAATGTCATTTCTACCTTAGTATTTTCTTGGTAATTGCATTTCTTGTTCCTAGGGTTATATGTTAGGATTGGGGAAGGATCAAACATAATTCAACTATCATTCATCTATCAAAGTTTATCTTTCTTTTGTTCATCTTTTGAGGGTATCAAAGGTTGATCATCTTGGGGATCAAGGGTTACTTGATTTCCACATCAAAACCGGGTCTATTCACATTGAATTTGTGTTAGGTTCGTCTTACTCAATTGGATTGCAAGTTTTGATTGAGTTAAGTATGTTCATTGATGCATTTTAGGTTTAGTTCTTGGGAGCTTGATCCTCATATCAAGTTTACTTGATCAAAACCCATTGTTTCATTGAACCCACTTGCCCTATCCTTTGTTTTGCTTTTGTTGCTTGTTTTCCCATTTCTTGCTTGCATACATCACACTTGCTCTATCCTTTGTTTTGCTTTTGTTGCTTGTTTCCCCAATTTCTTGCTTGCATACATCATAACTAAATTTGATATCAGAGCTTGATTAGGACTTCTTAGCTCCTAATTAGGTTGTTTATTCTTGGTATTGATGCATTGCGGAATTCCTTTCCCATTTTTTCTATTTTCAAAGAAAATACCAAAAAATATTGCCCACAAGGTGTTTGTTGAAATGCCAAAGTTGATTTTCTTGGCAAGATGGAATGCTTGATGCTTATATGCTTTGATTAGCTTGATTTTTGATTGATAGCATTGGGAGTTATTGAAAGATACCAAAAAAAAAGAGATTGTTATAAAAAAAAAAAAGTGGATGAAAACCGTTGGCTCATGGTTCCTATGATGTATCAAGAGCCAAAGGGTTGAAGTTCCGTCAACAATATTTTGATAGTGGAATTCCCCTAAACATTGTGAGACCGAACGGTTAAAAGGCATTAGAGCACAAAAGCCAAGCTCTACAAAAAAAAAAGAAGAGAAAAAAAAATTGAATACTCCCTTAGCATTTGTTGATTGATCTTGTTTTCTTTGTGGAGTTGACATTATCCATCCTTAAACCAATTTGAGCCTTGATAGCCGTTCTTGTTTAGCCTTACCTAGGAACTACTTGTTATGCATTTGTGAATCATCATCTCATCCTTGCTTGATAATTGTGTGCTTGAATCTTGTGAATTTGGTGTGAACGACTCAAGGGTTGAGGGTGATCAACTAGAGAGGAACACTTGAGGGTTGTGTGAGAAGAAAAGAGAGTTGTGAGGAATAGTTTAGGCAAATATCTTCTCATCTCTTTTTCATACTTCTTACCTTTTATATTTTTTTGATTTGTTGACGATCTCACTTGGTATTTTAAGTATTATGGCGGAGGATTCAAGTGCAGGGAAGAAGATCACATTGGAGGATGTGAGCCACCAATTGGCTCAAGTGATGGATGTAATTGGAGGCTTCCGGAACCGCCTAGCTACTATAGAGGAGAATAGTCGAGTCCGGAAAACAAGAGAGCGACCTCCAAGACAAAGAAGAGAATATGAGGATTATGAGGAAAGGAATGAGGAACAAGAAGAAGAGTTTGATGGCTTGGGAGATGAGTCGGAGGGGCAAGACTCATATGATGGGAGGGGTTATCGAGGAGGTAACCGCCAAGGTCCCCAAAGGAGGAACAACAACAACAACTTCAACTCCAACTACAGGGTCACCATCCCACCTTTCGACGGATCAAGTGAGCCCGATGTATATCTCAATTGGGAGAAGAAGATGGAGTTATTTTTCTTGCAAACACCCATGCCGGAGAATGAAAAGGTTAGACGTACTGTTTTGGAGTTCACGGGCTATGCTTTAGAATGGTGGCAACATAGAGAGCTCAAGGCTAGAAGAGGAGCAATTGGGAAAATTGTATCTTGGAATGGCTTGAAAATGGCAATGAAGGAGAGGTTTGTGCCAAAGCAATATAAGAGAACTAGCTACAAGAGGTTGCAACAACTCACTCAAGGCCAAATGAGTGTGGATGAGTACTTCAAGGAGATGGAGACTTTGATGACTAGAGCCAAAATTGATGAAGAAGAAGAGGACACGGTGTCAAGGTTCATTTCTGGCCTACATTATGAATACTCCGATGTTATGACTCTTCATAACTTGGAAACGGTGAGTGAAGCCTACCACATGGCCATAGAGTTGGAGGGCCAAGCCAAGAGAAGAGGCAAAATGGTTAAATCCTATTCTAAGGATTATACGAAAGATGCAAATGCTAAAAGGCCTCAAGTTGAGTATAAAAAGACTTATGTGGAGTACAAGAAGCCACATGGAGGGAATGAAAGAGGAAGAGGCCAAGAGTACAAGCGTGATGACAAAGGGAAAGGTGTGCAAACACCTAATCAAGTGCCTAATGTTGAGAGACACCGAGATGTTAGATGTTTCAAATGCCAAGGAAAAGGCCACTATGCTAAAAAGTGTCCTAACAAGAGGGTGATGATTGTGGATGCCTCGGAAGAGTACTATTCGGAGTCGGAGAAAGAAGATGAGGAGGAACCGAATGAGGTACTAGAGGATGTTGAGGACGATAGTAGTGAGAATGGAGATAGAGATTTCCCTAATCTCAATTGTGTTTCATTGAGGAGTTTGAGCACAAGGATGACCAAAGATGATTCGAGGGAGCAAAGAGACAACATCTTCCATTGCCGTTGTGAGGTGAATGGCAAGATTTGTAGTGTCATCATTGACAATGGGAGTTGTGCCAACATTGTTAGTGAGATGATGGTGAAGTCCTTAGGGCTGCCGACATCACAACATCCCCATCCATACAAGTTGCAATGGTTGAGCTAAAGTGGAGAAATGAGAGTTAGGAAGCAAGCTACCTTTCCAATCAAGATGAGAGGATATGAGGACCAAGTCACTTGTGATGTGGTGCCTATGCAAGCTTGCCACATACTTTTGGGAAGGCTATGGCAATATGACCAAAGGATTGTCTATGATGGATTTGCTAATCGGGTCACTTTCAAGAAGGATGGAAAGGATGTGGTGATCAAAGCTTTGTCAGTGAAAGCAGTTGAAGAGGACCAAGCCTTTCTACATAGGCAATATGTGAGTGAGATGAGGGAAAAACAAAAGAAATGTGAGCTTGAGAAGAAAAATAAGTGTGAAAAGAATGATGTGGGAAACAAAAATGAGAGGAAAGAAAAGAACAAGAGTGTTGAGAATAAAAATTTGAGAGAATCAAGAGGTGAGTTAAGTGAGTTGAAAGAGTCAAAACAAGAGAGTAAAGGAGAGGGTGAGGAAGATTCTTACTCAAGGGATACTAAACTTGATCTTCCACCCGATAGGGGCTTTGTTTTGCAGGTTTATGAAGATATATTACCAAAGGAGGTACCTGGAGGATGGCCATGGCTACATCTTCACAAGGAGAACATACTTGAAGCACAACAAGAAGACCATGGAGAATTTGAGGCTATGAAGGACAAGGAACTAATGGTGGTGTCTATTGGGCATTATTGTAAGATACAAAGTGCTTTATTTCCTTATGATCAAACTTGGACTTTTAATTTTAGAAATATAGATGCTACTAATGATTATGATAGAGGGCCAAGATTGGTACATCGCGATGTAGGAGGTAGAGGAGAAGAACCAAGCCTCGATTCCAAATCGTGGATCATGGGGACTAGAGTTTCAAGGGCTGAGAAGAGTCCATGTTTGAGTGATAGAAACAAGCTTCAAAAGTTGGTAAGATTTCATATGAATGAAGACCTTGAGGTAATAGTACCAGCTTCCCATTTTAACCAAGTTTTGGACTATTTTTGTAAGAATAGGCATGGAGAGAGTAGGCAAAACCTCATGCTTGATAATCATTTGATGATTTCTGATTTTTGTGAACTTGATTGGAATTTTGATGATATCCTTGAATTGGAAGTTCAGTTATTGGACTTAAACTTTGAGAGTTGTGCATGCATGAAGAAAAAGATAGGGAATTGTCATGAAAATTTGATTTTGAGTGGCCCATGGTTGAATTTTGTGAATGTGATGACTTTTGGATTTAATAAGCTTCATTGGAATTATTTTGATCTACTTGAGTTGAGAATTCAGTTTATGAACCTCAAAATTGAGTATGATTATAATCCCCAGTCCCACACTGACTTGTTGTCATTGCTTCTCAATGAGCATTCTAACATGAATTTTAGGGATCGAGCTGACAAGGTGAAAAAGATGCATTTGGAGGTTAAAGCTCATTTGGAGAAGATGGTCAAGGTGTATGAGAGGCAAAAGAATCGAGGGAGGAAGCATGTGGTGTTCCAACCTGGAGAATGGGTATGGTTGCACCTTCGCAAGGAGAGATTCCCAAGTCAAAGGAAATCCAAGCTCCAACCAAGAGGAGATGGCCCATTTCAAGTGTTGGATAGAATTAATGACAATGCCTATCGTCTCGACCTACCCGGTGAGTATGGTGCGAGTATGGTGTTCATGTAACCTTTAATGTTGCTGATTTGTCTCCATTTGATGTAGGTGATGAGGAGATGGTCGTGAAGGAAGTGGAGCAAGAAGGCCAAGAAGAGATCAAGGACAAGAGTGACAAAGAGCCGACGGTGATGCCAATTGGACCTATTACACGTAGTCGAGCTCGTAAGTTACAAAGTGCTTTGAATTCTTTAATTCAATTTTGGATTTCTGATCTTGGTGACATAGATATTACTGATGATCTCGTTGGGAAATCGAGTTTGGTACTTTGTGTTGTAGGAATTGGAGAAGGAGAACAAAAAAGCTCGAACTATAATCTTTTGCTCTTAAAAGAGAAATGGTTTGGAGATGAGGAAACTTCAGGTTTGGATGACCTATATAAGTCCCAAGTGATGGTAAGATTTTATAAAAATGAATACTTGGAGGTAAGAAAGCCTTTTTTCAAATTTCAATCATTTTGGGACAATTTCGTTAGCAAAATGCTTGAGAAAAATAGGTCAAAATTGATGAATGATGAGGAACTGAAGGTTTCTATTTTTTTTGAGCTTAACCATAATTTTTATGATGTGTTGGTGAAAAGAAATCTGATAAACATGCCTACTTTGTGTTTTGTGCAAGTTTGTTCGAGAAATCAGTCTTTTCTGAAGAAAAGTGGACATTTCATGCTCTGTTGTTAAAATCTGTGAAATACCTTGCTTTTGAGGTCATGGATGAATCTTTAATAATTGTTGGAGACTTTTGGAACAAAATTTTTGAGGGAATGAACTTGATCTTAGAATTTCACTATTTTTCGGGTCATTTATGGGAGAAAATTGGCCCCGGGAGCATGTCAAATTTGGATTTCATGAGATTTGTTGTGAGAGACTTGTATGAACCCTTACATGTGGAATTTTGTGATTTACTTGACTTGAAATTTCTTGAGTTTAAGTTCATAAGTCAAGGCTATGTTTATTTGAGAGAAACTAACTTGGGAATTTTCTTATATTGTAGGTTGGTGGAACAACCAAGCTCTAAAGGAGGGGGAGATGGTGTGACCACCATATTGAAGAAGCTTGAGGGTGAAGGTTATATGAGCTACATCATGGCCAAGCTCACCCGCGAAGCAATAACCAACACCGGGATTGAAACGAAGCCAAACCGAAGCAAGATAGATCACCTTGGGCGCCCCTTTATTGGTGCATTTAAGAAAGGAGGCAGACACATTTTTGGCCTTGGTCGTGGGCATGCACAAGAGGAGAAATTAGACTGGTTTGTTAGTGAATTGAAGAAAGGAGGCAGGAACATTTTTGGCCTTGGGCGTGGGCATGCACAAGAGGGATCCGACCCCCATTACCCTATTTTAGCTTATTTCATTTTCTTCCCCACTTGTTCCATGTAATTTCAATTGGTATTCACTAGATTTATCTTGGGGATCATTATGATAGGCTTAAATCTCATTTCTACCTTAGTATTTCTTGGTAATTGCATTTCTTGTTCCTAGGGTTATATGTTAGGATTGGGGAAGGATCAAACATAATTCAACTATCATTCATCTATCAAAGTTTATCTTTCTTTTGTTCATCTTTTGAGGGTATCAAAGGTTGATCATCTTGGGGATCAAGGGTTACTTGATTTCCACATCAAAACCGGGTCTATTCACATTGAATTTGTGTTAGGTTCGTCTTACTCAATTGGATTGCAAGTTTTGATTGAGTTAAGTATGTTCATTGATGCATTTTAGGTTTAGTTCTTGGGAGCTTGATCCTCATATCAAGTTTACTTGATCAAAACCCATTGTTTCATTGAACCCACTTGCCCTATCCTTTGTTTTGCTTTTGTTACTTGTTTTCCCATTTCTTGCCTGCATACATCACACTTGCCCTATTCTTTGTTTTTCTTTTGTTGCTTGTTTCCCCAATTTCTTGCTTGCATACATCAGCCTGTAACCGCTGCACCCTTTTCAATCACGTCGCACGTCTCAACAACGAGTTGCAAAACCCTCTCAACATCCGACTACCTCCTCCATTTAAAGGTCACATTACTCTCCATTTTCATTCATACTATCCCCCTTATTTTTCAAATTTGAATCTTAGCAGCAAGTTTCAAAAATGGCGAATACTTCCGACCCCGACGCTCCTCACTCCGCCACCTCCTCCGCTACGAGCTCGCCGTCTGGATCACCCATAGACGCCCAACCTCTTTCTGTCCTACCCCCTGTTCTTTATCTTCCTGCTCCTACTGCTGCTGCAACTTCCGAGCAGCTACCCACTGAAAAGGAGCCACCCACTCAAAATCGTCCTAACCCTAACCCTGAAATCACCATTGATCCCTCGATTGTTGATGAAATTGTTCAAGAGTTAAATGCTGAGCATCACACTCCACCACTTTTCCCCCCTGTAAAATCAAGGTTTGCACGACATGAGTCAAGAGGAACTTGCTGATGTCACTGCTTCACAGCAAACTGAAGGTCCTACTGCTGTTGCAACCACGCCGGAACCACGGAGGAAATCAACCAGAAAGCGAAAGGAGCCCACTCCTACGCCCACTCCAGCACCAGTAGCCACAACTTCGAAGAAACCACGCAAGGAACCACGGAAACCCCCTGCTGCTTTGAAAGCCGAAGATGCCTATAGTCTCAAGTTCTACACTCGAGATATGAGAGCATTTTCCAAGGAAGTTCTCAAAGGGAAGGAGTTCACGCCCGAGGAGATTTTCAAGCACAACCATTACGATGTTCTGGGTTTCTCGGACCACCTGCAGGAAAGGCATTTAATTTTTTGGGCTAAGGGTCTCACGCACTACTCACCAAGTCATGTTTGCGAGTTCTATGCGAATCTACATCCTGAGATCCTCACTCCACATTCTGCCTGGTTCGGTAAAATTTATATTCATGGTAAATTTCATGAACTAACACCTGCTGTGATTCTCAAATGTTAAAGCTACCACCAAACGACGACATGAGTGACTGTTTGGATCTAATGCCGGAAGACACTCTCACTACTGCACTGGCGATTTCTAATCAGAAGGTCAAGAGTTTTGGCCACAATAAGTTCAGTGTTAAAGAACTTACTTTGAAGTACTACTGCCTGTACCAGTTCTGTAGTGCCAACATCCTTCCGACGACTAATCAGTCTCAAGTCAGCTCTATGATGGGTAAATTCATTTTCTGTGTGGATAAGCATATGGGTTTAATCAATTTTGGCTATTTTCTTCTCAAGCAAATGCTAGGATATACCTCTGGGAGAATCAAGAAGACGGCCAATCTACCCTACCTTGCACTCATCACCGAATTCCTCCGATCCATTGGTGTGAAGATCAAAGAAAAGCATATGGTTGCTCTCAAGGAGTACAAACTACCTCCGAATTTGATGGACATGCATAACGACTTTAAGAATGGTCCTCCTTTGACTGGTCCTGCCCTTGTACATCAGCTGAAGAAGAGGATACTTCGTCAGAACGAGAGGCTGACCACCTGGAGCCAGGAAGCAATGGCTATAAAAAGGGAGAATCTTAAAATTCTTCATATGCTTCCTTTGTCTTTTGGTGCTGCTGATTTGCAGGATGAGGATAAGGACATTGCTCTTGATGATGAAGAGTGATATTCCATCATGGGGGAGATTTGGTGTTGATGCTGAATTCTGACTAATATTTTCTGGTAGTCATGACAACTGGGTAACGATATTTTAAACTTTGATTGTTTTTGGGATGATTATTGCTGGACAATATTTGTGGATGTTTGATGACTGTTTTGGTTTTTGAACTGTTTTGGTATTTGGATGATTACTGAACTGCTGGATTACTTTTGAACTTGATCTACTATTGGTCTGTAATAGTTAGGTAATTCTGATGACTGTTGAACTACTGCTGAACTACTTGTTTTTATCTGCTCTGATGTTTTTATGTCTGCACTGTGATTATGCTCTAAATGCTTGATGGATGTTGTTTCTAATTTGTTTTGATTATTCTTTGACATCATATTTGTGTATCACATTATGTTGCTCTGTTATGATCTCTTATACTCTTTGGACTTAGATAGTTTCAACACCATTTGGTGATGGAATTATCATCTCCACAAGAGTGGGGGAGATTGTTGTTATTAACGTGCTCTTGTGCAGATGAGGTAGTTCCATGGTTGTTGAAACTACGACAAGATGACCGTAGCAGTTACAGTCAGACATGTGCGACAGTTTCTTTTTCTGTGCGCGTGTCTAACCGACTCAGGAGAGTCTAATTCGTACTTCTGAGTATATATACCTGTGTTTAGACTTTCTGTATAGAGGTTTTGATTTTATCGAGTTGTAACTTTCATTTTTACACACACTAGAGTCGGTTTTTCTCTCTAGACTTGATAGTTCTATTTTCTTGAGAGAGTTAGGAAAATCCTTGATGAGTGTTCTGCAAATTTGAAGATCATTTCAAATCATTGAGGTCTGTGTTACATCGATTCAACAAGCGTTCTTGTTGAACAAATCTTTTCATTCAACGAATTTGAAGTTGCCTTGCGAAGGAACTCAAAAGAGATCTGAAGGATGAATTCAGGCAATCTGCTGCACCAGAGTTTCAAGATCTGAGGATTCAAACAATCGGAGAAACAAGATTGGACGAGCTGTCCAGTGATCGTACTTGTGGGGGAGTCCTGACCACGATCATTCTACAAGCAGGGAAGTCTTGGTAACAGAATTTGTTTTGGAATCCCCCAGACGTAGGCCGAAGGCCGAACTGGGTTACCAAATCACGTGTCTTTACTTTCTGCTGCGTACACTGATTTGCACACACTATCGTTCACACGTAGTTTTAATCACCGCTCGACGACCGCGCTAACACAAGATTTTAGTAATATCTGGGACCAACAAGCCGAAGCTAGATAATGCTTCCAAATGATTTAAAATGCTTTGTAAAAATAAGATATAAAAAATCAAGTAGGTTAACCAATCATTTCATTAGACCGAAACAGGTTAGGGTAACCCGAAACCAGTAACATGTTAGTGGGTTTTAGCTGACCTATCTAATGTAGTACTCTTGTTATGTTTGACTTTTGCACACAATTCAATATAGTTTTTCAATCGTTAATATCTCAAAATATATACAATGGAAAATTATGTAAAAATATATTCAAAAACTACATGATCATACAATTCTAGCAAGACCCAACTCGACTATTTTATTCCAAATATATACTTGCAAGAAAATTGAGTCAAAGCTATACAATGAATAGTATCAAAAAGTCAAACCAGACACATTAATTGAGATAGAGGGAGTATTTTTTATGGCCATGTTCTAATAAATATTTTAAGCCCCTCATCGTATCTAATAAACTAATTACATTTTAAAAAATAAAATAAAACTAACACTATAATAAAAGAAATTTAAAATATAAAAAAAAATTTAACTTGAAAAGTTACCTATCAATGATGGTAGTTCTTTACAAATTAAATGAGTAAAAAGAAAGTACAAAAAAGAAAAATATAACATTCTACTAAGAAGTAATCCTTCTAATATTTTTCGAAACAAATTCATCAATTTAGAGCTCTTTGTTTTGCCTTTTTTTTCTTCTTCTTTTTGACTTTTGCTTCTCCGAAAAGTCTTTTTATTTTTATTTTTTTAGGTATTTGTTTTGACCTTTTAAAAAAATTAAAGGAGAAATAAAAGTTGAAATTCTTCTTTTTTTGTTAAAAGTAAGCAGGGGTTACTTAAAAAGAAAAAGAGAAGTCATTTTAGGTATAAAAATATAAAAATATCCCTATTTAATAAGAAAATAAAATAAAGGATAAATATCCTTATAAGATTTATGTCCATTTTAGTAATTTTAATATATAAAAGGTCCTTCTACGCACAATTTATCCAAATATGTTTCTGTTGAAAAGCAATATTATTTATATTCATCCAAACAATTATTTGGTATAAAAGGTCCTTCTACGCACAATTTATCCAAATATATTTCTGTTGAAAAGCAACATTAATTATATTCATCCAAACAATTATTTGGGCTGCTTTTACTTTTAAATTCACATTCTCTCTCATTCTCTTTTTTCTACACACTTCTCTTTTTTTTAAAAAAAAAAATCAAAACAAACAGGCCCTTAATTCCCATATTTATTTATTATTTTCTCTAAAAGATCATTCTCAATTAAGTCGTCCTTATAATATTGTAGAAGAATTCTACTTTATTCTAGACCATTTACCACATTTACCAAATTTAGTCATTGTAGAAGAATTTCACTTCATTCTATATCATTTACCAAATTTAGTTATGTAGGGCTTGACAATTTCACCGAAAACTCGATATACCATTCATATCATACCGAAAAATACTGAAAATGTCGAAATTTATAGCATATCAAAATTTTTGGTATTGTATATTTCCGTGCCGAATATTTTTGGTATGATATCAATATCAAAATACAAGATATTCTTTATACCAAAAATACTAAAATATATATATATATATATTAGGAAAATATATAATTACATGTTTTTAAAATAAATACTCCCTCTTTCCATTATTTCTGTCTCAAACTTTTGGACACACAGTCTAATGCATTTGTTTAACGGTTAATATCTTAAAATGTGCATACGTAAAAATTATGTAAAATATATATTTTAAAACTACATGATTAGACGAATCTAACAAGACCGATATTAACTTTTTTTCTTATATAATTGAGATAATATTATGTCAAAGTTGATAATTGAACAGTATTAATAGTCAAAATGTGACACTTTAAGTGGGACGGAGGGAGTAATATAGTATCATCGAAAAAATAAATAATATAGTACGGAGTATTACATATTTATTACTAAACCAAAAAAAAAAAAAAAAAACTTTTTAGTTAATGCCCAAGCCCAATTTTAAATAACCTAAAATTAAGTTTCTATTTATTATAAAACATCCCTAATTCTAAATTTCAATTCTATTCTGGGAATGAGATTTGATCCAGATGGTCATGTTCTTTGCCTTCCAACCATAAATTGGGGATTCGATTCCCACCAGACCCTCTATCCCTACTCTTTATCCCACTTTATAATTTGTGTGGCTTTGGCTCCCACATAATTTTGCCAACACATAGGTGTCAAAGTTTACAAAAAAATAAATTTCAATTCTATTCCGAATGATTACATTTATTTATTTAAGTTTAAAATTTAAATAATATTTATTTATCCTAATTTAACCTCACATATATTATAAATTTTATTTATTTTTTTTTTGTAATCGTTGCATGTTCTGGTCAAACTCATAATTAAGCACTATATTTGATCTTCAATTATAGTGTGACTTAGAATGTATTATTTTTATTCATGAGCATATATAAATAAATGTCATTCTGCTAGAAGAGAATATGAATAACATCTAAAGTTCATTTAAAACTCTATTGATATTCTGTGATGCGAATTACATTATTTTGGAAATTATTTCATCGTAATTAAGTTAAACTATTATATGAAAATTTTCGTTCATTTTTATAAATAATTTTATATTGATATATCGATAATACCGAACTTTTATGTCGAATGTTTCGGTGTACCGAACATTGGGTACCGAATTTATGGTATTGTAATGATATTCATTTTTTTTTCATATACCTATATTTATGATATGGTAACGGTATGTGTGAAAAATTTCGATATGCCGTATCGATCCAACCCTAAGTTAATGAACTCCCAATTACCATGTTCAACAAAATAGATTAAATTTATTTTACTTTATTTTATTTTAAAAAAAAAAGGGCACCAAAAATTGGGGCCCTGTGGGAAATGAGACTTAACCATAGTGATCATCTCCCCTGCCTTCCAACCATAAGTTTCGAGTTTGATTCACACCCCGCCCCCTATCCCTCCCCTTTACCCCCTTTATAATTTGTGTGGCTTGAACTCCCATACAACTTTGCCAACACATAGGTATCACTGTTTAAAAAAAGAGGGTTGTGCAGTAACTCATATTTCACGGCCAGTGAGGTTAGGATAGGTATTAGAGCCCGTTTGGATTGGCTTCTAGGGAGGTGCTTTTGGCTTTTGCTCCTGGCAAAAGCACTTCTAGTAGAAATTAGGTGTTTGTTTTGGCTTTTAAGAAAAAGCAAAAGCACCTCGAAAAGCTAAAAAAGTGCTTCTGGGAGAAGCAGCCCAGGTGGTGCTTCTCCCAAAAGCAGAAGCCAAAAGCACCTCGTAAAATGTGCAAGGACTTAAATACCCCCACTACTTAATATAAATTACACTATAAATATATCTTATTATCATATTAAATAGCATGTCCTTTTTGGTAATTACCACACTCTAAAAGCACTTTTCATTTTTATTCATCCAAACATATTTTTTACAAAAAGCCGCTTTTCAAACATTCCATCCAAACACAAAAGTTACCTGCTTTTGCTTTTGACTTCTGCTTCTGCTTCTACTTTTGGCTTCTGCTTTTTTCAAAAGCCAATCCAAACGGGCCCTTAGAGCCTCTTTCGAATGGCTTTTTTCCAAGTGCTTTTGGCTTTTGCTTCTGCCAAAAGCACTTCTGAAGGAAAAAGAGTGTTTGTTTTGGCTTTTTAGAAAAAGCAAAAGCACCTCGAAAAGCTGCAAAAGTGCTTCTGGGAGGTGCTTCTCCGAAAAGCAGAAGCCAAAAACACCTAGTAATGTGTGCAGAGTCATAAATGCCCCTATTAATTTATTTAAATTACACTATAAATATATACTATCATATATAAATAGCATATCCCTTTTGGTAATTTACACGTTTCAAAAGCACTTTTCACTTTTACACATCCAAACACACTTTTGAAAAAAAGCTGCTTTTCAAACATTCCATCCAAACATAAAAGTTAGCTGCTTCTGCTTTTGGCTTCCACTTTTGCTTCTGCTTTTTTTAAAAGTCAATCCAAACGGGCCCTTATTATCATATCTTAACCCTATCCATTAACCCTGAAATTATCATTGTTATCCCTAAAGTATTCTACAGTATTTTTTTTTTGGGGAGAGGTAGTAAGATTATACAAAAATAATGAAAATATATAAGAATGAATGGAATCAAATCCCACACAAAGCACTTAGAACATTTTCTCTCTCTAGCTAAGGTTCTCTCGAGCTAGGGCTTTCTTCTTCGCGTCTTCCGGCAGATGTCCACTCCTCTGTCGCCATCAGCTGGCGTCCCCCGGATGGCCCCAGCTCCGCCTTCTACTTCTCCGGTGGTGAGAAGCCCTCATTCAGAGACATGGTATTAGAAGGAAAATCCAAACCGTCGGCAGCCATTCTGGATAAAGCAGATGTGGAAAAATATGTGAAGCTTGACTTCATCAATGGAGATCGTCTTAAACCGCGTATTACTGTCGATCCAAAGATTAAAGACAGGTTGCATAAGCCATGGGAAGATGCCATTATCATATCGGTGTTGGGAAAGAGAGTTGGTTTTCTTGCGCTTAAGGAGAGAGTCACAAGGATTTGGAAAATGCAGGGAGCATTTGAAATGGTAGAGGTTGGCAGAGGGTTTTTTGTGGTTAAGTTTGAAAGGAAGCTGGATCGTGACCGGGTCCTTAATGAAGGGCCTTGGTTAGTTTTTGATAGCTATTTAACTATCACCCCCTGGAAGCCAAATTTTGTGGCAACAGAGACAACACCATGTAAGACTATTGTGTGGGCAAGGTTACCAGACCTGTGTTTGGAGATGTATGAAGAAAACTTTCTGGACAAAATCTCCTGGGGGATAGGCACCCCGGTTAAGGTGGATGACATGACGAAGAAGGTCCACAGAGGGAAGTTCGCTAGGGTATGTGTGGAGATAGATCTTCGTGAGCCGGTTGTGACAAGCATCCTCATAGGAGATGTTTGGCAAAAAATTCAGTATGAAGGGTTACATTTGTTGTGTGCTTCCTGTCAAAGATACGGGCATGGAGCCATGGCATGTCCGGAGAAGACAAGGGAGTTGGTGGCAAAAGGTGGAGAAAGGACGAAGCAGCAGATGGGGCATGAGTCAGATGAGGGAAGTCACAAAAATAGCAATACAGACAAAACGTCTAGTGAGCAGTCTGTAAAGGTCACAACTTTGAATCATACCAAAGTAGGTGAAGGAGGGGTTCCTACGGAGAGAGTTGACTTAACTCCTTGCTCAAACGGGGGACCTGTGTACGAGGAGGCCGAGTCTTCTGCCAAAAATGCAGGCTCTAATAAGGAAAGGGATAGAAGTGATGGCTCACGTGATAGCCATATGGAAGAGAACAGTGTTGCAGAGGTGCCGGATCAGCCTGAGAGTGGGGCTTGGATCAAGGTGGAAAAGAGGAAGCCTCGTGGGCCTAAAAGGGCCAAGGACTCCGAAGGCAAGCTAGGGAATTACAAAATGGGCCAGATCACCCGGGCAAATGATAAAAGGCCCATAAACATTTCAAGTGGATCCAAGCCTCTTAAAACCATTACTAACACCATAGAGGCCAAGGCTCGGCCCAAAGTCAAAGGGCGCTTGGTCATCGCAGGAGGGAAAGGATTGCCGGCGAGAGTCATTTACAACTCCGATGGCAACTCTTCGCTTGCTAAAAGGGCTAGGCCAGAGGAATCAAATGAGTGCGGGGAACCGGAAATTAAGCCCGTGGGGTTGCCCCCAGAATTTGGCCGTAATAGCTTGGAGGAAACTAAAGATGGTATGGAGACAGACCGCAATGGTGCGGTGGTCGAAAAGAATAGGGAATTCGACTCCCTTGGTGATGAGGAGATGCCAGAACCGGAGGAAGTGGAAGTCATACCGAGTAAGGCTGGGACGCCCTAGAGTATGCTTGCTTCCACCTTTTTTGCCGAATTTTTTTTCTTTTCCTATGTTTATGGATTTTAAGAACTTCAAAATCTTTTCTTGGAATGTTGGTGGGATCCTTGGTGTTGATAAGAGGAGGATTTTATTGGATTTCTTGAGATGCCAATCTCCTGATTTGGTTTTTATTTTAGAGCCTCAATCCAATTTTGGTAAGTCGCAGAACCTTTTCATGAAGGCTGGCTTCTCTCCGGTCTGTATCCAGGAATCGCTGGGCAGAGCTGGGGGTGTCTGGCTGCTTAAGCGCATTGATTTAGCTATTCAGCTGGACATTTTTGATGAAAGAGACAGACTCATTACCCTTAAATTGTCTAGTGGATCTGCCTCTTGGTTTATTACCGCGGTGTACGCATCTCCGCAGTATTCTTCTCGCTGCAGGGATTGGCAGAACCTTCGTTTGATCAAAGAGAGGATAGAGGGAGCTTGGGCGGTAGTGGGGGATTGGAACCAAATCCTTGCTTCCAATGAAGTGATTGGTGGTCTGTTCAACCTTAACAGGGCGGAAGATTTCCAGGAGCTTCTGCTTGAGTGTGGGCTAGCTACTATCAATACTCATGGCGGGAGGTTTACTTGGGCTCGGCCGCTAGGTAGTGGCAATTGTATCAAGAAGAAACTGGACAGATGCGTTATTAATACGGATTGGCTCTCCTTATTCCCTCTTGGTTCTGCGCGCAATCTGGAGAGATTGGGATCAGACCATTCGCCTATAGTGGTCCTTTGCGGGCTGCCCCCAGCTGCCCCGAAGGTTAAACCCTTTAGGTGGGAAGCGTCTTGGGCGTCTGTGGAGAAGTACAGAGAAGTGGTCCAATCTGCATGGGATCCGGAAGGTCAATCTATCTACAACCAACTTGACTCGGTGAGGGAGGCCTCCAAAACCTTTCATCAGTCTAATGGGAAAAACCTTTACTGGAAGAAGGTGAAACTTAAAAAGAGATTGGCAGGGATTGCTTTGGCTCTGGAAAGAGTGGATTCTGTGAGGCTTCATATCCTTGAGGAAGAGCTAAAAAAGGAGTATATTCAGCTGCTTACTCAAGAGGAGATCAATTGGTACCAAAGGGCTAAAAAGAGTTGGGTGAAACTAGGAGACCGCAATACCTCATATTTTCATGCTATTGCCAGTAGCCGTCGTCATCATAACAGGGTTCACGGGTTGTATCTAGATGATGGCTCCTGGTGCGAGGATGAGCAGACCCTCCAGGTCAAGGCCAGGGATTATTTCAAGCATCTGTTTACCGAGCCCCCCCCACTAGCTGGTCCCCCCTTGGAGCCTCGGGTGCATAGGCAGGCGGATACCCTTCTTCGTCTGAGGCCTATCAAGATAGACCAAAAGAAAAGTTTGACAGCTGATTTAGGCAAAGAGGAGGTGGATTCGATTATAGCAGACCTCAAGGCTTACTCGGCCCCAGGCCCGGATGGATTCCCAGCCATGTTCTACAAGAAGTATTGGGATATCATAGGAGACTCTGTCGTCCAGTTCCTGAAGTCCACGATGGTAAACAGATCTTTCAGACAGGAGCTCGGTCGGGCCTATATATGTTTGATCCCGAAGAGCACACCCCCTACTACTTTCAAACAATTTAGACCGATCACTCTTTGTAATGTTCTCTACAAAATCCTCACCAAAGTTCTTGTCAATAGGATCCGGCCTATCCTCCAAGGAAATATTTCTCATCACCAATCGGCCTTCTTGCCGGGTAGAGGCTCTATTGACAATGCTGTGACTCTCAGGGAAATCATGGGGCATCTCACGGGATACAAGGCGAAACTGAAGGGGATCGTTATGAAAATCGATCTAGAGAAAGCGTACGATCATGTCAAGTGGGATTTCCTTCTCACATGTCTCACGGACCTGGAGTTCCCTGATATGACCGTCCAATTGATTATGCACTGTGTGAAATCTCCGTCATTTTCTGTACTTTGGAACGGATCTCCCCTTGAAGAATTCCGGCCTGGGAGGGGCCTTAGACAAGGCGACCCTCTATCGCCGTACCTTTTCCTGTTGGTTATGGAAAAGCTTTCTATCATGATCCAGAGAGAGACGGAAGGGGGTGGCTGGGATCCCATTCGCCTTAAACAATCAGGGATGGGGATATCTCATCTTCTTTTTGCGGATGACCTTATTCTTTGCTCTATGATTGATAATACCAGCATCAAAACCATTGCCAACACCTTGAAAGAGTTTGAGGAGCTCTCGGGCCTGCATCTAAACCCGGCTAAATCCAAGCTATTCATTCCGAAATATATCCAGGAGGAGGACAAGGATTGGATTGTGACCGAGCTCAACATCCAGGCGGCTGACTCCCTGGGAGACTACCTCGGATTCCCGACTTTCAATGATAGACCTAAGATTTCAGACTTTGCATTTATCATTGATAAGATGGACAACAAACTGAATGGCTGGGCTTCGAAGTTGCTGAACAAAGCTGGTAGGTTGACGCTGTGTAGGGCTGTTCTTTCAGCCATTCCGTCTTATTACATGCAATTATTCTGGCTTCCTGAAGCCATCTGTGAAGGAATTGACAAGAAAATCAGAAATTTCCTTTGGAAAGGTAGGGACGGCAGAGGGTTGTATCTGGTCAACTGGTCCAAGGTGTCTACGCCTAAGGCTGCTGGTGGTCTGGGGGTCAGGAAGGCTAGGATGATGAACACGGCTCTTCTTGGGAAATTGCTATGGGGTCTGATTCATAAACCGGAGAAAACTTGGGTGCGCCTTGTTCAAGAGGGATTTTCTGTGGCCGACCTCTCTTTTCCAACTAGGCACAGCCTGCGATCTCATCTACTTAACACCATGGAAAAGATCTTTCCCCTCATCCGGGAAGGGTTCATGCTCAGGCTTGGGAATGGTAACGCATCTCTTTGGTTCTCCCCGTGGTGGAACAATCAACAAATAGGGCCTCTCCTGCCCTTTGTTGAAACGAGTGACATCCAACTTAAAGTTAAGGATGTCATTAGCGATGGGAAGTGGAATTGGAAGGGTATTTCATCTCAAATCCCCCCTTCTTTAATTCAGAGAATCACGGCTGCTCCCCCTCCCATCCTTGAAGAGGATATCCAGGATAGTTGGAACTGGTCTGGCAATCCGGATGGCAAATTCACGGTTAAATCAGCGTATCAGTTCCTCTTAAAGATGGAGCATAAATCTACCGATTGGAAGTGGATGTGGGATTGCAATATCCCCGAGAAAGTTGGGTTTTTCATTTGGCTTGTTTCCCATAATTCCCTTCCAGTGAATGCGATTAGATTCCACAGAAATCTGTCTCCTTCCCCATTATGCACTATCTGTGGCATGTATTCGGAAACCTGGGGACATTGTTTACTTTATTGTAATTGGGTTGGGAACTGTTGGAGGAAACTGGACATCGATATTCCAGGAGACTGTGATGAGATTCCTTCCAAGGACATCAGGGTGCTGCTCAAAAATCTGTTTACTATCTATGGTATGAAATTCTTAATGGCCCTATGGACTTTTTGGTTGGAAAGGAATGCCAGGGTCTTTAAAGGCCAGGAGAAGCCTCACTGGGTTCTCATCAAGGAGATTCGTAGCCTTTGCTTAGATGCTGAGCAGAGCAGAACGACCCCTCCTACTAACCAGAATGCAACTAGACATGTGAAGTGGAATATGCTTGATCTACAGGGCCTCATTCTCCATGCAGACGGCAGCCTGTTGCAATCTGGAAGTCGTGGGGGTTTTGGGTTTGTTGTGCGCAAGGAGAATGGCAGCTGGTGTGGAGGCGGCTGCGGTTTTCTTGGTAAAGTTTCCATCCTCTATGCAGAAATCGCAGCGATGGCCTTCGGCTTGGAATATGCGGTGAAGATAGGGACCAAAGCCATTCACGTATACTCTGACTCTTTGGAGGCCATTCACCTGCTGGAGAATAGAGATGCTTCCCACAATCTAGCGCCTCTTCTTTCCAGGATCAGAAGGGCCAGGATTTCATTCGACTCAGTGGATTTTCATCATGTGTTCCGCGAGGGGAACAAAGTTGCTGATTGTCTTGCACGCCGAGGCGCATCCAAGGAAGAGTTTTACACCACTTGGGCGTTTCCGCCCGATTTTGTCAAGGGGGAACTCTTTGCGGATGCCATAGGAACTTGGTTTCCTAGGGTGTAGTCCGCCTTGTCGGTTTTTGTTTTTTGTTTTCCTCTTTGTTTTTTCCTTTGATTTTGCTCCTTGTTTTCCGGCCTTTGGCTATTCCAAAAAAAAAATCCCACACAAAGATCCAGAAATGCCTAAAAAGCAAACAAGCAGAAGGGTTAAATTCAAATTCGTCTTTGACAGTGGTGAAAAAATTACGTAAAATAGAACAACAGGAGAGTAGATAAAGAAAGATAACGTTTTTTTTCTTGTCAATGTAAGAAGGAATATCACAAGAAAAAGTGGACGCAGAGCAAACAGACAGATGGTGGCTTTGTCTTAAAATCTAAAATGCTCAGAAATTACAAAAGGAAAGTGAAACGGTATCGAAAGCACCAACCTCGAGTAGCTGTGTCTATTTCTTTTATCTGTTTTTTTTTTTTCCTCCCTTTTTTATTACTACAGTTTCTGTCTCTATCATGTGTTAGAAACATAAAAGAAAAAAAATATAAAAACAATAAATAAAATGAATAATACACACAGAGAGGCAAAATGTCAGGATGCATGTTGGCAGATTCCTACATGGAATTGGGGAGTTTGAGAAATATAAAAAGGCTATCTTTATTTCCATTAGTTTTTGTTTCCCAACATCATATATGTATGCACATTTTGCGGAAAAAATGACAAATACGTCATTTTTCTTTTCCAAAAATTCAAATCAGTAATTTTTTCTATTTTATTATCAAAATAGTCCGCTACAAATGCTAATTATCTCCAAATCAGTCCCTTATTCACAAATTATGTTCTAATTACCGACATGGCAAGGGTTTAAATTTTAAACCTGACACGTGGGCATAATATTCGTCCATTTTCTTTTATCTTTTGTCAATTCAGTCATAAACTTTTATTTTGTTCCATTTAGTCCTTTACGAATCAGTCATTTTTATATTTATTTGGCCTCCAACCTTCCAAATTATTTCATTTCAAGCCCAGAACCTTAAATTTTTTCTTTACAATTAATTCATTTATCAAATAAATGTCCAACATACTTTCCTAAATAAAATTAAACACAAAACCTCATACATTGCGTTTGACTGCCTTATTATCGGGTCTTCCAAGTTTCGGGATTTTACGGACTCTCTCTAACCACCCGACCGTAACCTCATACCAAAACCAATGAACCATCGGTTGCAGTCGGGTGTTTAGAGAGGGTCCGTAGAATTCCGGTACTTGGAAGACCCGATAACAAGGCAGTCAAACCCAATGTATGAGGTTTGGTGTTTAATTTTATTTACGGAAGTATGTTAGACATTTATTTGATAAATGGATTTGTAATAATAAAAAATTTAAGTTCTGGGCCTGAAATTAAATAATTTTAAATGTCGGAGATCAAATTAATATAAAAATGACTGATTTGGGTAGATAACTTAACGGAACAAAACAAAAGTTTAGGATTGAATTGGCAAAAGATAAAAGAAAATGGACTAATATTATGCCCACGTGTCGGGTTTAAATTTAAACCCTTGCCACGTCGGCAATTAGAACATAATTAGTGAATAAGGGACTGATTTGGACATAATTAGCATTTGTAGCGGACTGTTTTGGTAATAAAATAGAAAAATGACTGATTTGGATTTTTGAAAAAGAAAAATGACCTATTTGACATTTTTTCCCACATTTTGCAAAAAGAAATCTATTTTCCATTTTCTGCTGAGACAAAACCGGGGTATTGTTGGGATGAGAAATTGCAATAAGTGGTCAAGTCCTTGATTTCCAACTTTATAGTTAGGGGTTTCATTCCCCACCCAACCTTATACCTCTCTCATTTATTCTATTTATAATTTGTGTGGTTTGGACTCCTACACACATTTACCGACACTCGAGTGTCAATATTAATTAACAAAATTAAACAGGAGTATGGCTAAAACATAATTTCAGATCTTTAGGCACTGTTCTCTATGACTTATTTTCAGGCCTTATTACTTATTTTTTTATAAAAATCAGATCATACCAGATCAGATAAGAAACATTAAGATCATACCAGATTAAATAAGACCAGACCAGACCAGATCAGATCAGACCAGATCAGATCAGATCAAATCATTATAATAATATAGAGAAAATAAGATCAGACCAGACCAGATCAGATCAGACCAAATGGAATCAGACCAGACCAGACAAATTCAGATCAAACCAGACCAGATCTTATAAATTCAGATCAGACCATAAAAATTAAGGCCTAGAGAACAGGGCCTAAACACAGTATAAACTCCTTAAGTCCTTATTATTTACCTGAATGTATGTAGTTCAATATTATTATAATGTCTCATATCGCTTATATGTCCCCTGTTTATATGGACATTGGTGACTCTACCTATAACCAATTTGTTTGGATTGAAACCCTAGGTTCATTTTATTTTTAACATGGTATCAGATCCATAACTACTCATTTAGGTATCTCGTTATTTCCGAGATGAATATCATCTCGTGAAAGGTGTTATGATGGTCACATCGCTTATATATTGGGATATCTCACTGTTTATATGGACATGAATCACTCTACCTATTACCAATTAGTTTTGAGTTGAAACTCTAAGTCCATCTTATTTCTAATAAATATAGTACTATATTTGTTTAACAATTTTTTTTTGGTAAACATTTGTTTAACAATTAATATTTTAAAATATGGATAAGTAAAAAAAGTATAGTATCATATGTACTCAAAATGATGGCATGACATAAGAGAACCAATTCCCTTGAGATCCCATTTTCTACTTCAACTTTTACTTTTCAATTCTTTTTTACTTGGAGAACCGCCTTGTAAAAATGCTCTTAGAAGTGGGGATGAGGATTTACCATAGTGGTCAAGTCTTCACAATTCTCAATTTATAGGTTGGGTTCGATTTTTCACCCGCCCCCTATCCCTCCCATTTTATATCTTTGTAATTTGTGCGGCATGAGTTCCACCAATATTTCCTTTCCTGCATGTATTGTTTAGCAAAAAAATATTGTCAGCGTTGAATTTAAATCAAGTTTTTCATATATTGTAGTATTTTATTTAATTACAGAACGTATGAGTTTTTGTTTATTTATTTAATTTTCTCCCCCAAAGTTAGCAATTTTTGAAGTGGGAATGATGATGTAGGTGAAATGGGGGATTATTATTTTCGGTTGGTAATATGATTGATGATGATGAAAAAGGGGCATATCAAAAATGCAAAATGATACATCAATTATTAAGCGACCTCATGCTTAATTATGGTGTTGTAATAATAATACTGTACTATATATATATATATATATATATATCATTATCATTGTTTACCAAACGCAGTTAACTTGAGTTGTATGGGGCTCTGGTAGCTTAATCAAATGTATCGGCTTCGAGCATTTATATATGCAGAATTCTGCTTTGGGAGAGACAATCCTTCAATGCTTACCTGATCCTCGAGAGATCAGTCTTGAGTCCAATGAGGCCCACGGATACTCTCGTATTCAACTAAAAACATTATCATTCTTTAAAATTATATAGCATCCGGAAGAAAGGTACGTATGTGCAATTATTCATGAGATGCCAATCATATGTAGTTTTCTTGTTTCTTTGTAGTATATATATTTTTTTTCTTTTTATTTTCTTTAGGAATAATTATTATTGAGTGTTCCATATCGATTGATCTATTGAATTCTCTGTCTATATAGATCTGAGTCTATGTTAAACAAACTACAAAAAAACAAAAGAAACGGATGAAGGAATGAGTGGGGAATCGAACCTCAATTGAAAATTAGAAGACTTGACCATTAACCAAGTCTCCGTCTCATTTCCTGCTGTTTGGGGAAAAAAATCATATTTAGGGGATGTTTGGAAGCCGGCATATTTAGGAGCATATAGCAGATTCAATCAGCATATTCTCTCACAATTCTCTCTCCAAATCTGTTATCCGCTGACTCCTAATCATCCCCTTAATCTTTATAAGGAAAAAAATGCTTAAAATATCCATTATCTTTTCAAAAAACCAAATCCATCCTTTTTTAATTTTATTACCAAATTAGTCCTGTTCAAATGCTAATTATGTCCGGATCAGTCTATTATTCACTAATTATGCCTTAATTGCTGACGTGACAAGGGTTTAAATTTAAATCAGACACGTGGGCATAATATTAGTAATTTTTCTTTTATCTTTTACCAATTCAGTTCTAAAATTTTGTTTAGTTCCATTTAGTTATCTACCCAAATCAGTCATTTTTATATTAATCAGACTCCAACCTTTCAAATTATTTCCTTTCATCCCCAAATCCTTAAATTTTTATTATTATTAGTCCATTTTTCAAATAAAGGCCCAACATGCTTCCGTAAATAAAATAAAATACCAAACCTCATACATTGGTTTGAATGTCTTGTTACCGGGAGATCCAGGATTATACGGACTCCCTCCAACCACCCGACCTCAACCGATTGTTCATCGATTCTGGTTTTCTTTAGCAACAATTATCACAATACTATTTTGTTTCCTACCTTAAGACGTAGCAAGGTTTGGGTAAATGATTTAATTTTAATTATTGAAAGGATACGGATACCGAGCTTTAACTTTATTGAAAAAATATTAAAATAAAATCATTTACCCAAACCTTGCTATGTCATAAGGTAGGAAAGACCCGGTCACAAGACCGTCAAATCGATGTATGAGATGTATATGAGGTTTGGTGTTTGATTTTTTATTTACGGAAGCATGTTGGGCATTTATTTGAAAAATAGACTAATAATAAAAAAAAATATAATGATTTGGGGCTGAAAGGAAATAATTTGAAATGTTGGAGTCCGATTAATATAAAAATTACTGATTTGTGTGGAGGACTAAATGGAACAAAACAAAAGTTTAGGACTGAATTGGTAAAAGGTAAAAGAAAAATGACTAATATTATGCCCACGTGTTTGATTTAAATTTAAACCCTTCCGGACATAATTAGCATTTATAGAGGACTAATTTGGTAATAAAATTAAAAAATGATGGATTTGACTTTTTTGAAAAGATAATGGATATTTTAAGCATTTTTTCCATCTTTATAATATAAAAGAATAATGTACCAATATAAAAAATGAGTCCACGACCACGAATCCACGATCGGCAATGTACATAAAAATATCGTAAATGGATTACCAAGCCCTTATATGGAAAAAAGGCCAATATAGTCTTTTTTTTTAAAAAAAAAAATTCAAATCAGTCCCTTTTTTTTATTTTTTGGTTCAATTGGTCCGCTACATATATTAATTACGTCCCAATCGGTCTTCCACCCACTAATTATGCCCTAGTTACATATTTTTGGCCAAATCAGTCATTTTTTTCAAAAATCTAAATTGACCCGTTATTAATTATTGTCTCATTTCATGCAGTCCAATGCACATTTCAAACCACTAATACTCAAATTTGATATACGGCAAAATTCTAAAATTTCGACTTTTATAAACTACACGACGAGACGAATCTAACAAGATCCTATTTGGCTCATTTTAACTTGTATATCTAGGTCCGTTATTAACACGACGAGACGGACCTAGATATACAAATTAAAATGAGCCAAGTAGAATCTTGTCAGATTCGTCTCGTCGTTACTTTATAAATATCGAAATTTTAGAATTTTTACGTATATCAACTTTGAATTATTAGTGGTTTGAAATGTGCATTGGACTGCATGAAAGGGGACAAAAATTAATAACGGATCAATTTAGATTTTTGAAAAAAAAGGACTGATTTGACCAAAAATATGTAATTAGGGCATAATTAGTGGGTGGATGACCGATTGAGACGTAATTAGTATATGTAGCGGACCATTTGAGCCAAAAAATAAAAAAAAATGATTTGGCTTTTTGGTAAAAAAAATGACTATATTGACATTTTTTCCAGCCCTCATATACTAGTACTAAATTTCAATATTTCCCAAAAATAAAAAGTAAAGAAAAGGTACTCCCTCATACCCCCACTGTTTTTTTTTTTTTTTTTTTCGGGCCCCTCTTTATCTGATTGTTTTTAAGTACTACTAATGTTTAGAATTTTTTTTTACTGTTAATTGTAGCATTTTGATTTTTATTTTTCTTTTAGCTATAGAAGAAAAATATAGCTAAGTGAGATTTTGTTGGATTCGTCCATCTTGTACTTTTTAAATATCAAATTTAAAAATTTTTACTTGTATCAAATTTGAATTATTAATCATTTAAAATATGCGTTGGCATTATGACATACATGCATATGAGAAACACTATATTTAAAAAAATCAAGTACAAAGTAATACTTCCTCTGTTTCTTTATAATAGCTCCAAATGAATTTTGAGTACTATTCACACACACTTTGGAAAAAAAAGGCCAATATAGTCCTTTTTTTACAAAAAAGTCAAATCAATCATTTTTTTATTTTTTGGCCTAATTGGTCCGCTACGTATACTAATTACGTCTCAATTGGTCCTCCACTCACTAATTATGCCCTAATTACATATTTTTGGCCAAATCAGTCATTATTTTTTCAAAAATCTAAATTAGTCCGTTGTTAATTTTTGTCCCCTTTCATGCAGTCCAATGCACAGTTCAAACCACTAATAACTCAAATTTGATATACGTAAAAATTCTAAAATTTCGATATTTATAAACTACACGACGAGACGAATCTAACAAGATCCTACTTGGCTCATTTTAACTTGTATATCTAGGTCCGTAAATAGCCCCCTTCAAGCAGTCAAATGCACATTTCAAACCACTAATAACTCAAATTTGATATACGTAAAAATTCTAAAATTTCGATATTTATAAATTACACGACCTAGATATATAGGTCGGTAAATAATACTAGTGGTTTGAAATTTTAGAATTTTTACGTATAGGTCCGTAAATATCAAAATTTTTGAATTTTTACGTATATCAAATTTGTGTTATTAGTGGTTTGAAATGTGCATTGGACTGTATGAAAGGGGGCAAAAATTAATAACGGACCAATTTAGATTTTTGAAAAAAAAAAAGGACTGATTTGGCCAAAAATATGTTATTAGGGCATAATTAGTGGGTGGAGGAACGATTGAGACGTAATTAGTATATGTAGCGGACCAATTGGGCTAAAAAAATAGAAAAAAGGACTGATTTAACTTTTTTTGTAAAAAAATGAATATATTGGCCTTTTTTCCCACACACCCTTTAACTTTAAGTTTTATAATAGTTATATCAGTTAAAATATAGGGAAATGAGATTTTGTTAGATTCAGCTCGCCGTGTTATTTTTTAATATCGATCTTTTAGAATTTTTACTTATAATGAACTTGAGTTATTAATGATTTAATATATGCATTGGACTGCGTGCGCTGTGGGTCCGTAGCAAATAATAAAAAATAAAAAAAGTATTTCAAAAAGAAAAAAACAAAAAAAAAACAAAAACAAAAATTGTTCGAAAGAAAGAGAGACCACAATGGCTTCCAAAACCAAAACTGAAATCCATTCCACAAATCCGAGTCTCTGATTCACTGACAAACACTACACTAATAAATTCATAGGAGTACTACATTTACTGTCGGGGGACCCCTCCAAGAAACGCCAAATTCCACATTTCACCCCTAGAATTTACCCTCTATTTTCACAATGGTCCCTCCCAGTCCCACTATTTCCCATCTCAAAATCTTACTCTGCATCTCTTCTCTAGCCCCCGAGAAAGTCCGCCCTACGCTACACCCCGTTGCACCCATCACCTAATCAACGGTCAGCATTCCTCTGTCTTTCGATATGCGCCACATGTCCCAATCTCCACCGCTCAACTTCATCTTCACGGCTTTCACCTTTTTCCCTCGTCTCTGTACTTTGTCGCCACTCTCTCTGCTCAGACAAAATATGATAATTAAAAGAACAGAAAAACCCCCAAGAATCCACCCTCTCAATCTCTGCGCCTGTACTGCACGCTTCGGCACGGGAGATTCCAATTCGAATTTCCATTCTCCTTATTTCAAAAAAAACACAAGAAATTAAACCAGCCGTTGCCATAAAGACAGCACCACAAACATCTCAGAAGCATAATCTTGCATTTCCATGGCTTTTTCTCCGTCCCTTTCACTCCTCTTTCTTCTACTTGCACTCACCGCCGCCGCCGCCGCCCCCATTTCGGAGATATCTTCCCTGCTGGACTTGAAAGCCAGCCTGGACCCGGATAACACCCACTTGGGATCTTGGGTCGGGTTGGCGGACCCGTGCGATGGCAAATTTGAAGGCGTCGCGTGCAATGAGGACGGAAAAGTGGTTAACATCTCGCTGCAGGGGAAAGGCCTCACCGGGAAACTGTCGCCGGCGGTCGGCGGGCTCCAGCACTTGACGGGCCTGTACCTGCATTATAATTCCCTGCACGGTGAAATACCGCCAGAGATTGCGAATCTGACTGAGCTCAACGACCTGTATTTGAATGTGAACAACTTTTCCGGCGAAATCCCGCCAGAAATCGGAAACATGCAAAACTTGCAAGGTTAGCCTTTTTTGCCATGTCTTTTGTTTCAGCATTCCTTTTTGAAAATTCTTTCTTTGAGGTTTGCAAAAAAATTAACTTTTTTAGGGTTTTGATTTTGTGCATTCATTCCCTAATTTAATTGTCCTGATTCTTGAAATGGTTGGATGTAATTAATGTACAGTACATTCTTAAAAACTTGATCTTGGATGCCTCAGCTGGTCCGAGTAGTAATTACTCCCTTTTAACTTGCAGTTCTGCAGCTGTGCTATAATAGTTTGACTGGGAGAGTTCCGACTCAGTTAGGTTCAATGAAAAAGCTCAACGTTCTAGCTCTGCAATCCAATCGACTAACCGGTGCAATCCCTGCCAGCTTGGGCGATTTGGGCGTCTTAATTCGGCTCGACCTGAGTTACAACGGTCTCTTCGGTTCGATCCCGACAAAACTAGCCGACGCACCCTTGCTCGAAGTCCTGGACGTTCGGAACAACACGCTCTCCGGCAATGTCCCTCTCGGTACATATCTATCCATTTGTCCGACCAGTTGCATGACGGAGAATGTAATTTGAATTCGGTTGTTTTCATTTGATTGCAGCGCTGAAGAGACTTGTGGATGGATTTCGATACGAGAACAATCCCGGGCTATGTGGATCGGGATTTTCATTTCTGAGAAGCTGCAATGACTTGGATCGCCCGAATTCAGAGAGGCCGGAGCCTTATGCCGGAGGGGCGGCCGGTCTCCCGAGTAAGAACATTCCAGAAACGGCTGATCTGAATTTGAACTGCAGCCAGGGCCCGTGCTCGAAGAAGTCCAACAGGTCACCTGCCTCCGCCGCAGTTGGAGTCGTTGTAGTTACCGTTATCGTGTCAGCTATAGGCATTCTGTCCTTCACAATGTACCGCAGACGCAAGCAAAAGCTCGGCGGCAATGGATGTGACAACTCCGGCAGTCGCCCCAGCACCGATCATGCCAAGGAGGTTTATGGGAAAAACGGTTCGCCGCTGGTGAGCCTCGAGTACTCCAACGGATGGGATCCATTGGCCGAGGGGCGGCGCTTTGGTGTTTCGCAGGAGGTTATACAGAACTTTAGGCTTAACCTGCAGGAGGTCGAGTCGGCTACTCAGTACTTTGCTGAGAAGAACATATTGGGAAAGAGCAACTACTCGGTTACATACAGAGGAAAGCTGAGGGACGGATCGATTGTCGCTGTTAAAAGAATCACGAAGAGCAGCTGCAAGTCGGAGGAAGCTGAATTCTTGAAGGGATTGAACATCCTGACCTCATTGAAGCATGAAAACCTGGTTATGCTGAGAGGGTTCTGCTGCTCGAGAGGGCGCGGTGAATGTTTCCTGGTGTACGATTTTGTTCCTAATGGGAATCTGTTCCGGTATCTTGATCTGAAAGAAGGCGATGCTCGGATTCTTGAATGGTCCACCAGGGTGTCGATCATCAGGGGCGTTGCTAAAGGTGAATCCTACGGCTTATAACTGTCTATATTGTTTGTGCATCGGATTGACATTGCTTGTTTGTGCTAATTGTGGTATACGGTGAATCCTTTTGCAGGCATAGCTTATCTGCACGGATCAAACACGGGTAAACCGTCTCTGGTTCACCAAAACATATCTGCAAAGAATGTGCTGATCGACACACGGTTGCAGCCCTTGTTATCCGACTCGTGCCTGCTGAAGCTTCTCACGAACGACACTGTTTTCTCGGCCCTCAAAGCCAGCGCTGCCATGGGATACCTTGCTCCAGAGTACACCACCACTGGCCGTTTTACTGAGAAAAGCGACACCTATGCTTTTGGTGTGCTCGTTTTCCAGATCCTCTCTGGAAAGAAAACATACACGAGCTCCATCCGAGCTTCTGCAGAGTCGGGCAGCCTTGATTTTTTGGATGCAAATCTCCATGGGAAGTCCCATGAGCCTGAAGCTGCTGCAATCGCTAAAGTTGCTCTTTTGTGTACCCATGAGACTCCCGATGACAGGCCTTCGATGGAGGCTGTTGTACAGGAGCTTAGTAACTGATTTTAACTAGCCGCAATCACCATTTTCTTCCAAAAAATCAAAAAATGCATTGTTTAGTCGTCGCTGTAATGTAGATTTCTGCTAACCACTTGATTTGGTGCACCATGATGATGATGATTTTGGACATTCATCTTTTGTTGCTGTCTAGTTTCTCTGTAGAACTTTGGCTCTAAGAAAAATTTGAGGGGTTTTCACCTTCACCCTCTCTTGTATTTAACTGATGGGTTGGATCAGTTTGGTTATATGGACAGCCATTATGGCCATTCGTTTTCTTGAATTTGTGTGAATTTTGCAACATAGACGACGTTCTTCTACCGTTCAGAACATTCTTGCTTGTATTTACATTTTTCCATAAACACTCCCTAAAAAGTTTCAATCATATCAAAGCTTAGTATGAAAATTTTCAAGCTCTGACGACGCGTCCTGCTGAAGATCTTACTCTAAAAACATGTTCTTCCCCGGTGCAGCTATCGACCCTAACAACCCAGTTGCTCTTGCTTTTCTTGGCCGCGTTAGCCTTTCTTGTCATCAGTAGTCCATCCCCAATCGGTAGCAGCTGCGTGTGAAGTGGGCTGTTCTTCCACGACCCTCTGCAGAATGCATTGTACCCCAATACGATGGTATTGCTGTGGTCGTTTTGCCCGATTCTCTCCTGAAGGGTGGAGATGATTGTTTCATGGTCGTCTAGATTGCAATCGATTGCAATGAAGTCTGATTCCATGTAGGTGTTTGTCAGGAGATCGTTGGCGTCTCCGATGACAAACTCAACCTGACAGGCATTGGCGCCAAGGGCGGCCTTGGAAGGACGGAGTCCTTCCAAGCCACCTAGAATGCAGACAACGCGTCCTCCTGTTTGCTGCGCAGCTGCAACGAGGGCCAGTGTGGTCGAGTCTGCAGCTCCGCTGCAGGCAATGACCATCAGCTGGGCGTTGTTTCCGGCTGCCAGAGCCGATATGAACTCAGCGCCGTTTGGCTCTTTAGCATCTTTTCCCTACAAGAACAAGAAAATAATAATCAGAAAAAAGAACATCCAAAGGAAATTTTGTGCTCACCATTCTCATGAAGTAAATGGATGAATTTGTGTTTCTGTGCTCACCATTCTCATGGTTCTGAGATAGGCATTGGTGGCATTCTCAGCAGACCAGCAAGCCATTGTTTTCTTACAACCTTAATGCTTAATTGAAACCTTAGTGTTTTTCTTCTTCCTTGTTTGTGATGGTGAGTGATGATTTTCTCAATTCCAGGAAATGAATCCTCTATATATATAAAAATCCAGGACCAGGCAGGCATAGGGGACCTGATTTTTCCATGTGGGGACTCTGTCAATACAACTGGCCTTGCTACAATAATCAATAGAATAATATGCCAAGAAAGAAATTATTGTTTCTATGTAAGCATTCATTCATCTCAACATCTTGCAATTAATATACACACATGAACAGTCCTAATCCCTTAACTGTGGTTAAGCCATAACTAATCATTGCAGAAAATAAACCTGAGGATCAATATCCAACTCTAAGGTCAAGTAATTAAACAGCAACTTCAATGACTAAATGACTAATATAATGTGCACTGCAAAAGGGCGGTGTGAGGTTCCCGGAAGGCCTCAGCAGGAATAGATTTGTTCAAATTTGTTTAACAGAGAAAAAGGATTATCTTAATCCGGTGCACGTTGGGGGAGATTACTGGATCATGCTCCATATCCTGAAACTTCATTGGTTTGTCTTAGCTGTAATGTTGTCTGACAGTGGGACAGTTGAAAAAATTTGTCATAATCAATAACCAGGGTGTTTAATGATGGATTAGTGGCGATGATACTCAAACCGTGTGCTAATTAGGGACAAACCATGGCTGTTTTCCTGTGTTTCCTTGAAATTTAATCAAAAAACCTGTTTCCTTGGAGGATGATTAGGGTTAATTATCAGTTCAATGTCTGTCTAGTGTTTTTTTCTTTTTAAATGTTTTGGACAGGACTCTGTAGATGATGTATCAGTTTATTTAAGGAGCAGAATGGTGTCTGATCTCCATTGCCTCAGGAGGGGCTAACACAGATCTAGATCTGATCAAGGTGTTCCCTCACCACTTAAATCTTGTCCCTTGGCATTCCCTGAAGGCCCCATTCTTGTCTGAAACACTTCATCTAATCATGGAACAGGGTAATGTCTGAATTGAAACAAACTTTTTTTTTTTTTTATCCTCTACCAGGAAATGGACAAGAGAGGGTACAATGGATTCGTACTCTTGAACCGAATGCAATGAACGTGAACAGGGAAGCTCGACATGGGAAGTCCCTGTGCATTGATGTTTTGGTTATGGCCGGGCTGACTATACGACGTGGATTGTTGATGTAACAACACGGTGAAGAAAGTGGTGCCCGATCTGAATGAGTTAATGCATATACGGATAAACTGGATAAACGACGCCCCAATTTAGACTTGGTTGTGTGTCCTGAAGTACTTTAGAGTGATGACAGGACAAGACTGAAGTGGCCCTGAATTGGCTGAATTGGTCCTAGCAGAAAGGCAAAGCTCAGTCGAATTTTCTGCGTAGATGCACGTGTGTCCATGCTGGTCTTCACATGGTGTCTGGACCAGATAAGGCGATAAGTGTTCAAGTTCATCGACCCATTAACATTGTTTATCGCGAAAAATAAACGGAAGTAAGAACCAAGAAAGACAGGCTAGGCCTACATGTTCTAACACATGTCTGATGATGTCTTTGTTTCAATTCTTCAAACCAAAACTGTACACATTTTTTGTAATAACAACATGCTTGATGCTTTTCCTTTACTCGTTTGTGTTAGTGTGCTTTCTCCTGAGTCTAAAAATGTGCTCTTCGCCCGTAAATTTATCGACTCTGACAACCCAGTGAGGCCTTGTGGCCCTTCCGGGTGCACGATCCACGAGCAAGCCTCCTCCTATGGGGAGCCAAAGAGGATCGGAATCAAATCCTCGTACACACTTGCACGCGTTGTACCCCAAAAGTAGTGCTTTTCCTGCACATGTTTTTGCGGTCTTGAGTATCCGTTGGCTGTTTTTGATTGCGCAGTTCATGACTATGCAGTCTGCATCCGCGTACACACTCGATATCAGATTCTCCGCGTTTCCTGCAATTTGCTCGACCTCTGCTGGTGCTGCTGCTGCAGCTTTGCTGGACTGATTCGCCTCGGTGATGCACACGACCTTACCACCTGTCTCACGGGCTGCAACTGCGAGCGCCAGTACGGTGGCTTCAGCCGTGTCCGCACAGACTATGACTGTTAGTCGTGCGTTCATGCCTGCCACCATTGCCGCGATGAATGATGATGCGTCGGGCTCTTTTGCGCCTTTGCTCTTTAAAAGTAGTGTCAAAAGTCGAAATGAACTTATTATTAATTCCAAAAACGAAATTTAATATACAATCAAATATGAAGCTTAATTGATTAGATTGATTCAGTTATCGAATCTTTAACAAAGAAATTGAGTATTATGGAGTGAAAAGAGCTTGTTGCCATGAATTGTTGTTGCTCACCATTTTCATAGCTCCAAGATAGGCATTGGCGGCGTTTTCTGCAGACCATCCAGACATTTTTGCCATTATATTAGTATAATATATGAAGTGAGTTAATCGATCATGGGATTTGCAGTTTGCAGTAAACTTATAGTAGTAAATAGTAATGCCAAATTAAATGACAAAATGGGAGTGAAGTGACGTCTGAGGAACACATTCTTGTCCCAGACCCAGAATGAAGTGAAAAACCGCAAGTTGTAAATTTGTAATGGAAATTTGGAGCGATTAAGAATGGAAATGTGTAGTTATTCAGAGATAGTAGTATTGTTGTCTAGATGATTTCAAGTTTGAAAATTTAGAGGGGGTCGTGATTTTGTCTGCTTGCTAGTGACGTTTTTCCAACTCTCAGTTTCATCAACGTCGACGCCGTCTTAATAATAGGAGTAGTATTTGTTAATTGCAGAGACGCGTGCTTCAAAGGCTAAAACAAAAAGAGATGTCGTCTACAAACCTTGCAATTTTATCTTTTTTATTTTAACACAAGACCGAAGTTTCAATTCCCATTTTACCTATGAAAAAAAGAATATTATAAATTTGACAATAATAATCAAACAAATTTTTGTGATGCGTGTTTGGGGTTTAATTATTTACGGATAGCGTTTTCCAATATTTAATTACTTTAATTATTCATATAAACATTTTTATAATAATAAAATTAACCATCTAGCATGTTTTTTTGACAAGTACTTCCTCCGTTCTCAAATATTTGCTACGGATCCACTGCGCACGCAGTCCAATGCACATTTTGAATCATTAATAACAAAAGTTATGTATATGTAAAAATTCTAAAAGTTCGATATTTAAAAACTACACGACGAGACGAATCTAATAAGATCCTTCTTAACTATATTTTAACTTGTATAACTATGATAAAATTTTAAATCAATGAGTTGCTTTATTTAGAAGCAAGGTTTTAGTGTAGGAGCCATTGTCTACCAAAAAAAAAAATACAGAAAGGAACAAAATCAGTGCTTAATTTGACTGTTTTTCACTATCAATCAAGTTAACCAAATTTAATTTGATTATTTTTTTATGTACTTAAATACTTATTTTTTCTCTTGGGAACAACCTACGAAAATTGTGCTTAATAATTTTTTTTTTTATGCTGGACAGTCTATACAGGTAGGAAAAAAAGTAAAAATAAGAATAAACAACGAAATGCCTCAGCTAAAGCCGAGGGAACCAAGTGCTCAAAGCATCAGCTGCAAGAAGAGGAACCAGATGGTTGGGAGGAAACACCCACGTCATAAATAATTGTTCAATCTCTCTCAGCCCCAACATGAGCAAGTACTCCGCTACCGCATTACCCTCACGAAGAACATATTGGAAGCGACAAAGACAGAAAGAAGCGTACAAATCATCAATCTGGCGAAGGATGGAGAACAACCAGTGTAAAGGGTCCCAAAATGATTGAATGAGACGCAAAGCATCTTGCGAACCGCAAACTAGGGTTGTAAACGAACCGAATCGAACCGAATACCAGAGTATTCGCTTTGATTTGATAAGCTTTTCGAATATTATCGAATCGAATCGAATTATTCTATAAGGTAATTTAATAATTAATAAAATTAATTTTAATTATTAAACTTAAATATTTAATTTGATTTATAGATCAAATTTAATATTTTAATATTATATATAAATATAGTTATATTAACTAGTAAATATAGTCACTAAAATTAAATTTTTAAATTATTTAACAAAATAAATTTATATATTTATATATAATTTTAATATAAAATCGAATATCGAATCGAATCAAATATTAATCGAATATCAAAATTCCGAATAATTTCGAATCGAATCACGAATCGAACCAAAAATATTTGATTCTTTTACAACCCTACCGCAAACACAACAAACCACATCAATAGCCAGCTCTGCCACCAACTTAAGACCATACACAATCCCCATGAGTTCAGCCTGAACAATGGGAACAGTGCCCAAGAACCCCCGAGGCACCTTGAAGCCATTGGCCCGACGTGTCCCGCACAACAGCACCAAAACCAGCACGATCACAGTGAGATAAGAAAGATCCATCAGTGTGCTTAATAAAATTGATTCGAAGTTAAATTATGAATAATATTGAAAAATCAAATATGATATTCGGACTAAAAGGGAGTGATGATTTATTTATGAAAAATGTACTTTTTCCATTTTTTAAAAATTGCAATGGGCCCACAGTACACGCAGTCCAATACATATTTTAAACCATTAATAACTCAAACTCGGTAAAAATAAAAATTCTAGAAGTTCGATTTTTAAAAACTACTTGACGATGCAAATTTAACAATATGCTACTTGGCTATGTTTTAATTTGTATAAGTATGATAAAATTTTAAGTCAAAGTACATATATGAACAGTACAAAATTTACCAATGTTGCAATTATACAAAACGGAGTATTAGATTACTAATGTTTAATTATAATTATTTCACCTAAAATATTTATTTATAATTATTTTTTGGTGAACCAATCTATATAATAAATCATGAATATTTTTTGTCATGTTCAGACTGTATTGCCCTTATTAAACATACTTCATCCTTTTTTTAATTTTAAGGGTTAAACAGTAATTATGCCATAGGTTTCCATGTAGGCGCTGATTAATCATCCAAAAATGTACAGTCATTCACACATCACCGCTGAATCATCCTCCTTACCATGTCATCAACCTTTTAAATATTTTATTTAGATACCAAATCTATTTATTAGTATATGAAAATCTTGAGAAATCTTTTCATATATTTTACAAAGATATATATTGGAAACAAATTATAATATATTTGATGTTTATGACAAATTTAGTAAAACCAATATATTATAAATCCTTTAATTGAATATGTTATATTTTCAAATATATTATAGTAATTCTTATCTTAATAAAATAATTCTTGGAAAAACCGGGTATCCCCAAGCCACACGGACAATTAAGGGCGCCTCTTCTAAATCAGTTTTTTGTATACACAAAGCTCTAACCGAGATCTTGCTTAAGCAACTAGAGCTCCAATCCACTCAATCCAACTATTTTTTGTCATTAGAAAATAATTTTAATAAACCAGATAATATAAAGAAAAAAATAATAATTCAAAAATTAATTAAAGAGGGAAGTAAAATGTAAGAATGAAGAGATATGATATGCGATCAACTAATCAAGTTGCTATTGGAATCCAATGCCATGATGGTACTGATGTTCATTGGATAAATGTAATCCTAGAGGATGTAAATATTGATTGAACTATAATTCTGCTAGCCCTTTCTGTAGGATAGTAATTATTCTAAAATTCATAGGCATTTCTGTTTTCACACAAATTTAATGCTGCAATTCAAAGCCCAACTCCATTATATAGATTTATTCAAATTAGAATCCAAATATGCATTGCAGTATTGGAATAATTTTATTCAGTTCAAATTTATAAAGAAGTAAGATAAAGGGAAAATCCAATTTTTAATGTTGGACATAAAATTTACCGCTAGGGCTGGGAAAAAAGACCGAATATACTGTATACCGCACATACCGCACCGAAAAAATGTCGAGAATACCGAAATTTTCGGTATACCCTAATTTTCGGTACGGTATCATATCGTATCATACCGTACCGTAAGTTTTCGGTACGGTAACGGTATAAATTTTTTGATACCGCGGTATACCGTTACCATACCGAACTTCCGTATATACCGCGGTATTGGTATATCTGTATGTACCGATTGTTCCGTATATCGGTATATACCGTGATACCGGTATATACCATAATACTGGTATGGTGGTATGTAGCGAAGGTTCGGTATGTCCGTATATATCGCAATACCGGTATGTCGGTATGTAGTGAATGTTCGGTAGGTCGGTATATACCGCGATACCGGTATGTGGTATGTACCGAAGGTTCGGTATATCGGTACATACTGAACTTACCGAAATGTCGGTATAGCAACTGCATGGAAATATTTCAT
The DNA here is from genome assembly GCA_030278955.1 of Hygrophila difformis. Lineage (NCBI taxonomy): Eukaryota > Viridiplantae > Streptophyta > Magnoliopsida > Lamiales > Acanthaceae > Hygrophila > Hygrophila difformis. Next base: position 35,877,938 of record JAOANR010000004.1, read on the forward strand.
ATCGAACCTTTCGGTATACCCATCTTCGGTATACCGAAAGGTTCGGTACGGCAACGGTATGAAATTTTTCATACCTTAAAGTTCGGTACGGTATACGGTAGGTGAAATTTTTTCGTTATACCGTACCGACCCACCCCTAGATACCACCCGCTTACTGAATCTTTTACTACTTCTGGAACTCTACCAATTCACTATTGCTTTATTAGTTTTTATTATACATTAACTAATAATCACCACAAGTTATAATATTAGGCTTAAAATTGGATGCTAAGAAAAAGAACTCACGCTTTTGTTTTCTATCTCTTTTAACGGCATTGAAAAAGAATAAATTTAAGTCTCTACATTGTTGATCAAATCATGTATTATCTTCATTGTTCTGCTACTTTTGTGGAATTGTGTATATCTCAAACATTAATTCTTTAGACTTCTGGTGTTTTGTCGGTGTATGTTCTAATTTTTTTGTTGTTCTGCTGCTTTTTCTTGGTTATTATAATTTATTACTTCCTTCGTATTCAAATAACTCTAACATTCCATGTTTTCACGCAATTCAATACACATTTTTAAGAGTAATATTACAAATTTCATAAAATAAAAAATTATAAAAATTTAATATTATAAAACTATGCGATTAGACGAATCTAACAAGATCTCACTTGACTATGTTTTATCTTATGTAACTGTATTAAAAAGTCGAATCAAAGTTACTCAATGATTAGTGTTTACTATGCCAATGTTAATATTTTTCAAATACGGAGGGAGTATTAACTAGATAGTTTTCTTATTTCGATTTTGATCATCTTGCAGAAGATATTATACTCCAGTTTCTATTGTTGGTCCTACTCTTAAAAACTACAGGTTCGGTTTCGAATGCTTGCTGTACTCAGGTGTGATTAACTTTAATCTATTTATATCAATTTGGCGTTGTGGTAATTAATATTTATTAATAATTGGATATAACTTTTATTTTCCCTTTTTTCTCCATTCTTGATTTTTATCATCTTGAATAACACTTTTTGATTGACTATGGATGATCTTACTTGGATTTTGATTACACTTTTTGATTTATGATTGTCAATAGAGAATTTTATTTATAGTTGATCTGTTCTCCATCTCTATTAGCTGTCAATTTACTATTATTTTTTTTTTTGTTTGTATTTGCATCTAAAGTGAAGGTGATTTAAACCTAAAAATTGATATGATGATCTATGTTGTGTATCACATCTGTGTGTTATAAATTGAATTGAATAAGAAAGCCAAAAATCTTGAGTAAAGGAAAAATTGTGTTGATTTATTCATAATCCCGATTAAATGAACAATTGCATTTTATTAATGAATAAACATCACCTTATTATAGTAAAAATCTATTTTGAATGTTATATGTGTAGTTGTTTTATAATCAATATCATTGTTGTTATATACAAAATGAAGGATTTTTCTGAAAGTAACCGGAACCTAATTCTAAATTTAGGGCTTAATGGTTTTATGAAGAAATTAGTGGTGCTCTATCATGTTCCATACCATGTAAGAGGGCACTGAAGCTAAGTGACATATTTGATGCCTTTAAACTGCAGGAAGAGATGCAAACAAAGGGGTTCCCACCTGATATGATTATGTACAATATCTTTGTTGAAGGTATTTCTAAATTGAGCAATTTAGGGGAAGCTTATGATCCGGTGCAGAAAATGATTTGGGATGGAATTGTGCCTGAACATGTTTCCTATACAAGCATTATCCATGATTGCTTGAAATTTGGGTACCTTATGAAAGCCAGATAGGTTTTCGATAAATGGTGAGAAAATGGTATTCTCTGACATTTGTGGTATACAATATATTAATTCATGCACATGCTGCTGAAGAATCACTAGAACAAGCATTTATATATTTCTCAAAAATGCTAGAGAAATGTATTTTTCCGAATGTGATCACATATAATGCTATATTGAATGACCTGTGCAAAATTGGAAAAGTAGATGAGGGTTATAAAATGTTTTCTGAAATGTAAATGAAAGGAATTAATTAGCCATGACTTGAAATGAAATAATTTGTCTTGAAGGAATTATAACTCTTCAAGTACTCATACACAATTTAATAAATGTGTACTGTCATCAAGAGGTTTTCAAGTTGTACAAGGAATTGTTCGATCGTGGAATTGAACATGATTCCTTCACATATAGTACATTGTTCAAGCATTTGAGAAAAGACTATCCACCATTGGCAGTTGAATTGCTTGAATTTATAATTCTAGAAGATGGAAAGTCCAGCTGAATTAGATAGTTGACATGCTATTAGCTTGATAAATAATAAATGTTTTCTATTTTAACAATGAAATTCTAAAATCCATTGTTAAACTCTAAACTCTATTGCTCCTCTACTTTTAACTTTCGAACTCTAAAGTTTAAACCATTGCTCAAAACTATCACAATTTAAAACTATCATTCATTATGAATTCTAAATTCTAAACTCTAAACTTCTACGTATTTATTTTATTCATCCATTTTTTTTCAAAAAAATATTAGTTCTATTCATAATAAGAAAGACGCCCGTGCCCAACGCGCGGGTCAAAAAAAGCTAGTTATTTATAATTATTGAATAAGGATGGTTTGATTTTTCAAGTCGTAATTCCAATTAGTGTGCCTAAAAGCCAACCCAAACTCAAGGCGACAAGTCGATACGAACTACGAAGCCCTGAAATATCCCCCAAGGAAGAAGAGTAGGGTGGGATTGCCTTTTGATCAAACTCAGTCCAAATTGCGCGGATGCGACTTTTGATCCGCTGTTGAAATTCAATTTTGTTATTGTTCCGACCACCAACATCGTGATGGGGAACGCTTACTGCGTCTTTTGCGGTTGCGTGGACCAAGCCAGCATAGGGATAATCGAGAAGTGGGGGCGTTTCGATCGCCTCGCTCAGCCGGGTCTCCAGTTCTTCAATCCCTTCGCCGGCGAGTGCCTCGCTGGAATTTTGTCTACCAGGGTCAATTCTCTTGACGTCAAAATTGAGACCAAGACTAAGGTGCTTTCCATTCTCAATTATTTCTCTCGAGTTGTTTTGCCTGTTGCACTTGATCTCGTTATTATTTGATATAATCCCCCTATTGTTATTGTTCTTTTGTATATTGAGTTTGAGTGAGGAAGAATAGATTTTTTGGTCTGAGAATATAATGTAGCCCTATTTTGGATCAGTTTACTTGGAAGCATTGGAGTGGATTGGATTGGATTGTGTGTATTTTGTGTTGATGAAAAGAAAGTGATTGATTATAAATAGACTTACATTGTTGACATTGATAATTAATATATACTACTTCCTCCGTTTTTTAAAGATAGCTACATTGGGGAATATTTCACACAATCACTTTAACTTAGAAGTTTTATCATAGTTATTCAAGTTAAAATATAGCCAAGTGAGATCTTGTTAGGTTCGTCTCGTCCTGTAGTTTTTAATATCAAACTTTTAGAATTTTTACTTGTACCAAATTTGAGTTATTAATGATTTTTGAGTTACTTTTCAGAAGTATAATTTGGCTTGTTGGTTTGATTTTGTGAACTAGTGTTTTTTTTTATCGGTATGGTGTGTTTGGAAAAGCCAACTTCAATTGCGTTTTGATGGTTCTAATCTGTGGTGATACAGGACAATGTTTTTGTTCAAATGCATTGTTCAATTCAATACAGGGTGATCAAGGAAAATGCAGATGATGCATTTTATGAACTACAGAATCCTCGAGAGCAAATTCAGTCTTATGTATTTGATGGTAATTACTATATGTCTGTTTTCTTTTAAATATTTGTATTGAGGCTTTTAACATCTACTCGTTTCTAGTGGTCCGAGCTCATGTGCCTAGGATGAGTCTGGATGAACTGTTTGAGCAAAAGGGTGATGTAGCCCAAGCTGTACTGGAGGAACTTGAGAAGGTAATTTTATATGTTTATTTGATATGGAAATAAATAATCTAGCTTACCTTATGTCTTGTTATTTAATAAGTTTCGGGTATCAAAGGGTTTAGTCCATGATGTGAAATTGAAGTATCATTCAAACCTACATCAATCATCAAATATTGCAGTTTCGATGTGGACTACATGTAATGAGTTGGCATTCCTTGCTTTATAAATGCTCAACAAGCTCATTTGTACGGCTGTACCTTCAAGTATATGATTTACATTGCCCTGCTGATGGCTTATGTATAAAATTTATAGAAGGCTTGTCCATGCTATGCATGATCATACTCTCAGGATTTACTAAATTTCTTTTAAGAGTATGCCTGAGAAAAATGGAAGGCAGGGTAGAGTTTGAAATTGAAAGAAAATAAAACTAAATAAGACGAGAAGACTTTAACTTGGCTCTTCATTTTCCCAAGGGCAATGCGTCATTGGCTTCAAAGCATAAAATTTGTGTTGATTTCATATTTTAGGTGATGGGAGCTTATGGATACAACATAGAGCACATATTGATGGTGGACATTATTCCCGACACCGCTGTCCGGAAAGCAATGAATGAGATAAATGCGGGTAAACTTCCTTTCGATTTTACTTTAGTTATTGATACACTTCCTGTCTAAACTAGCGGAGTCCACAGTCCACTGTAGTCTGTAGAGGATTGTCAATTCATTTCTGGCTTGTTTTTTACCAGTGTTTGTAGAAAATTTGATGCATTATCATTTCTCAGGTGATTGTGTCTCTGGATATTTATGTGTTATTATACAGGGTTATTCTTGTTTGGCAGAAAACTAATGCAAGGTGACAATTCTCAGGGGGGCAAAAAAAAGGAAGAATTATTGATTCAGGAGTTGTGTCATAAACTGATTCATCAATATATTCTCTCATGTTCTGTGGCTTCCCAGCCTGAATTCTCTGCTTCTATTTGACAAGTTTTATATGTCTTATTTGTTCTTGCTTGCTAGTATCTTGATGAATTTATTTCTTTTCTTCTATTTATGTATTCTACCTTACCTCAACCCCACTAGAATCCTCTATTGCCTTTTTCTTAATATTGCTAGTAATGAAATGTTTTCTGTATAACAGCTCAAAGGATGCAACTGGCAAGTGTATACAAAGGTGAAGCTGACAAGATTCTCCAGGTAAAGAAAGCAGAAGCGGATGCTGAGGCCAAGTATCTGGGTGGAGTTGGGGTTGCTAGACAGCGGCAAGCCATTACTGATGGGCTCAGAGAGAATATCTTGAACTTCTCCCATAAGGTCGAGGGCACCTCAGCCAAGGAGGTGATGGACCTCATTATGATCACCCAGTACTTTGACACAATCAAAGACCTAGGAAATGGTTCCAAGAATACTACTGTTTTCATACCCCATGGCCCTGGCCACGTGCGGGATATTGGCGAGCAGATACGTAATGGGCTCATGGAGGCATCATCTGCACAGGTCAATGTTGAATAAAGCTATCCATCTTCTGTACATTTCACATACCAATAGTCGGGTTCTTTAGAGGTATGAAGGATTTAACTATACTTAATTCTGAAAGAGTGAGTGCCTGTTTAAAGTTAGTCTTCTGTGCTGCAAACTTTGTGGCAAGAAACTTGATTGATCATATCTCCTTTGCCATAGTATGGAATTCTGAATTCCAAATTAGTAAATGCATGCTTTATATGATTGAATGACATGTTTAATTCTTAATCAAGATACAACATATAGATGGGTGTTCTCTTGGGATGATGATATTGATTATTTAATCAATCCCAAGATGATTATTTTTATTCACCATTAGGCATAGACTATAACCACATAAATTATGAACAAAAATACTGGACATGAGTAATCATGAGTTTTAATCTTAAAAAGTAAGTATGAGATTAATTCAATGATTCTTCCAGTTTTCGTCTAAATCTAATTCTTTCCACAAAACCCATTCCAACTAGATTTTCATTTCCATTTATTTTTTTTCTCCAATTCATTCGGATCACATTTCATTCTTTTCATTGAGCTTATTCAATATCATATCTTTATTTTTTTCCCCCTCTTTCTGTCAAATTCATTCAAAGTTTCATTGATTAGATCCACCAAATATGGACACTATATTCATGTGAATATAACTTAATTACAATTAATACACTTGCAGTTATTGTTACGTATTTGTTAATACTAAGAAAATATGTTTATGAAAATAAAATTAATGTTTATGTAAATAAGATAAAATACATGATACGATGACATTATTTTTTTTGATAGACAGGGACGTACAAGCGTCAGCAAATGAAAAGGCTAAAAAAAACTACAGAACAAAGAGGGAAAGGATAATCAAAAAATCAACATCAAACTCTCTGAAACCAAGTGCCCGCCAAGTCCGCAGCTATGGCCCCACACGTATCATCCGGGGGTAGGCCCAAGACGTAAAGAACTCCTCCGCATTTGCCCCCCGCTTAGCTAAGCTATCCGCAACAGCATTACCTTCTCGAAGAATATGAAACCACTTAGCCCCAGGAAGTTGGGTCTGAACATCAACAATATTCTTAATCAACGGGAAAAGCGAATGGTCAGTGTGGACACCTTTTTTGATGATAGTCAGGGCCGCAAGAGAATCAGAAAAGCAAGTAGCTTGCGAAGTTCCCATCTCAAGCAATCTTCTCAACCCATGCCAAATGCCATGTAATTATTGGAATTGCAAAACTTCATGTGCCAACTCTAATTAATTTTAAATTGAGGGTGATTGTCTTGCCTCCTTAGACTTGTTAACCCCTCAACATTTATCATCGATATGCTACGCCAGGACCCTCAAAATTTTCAACCTTAGCGTATTGTGTATAGGAGGAAGCGATGGTCTTCGATCTCCATTCGCACAGGTTTTGGGTCTGTTCTGCACGCAGCTTTTGGGAGCTTTAGCTTTTATTTCAAAACAAAAGTTCCGTTCTGCACACTAGCTTTTGGTAGCTTTTGGGAGCTTTTGGAAGCTTCTTTTTAGAAGCTACCTGTAGTAGCGTTAAAAAATAAGCTAGGAGCTTATTTTTTAGCAATCACAATTTTAACCCAATAACCAACCCACTACCCAATAGTTTACATAAATATTTATCCTTTTATGTCATTTCATACATTTTTTCACAGCTACAGCTAGTTGTACAAAACACTTAAATAGAACTGACAGCTACAGCTCCCACAGCTCCTTACAGCTCCAGCTCCCTACAGCTCTAGCTTGCAGCTACAGCTCTGCGTGCAAAACAGACCCGTGGGATTTCAAGAAGAGATGTGTGAACGTTTGCCAGGAGAGAGAAGGTATTTTATTTTCCACCTCCTGCCTGCATTTTAGATGTTTTACAAGATGATAAATTTAGAGTGTACTACTCACATCAAGTTTATGAATAAAATGGCTCCGGCCCTCCTTTTATCCCGAAAAAAAAAAGTTATTTTATTTTCCAATGAAAAAGTTCAAATATGAAAATTTAAAATACGGAATAGTTAAAATTAAAAATATTTGTAAGAACATTATCCGCAAAGTAGAGCTGTAAACGAGCTGAACCGAGCCGAGCTTTAGGTATTTGAGCTCGGCTCGTTAAGCATTCGAGCTCTGCTCATGTTCGTTCGTTAAGAAAGTTGAGCTCGACTCGTGAAAAAGTTCGTGAGCTCGAGTTCGAGTTTGGCTCGGCTCGTTTAGTTCAAACGAGCCAACTTAATCTTTTGTTTACCTCGGCTCGTTTGAGCTTGTTCGGCCCAATTAAAAATTTACCAAAAAATTGGGAATAATCATTCAAGGGTTAAATTTTTTTTGCCACAATATGGAGATTGTCAAACGAACATATATGAACATATAAAATTACAAAATTACCCCATTAACGAACATATACGAATATTTTCGAACTGTTCGCGAACAAGCTCGTGTTCATTTGTTAAGCAAACGAGCTCGTATTCATGTTCGAGCTTGGCTTGTTAAGCTTTACAAACGAACAGTTAACGAACGAGCACGAATTGAATCGAAACTTTATTCCCAAACTGCTTGTTTGTTGTACAGCTATATCCGCAAACGATTCTGGCCGATTCAGGAAACAAAGCATCACGCTCTCAAACAAGTTGAGAATAAAATAGCAATAATAATAACCCGTCACAAACAAACTTTCATAAGTTGAGCTATCAAAAAGAAAGGGAAGTACGCACTTGTATTATGAATACAATAATAGCAATAATAATAAAGCGACACATGTAATTGTATAGGAGGCATTAGTGGATTGAGAAATTTCCGACACTTGTAGAAGTAGTAGTATTATCTAACTAAGTCGGCCAGGGCAGCGCAGCTATAAATATGTAGTACTATTACGACGAGTACATTCATGAAATAAAGTGATCACCTATTAGCTACACTCTCTCTGGGGTTATCATCTTCTTCACTTTTATTTTTCCTTCTTCATTGTACTAATTGTCCATTCTTATACTTACTGTAATTATTTCTATCATAGTACACGGGCCATATATATTGTGCTACAGTAGTTATTTATACAACAGCACTTCCTTTTTAGGGTTTAAAATAATATCGCTATATAAGGCCCAATTTTGATTTTTGAGCGCCTCTGCCTCTCCCCCTAGGGTTTTAGCCGCTGCACAACGAAGGCACAAGCTCATTCGCATCGCTGCTGCTAGTTGCAATGGCCTTCTGGGGTAACTAACCTCCATTGCAAATTTATACTATCTTCATTGGTTTTATTTATTTGGTTTGTTCCGTAATTCTTGTTATTTGAAACATCAGGGATTGAAGTAAAGCCTGGAGAACAGTACATCCATCGCTGCGATGAGAGGGGAAGGCTTCATATATCTCAGGTTTGTTTGCGGGATTGAAAGTTTGAAACTGGACGGACGGAACATATTGGTCTCACTCATGGTGGAAACGCCATTTTACATTCTCTGTTGTCATTTTAAAAAATTAATTGGGGCCAAATTCGACTTTTTGGCAAAGGCCGGACGCTTCATTCATGAAAGGAGTATTTGCATGAAGCCTTGATTAGGTTTTACGTGGATAGATTTAATATGCACAAGATTATTTTGTTTTGATATTGTTGGTAAAATATGGATTCTTGGTTTATGAAAGAGTATATGATTAAAAGCCTTGATCATATTTCATGTGGAGGGAATTGGATGCGCACAAGATTCTTTTGTTTGAGGTTGTGATTGATTTTGTTTATTTGTATGAATTTTAGGCAACGATAGGTGATGGGTCTTCTTCTAAAAAGACCATATTGCAGTGTGAAGTGGGAAATAAGAAGCCCATTTATTTGTGCTCACTGCTGCCTAAAAGGCTCGAGACATGTGCATTGAATCTTGAGTTTGAGGAGGATGATGAAGTTACCTTCTCAATAGTTGGCTCTCACAGTGTGCATCTTTCTGGCTTTTTCTATGGTGAGAATGAAGATCAGGATGGCATGGAGGATGATTATGAATATGGATCGTATCCTTGGTGCATTTTATATTTTATTATGTTCCTCTTTTATCTTTTGAATTCTTTCCATTGAATATGTTAGTGTGGATAGTTGCCCTCCTTTTAATTTTAAATGGAAAGGTGTTGTTTCTTTAATTTTTATGCCAAGTGATCCTTATGGGGAGGATATCATGGGAACTGATACTGAAGATGAGGATGATTCTAGTGAGTACGCGTCTGAGGATGAAGATGACAGTGATGAATACATTGGTGATGATCTTGGCATGTATACTTCTTCAACTGTTCCCAATAGTGGAGGTATTTTCTTAATTGTGTCACCAAGTTGTACTAGTTCTTTTTCAAAAACTTTTGGTAAAATTCACCCCCTCCCTATATATATAACATTGCATGCGAATGGTTCTGTTTATGAGGTATTTGATGTGTAGCCCATGACTACCTATCCCCAATGGCATAACTAGTTTTGTAATTCTGGAAGACAGTATCCTACACTGGCTTTGATGTGCTGGATTGTGATGATATTCACTATTTTGATATGCAGCACTCGATGTTTGAATGCTTTCTCATGATCTTCAGATTTTTATGTTATGTGACATCTGTTCTCTCTCTCACTTTTTTTTCTTTGGTTAGTGAGAATTGAAGAAATAGTGGATGATGAAAAACCAGCCAATGAGAATAACAAGTCTAAACAAACAAAAAAGCAGAAAACTCAGTCAAGCATGTCTAACAACAATGAGAATTCGAACCGCTGGATTGCTTGGAAGTCTGAAAACAGATCTCCAATATTGGAAAGTGAAGATGAAGATGGTCTCCCCCGATCCACACGTGAGAATATGTCTGAAACCTCAAAATCTGAAGCAAGAGTAGAGGAGATTAATGGCCAGAAAGTTGATGAGAAAACCCAAAAAAGCAATGACAAAGATGATGTTGCTCATGTGAAAAAGTTGGAAAGGAATATTGATGCTAAAGGCAAAGATGTGGAAGTTGCAAGGTTGTCCAAATGTAAAATTGCTATATTTATGATTACATTGAAGGGTAGGATTAATAAGCACTAACCCATGTGATTATATTAAATGATATTTATGCTCATCTTAGCATTAACTGTTGTGCACATATTATTTCGTTAATCAACGGCTGGGCTTTCCAATTCAAGGAATATAAGTTTAAGTTTAACAAACATTTATTTTATCTAACTTAATCTTATGTACCAACCATGGCTTGATGCTCATTTATAGTGTTATTTCTATTGCCCATGTTCAGGGAAAATACTGAACCACATTGTTCTTCTGGTGGGGTGAATGCTACAATTACCAAAAATGAAGTTAAACAGAAGAAGAAAAACAAGAAGAGAAAGGCAGCAGAGAAAATAGCAAGTGGCCAGGAAAGTGGGAACACAAATACCGATGGTACAGGGGATTCTCCGGTTTCAGGAACTGAAAATGATCCAAAGCCCTCTTCAGAAAAGTAAGATTTGCTGGATTCTGCCTTTGTTATGTGTTAACTCATACGGAGTAATATTTAGGATGGATATTGAATTGTCATTACAATATTGTTGTATGATACATTGAGTTTCTACTATTTAATGAAAATAGACCTCATTGGTACCCAGTTATTCTACCTGTCCCGTCATAAGCAGCCAAACATGTTTGATGCATTTTGGGTTCCTTACTCTGCATATCATGCTTGTAACTGTTAAGTGCCTTTGTTTGTTGAATGTATTTTGATGTCATATCCAACCATTTTGGTCTGGTGTGGGTATTAACATTGGCTTTCACACTCTGAAGTCTCTGTCCCTGATAATCACGACAGGAAAAAAGCAAAGAAAAAGAAAAAACAAAATACCGTGGAGGATAGTGTGCCAACTTCAAATCCAGAGGTAAAGCTCGCAGATAGTAGTGTGTCGGTGACAAAGAAGCAAGAGAAGGAAGAGTTTAAATCATCACAAGTGAGAACATTTTCAAATGGTTTGACGATCGAGGAGTTGGCAATGGGAAAACCAGATGGGAAAAGAGCTTCTCCAGGAAAAAGGGTAAACCCAATCTTTTAATTCACTCGGAAATTTTTTTGGCTCCATAATTATATTCATGGTGTTTTTCCCGTTCATGAATTAATGAATAACTTGCAACATGACTCAGATTTTATCTCATTTTTTCTCATGTGCAGGTCACTGTACATTACATTGGCAAGCTCAAGAAAAATGGAAAAATATTTGACTCGAACATTGGAAGAGCACCCTTTAAATTTCGTTTAGGTATGTGCTTTATATGTGAAGAGTAAAGGCACAGCAGTCAAAGCATATGACTTTATATCTAATTATGATATCTGGTGGCAGGTATTGGCGAAGTTATCAAGGGATGGGATGTTGGTGTTAACGGTAATGATTATTAACATGAAATCCAGGCTCACTTTTTAAAGCTCGTTTTCCTGGTTTGCTAATGTTTTAACTTTCTCAATGAATCGTTCTGATTGAGCAGGCATGCGCATAGGTGATAAAAGAAGACTCACAATCCCTCCAGCTATGGGGTATGATGACCCCTCCTCCCCTGTCCTTTTTCTTTGTTTTCATTATTCATGAACCGCTCGATTGCATACGAGAGGTGTAACACACTCAACACTTTTGTTTCTCATATGCAGTTATGGTGCCAAAGGAGCTGGTGGGCAAATACCTCCGAACGCATGGCTGGTGTTTGATGTTGAGTTGGTAGATGTTAATTAGTTGCCATTACATGTAGCACAAATGATATTTTTGCTTGAAAGATTTTACTTTTGTTCCCCGAAGTTTTACTGAAAGGAGGACTTGAAAAATGAAATTGCACTTTAAAGATACTTGAACTGGGAGATCAATGCTTGAAATTTGTTGTTGGACTAGTGATTTTGGTTCAAGTTTTCTCTCCTGTCATCCTCAGGAGATCTATGACTGATAAACACCTCCCACTTTTGTGTGGTAGTTTCTCCCGTGTGAGCCAATCGCTCACTGCGTAGGCTTATGAAATGTCAAATGATCGACCTGCAAGGTTGCATCTGCCTTTGATTGGATTCGTTTTGTTGAATAGTAAAGCTTGCTTGGTTCAGAACTTACATGCCATTTCGAGTAAATTAGTCTATACATGAATTAGTTCTAAATCGATACTAAAAGTGAAATGTAAAACTAAGAGTAACTAATTTGGTGGTGGTTTTTGGGCAACGTTGTAGGGATGGCAATTTGGGTCCGTCAAGACCCAACCCGAGTCTTGGATTCGATTCGGTTGTAGGTCCATTTTTATGAGAATTAATACCAATTCAAGTTTGAGTTCGGTTCTGTCCCGACTGGATCCATTGTCATCCCTACACATCCGATCGGATCCATTGCCATCTCTATTCCCTACCCATCCTATAGGGGCGGAACCTGAACGTGGGAGTGACTGCATTCTACAATCTATTGCTTTTTCAAGTATTGACAACAACTATGAACTATGGCATACGCTAATGGAACAGTAGAGGTGTTTTGTGTTTTGATGAGTTCTGATTCAGATTTTCATAAATCATAACTGAATCAAATGCAGCTAATATAGATTTCTTACTACTGACACTTGTATTGAAATCAGGGCTCCTAAATCTGCATAAGGATCTATGTAAGTGGCCATGTGGGCTTCATGGGTTTATGCCAAAACTTTTGATTTAGTAGTGATTTTCTTTTTATATATATAAAAAACAAAAAGGAAAAAGGAAGAGAGGAAGTAATTAGTCATCATGATTATAACTAATCCATTTAGAATAAACTAGTGCCCCAAAAAGAATCTCTTCAATTCACCTTTTTCCTCTCAAAGCATGAGCCCTTATTAAGTGCTTAATCCATTCCCATTTCGCTAATAAAACATCTCAAAATACTCTTCCCATTATCATCTGCTTTCACCTCTACTTGGCCACACAATCGTTGAAGTTTTGGTAGGGAAAAAAAAAAAAACGTATGCAAAATGTTGGGTTCCACAATGGAGTTGATCAACTTGGCTGCTTCAAACTCCCTAGCTGTTTTCTGTGTCTGCAATCTGATCATTGCCTTTCTATTGGTTGGCACCTCAAAACCACAGGTGAATAAAGAGAAGCAGCCCAATGCCATTCCCACCTTTGCCAATGCAGAACATTCCAAGAAAGGTAGGGAATATGTGCCTGAGGAGGCGAATGTTTTGATCAGAAGAGATGAAGAAGATATAGTGATTGGGCATACACACATGGTCAACAATGAAGAAGAAAACTTACTTCAAGAAGAAGAAGAAGATGGTAAAGATGATGAGTTAAGGAAAAGGGTAGAAGAATTTATTGAGAAGATTAACAAAAGTTGGGAGGCTGAAAAGTTGAAAATATAGGTCCTTGCTTTTCTTCTATGTGTAATCTTTTTGATTTCTTGTAATGACAATTGTGAGAATTTTATTCCAATATGACCATATTGTGGCTTCTTATTGTGTGTGCATATGTGAAGAAACAATACAATTTACATGTTCAAGAACTCCAAATGTTGGTAGTTTTATTTTTCACTGACTTTAAATTTGATCACTTAGTCCTCATCTGCTTACTTTTCCACTTTATTCCTAGAACATTTTTTTTAAAAAATATTTTATGAAATTTTAACCATATGTGATGTAATTTAAAAAGGATATAATATTGTGCACATTTGGAGGTGAATGGTGATGGCTGATGGTTGACTTATACTACAATTTTTCTTTTCTTTTCTTTTTCTTTTTTTTGAAGAAAGTTTGTACATGAATAAATTTTTTACTCCAATAGAATGCTATAGGAAGAGTAAAGTCTTGAGAGTAAAGTGTAAGTATAACAAAATTTAGGAAAGCAAGGAGTAAAGTGTAAGTATAACTACAATTTAAAATATGAGTAAAGTGAAACATGGATTGAGGAGTTTGTTGGATAATTACAGAGATGATTATTCTATTTTCTGTGATAGGATGCTTATCCAAGGATGTGTTGGATTTGGGTATGAGTTTTTGGAGGGGTATCACAATTCACATGGAAGAGAATAAAGAAACATTAAAGTGAGGGCAAAAGGGCATATTTTGATTTTATGTTCCCACAGGCTAATCTGTTGTTTATATGTTTCTCCAGCTCAGCTTTTCTTGCATGCTATTAATAAAAAATCATCATGTATCCATTATTTGTGGCTATAAAGTTGCAAATGTTTCAGACACCAGTCCACTTGCACTGCATCAGCCATCAGGACACATATATGTACCACTATTATTTTTCTCATGAAAACAATCCATGTTACTTTTATGCCAACCAATAGAACAATGCTATACATTAAATGACACCCCTAAATTTTTTTGTGAATCCCCGGCTATCCTTGGGCATTGAAGGGTTATCTGCTCAAATTAGAATTTTGTATTCACAAAGGCTCGAACTCGAGAATTTTGCTTAATCCCTAAAATTTGAACATGGAAGAGATTAAAATTCAAATAAAAATGCTGATATGGTATTTCTTGACCGGGACAGATGTCTTGATATGGTAGGTAGAGATTACATATGGAATATTATATTGCAGAAATGGACAGAGATTCTGATTTGTGAAAGATTCAACTTGTCATGTAGTGTTATTGAAAATATCTTGGAAAAGATGAACCAATCCCAGAATACTACTACAATGACATATCAAATGACAAGTATATACAATTTGCTGTGCTGTCTTGGTGGCCAAATATAAGCAGAGACTTGCACATGCTCATTCACAACATGAAAAGGTTCAAATCCAACCACTTGGAGGTGTATTTCTTCTTTTTGGGTCTTTAGATCTCAATCCATACATAACACAACCTAAAGTATGAAAGAATCATTGAATCAAGATAAGTTCTTTCCATAACTCGCCCAGATATAATATGATTTGAAAAAAATACAGATTTTATCCCTATCTTAACATAGCTGGTGTCGTGCACCATGTATGAGCAAGAATGGCCGACTCATAAACACTTGGTCGAAGCTTATCTTACACGTTTTTTCCCAATATCTCGTGTTTATGTTTAAACCCTCTCATCTCTAAAACACTCCAATTACGGAATGACTAGGGTGCTGAGGGCTGCAGGTGCAGAAATGATGTCCCAAAGTGGAAAAATGATGAGTATCCACCGAGTCATGTCTACGATTTTATAAGTGATAGATGTGCCATGATATGCCATGCCTCTAGACTGAATAATGTCTACGACATTACAAGTGTTGTATATGACCTTATAAGTGATGCTTCCCCCACCGACCCATCATTTTCGACTACGCGGACATCATTTCAACAGGTGCAACTATGTTAAGTATCTGCACTGTAACTTAATTGCTTGAATCCCATGTTCCCTACAATATTTACATGCCCTTCTTGTCATGTATACCTCAATTGTTGATATTCCTCAAAAAAATAATGAAATGTTAAGGTTTTATGAAAACGAAGGTAGTATAGGCGTGAAAACATAACTAACACATTTGGCGTGTGATTACTATTTGATAGGACCACAAGGGCATAAACATTTTTGGGACAGGATTCCGGGCCATAACCCACTCCCCATTACCATTATAGTGTCTTTCTTTCCACCCCTCCATTAAAAAGAACTGGTCACTAGATTTGGCAATAGCCAACAAGTAAGGTAGCTTCAAAAGTGTCTTAGAAGTGTATGTGTATATCATATACTACAAATATACAATAGATAAAAGAAAGACTCTGAAGCTGAAATCATCATAACACAAAGTGGACCACAAAGAAAAATGTACCTCTTAATTCGCATGCGCACACAAAAGGGTCGGCTGTCAATGATGCTGCAAGAAATTCCCATCTTAAAATAGCAAGCGCGTGCTTCGGACGCTCGCAGATGTTAGAGAGATCAATCTGGGAACTCAGCCGACTTAATTAATCACGGAATTCAAGTCTTTAAATTACAACTAGAAATGTCATTTTGAGTTTCATACATAACAAGTACATCGGCATACTACACATCATCAAGAAATGGAAGAACAGGAACGAATACAGGAATCCTAACAACTCCTAATTCTAAAACACTTGAAACAAGGAATGAGTAAGGTGGATCGAACATGGAAATTTTCACACACGCCTTTGTCATGGGATGGTGCCCGGTCAGCACTTTGGGAGCAGGAGGGGGTGGTTGGGTCAGAAGAAGTGAACCTAGAACTTCTACACCGGATAAAAACCAGAAAATACAAAACACAACATGAGAAATCAGCATGTTAATTCATGATTCTGCTCTCTGGAATCTTCACCTGGCAACAAAATGTGATTTTCAACGTCTGCTATCTTGGGGCCATGTGTCAAGTTCACAGAAGCTAAGTTGTCTTCGTGGAAATGAGTAGGTGCCGTTAAAGTTGGCTTTGGAGCACTGGGGGCAGGGTGGTCGTATCTTTCATCAGAGATAGGGTTAGCGGGAACGGGGGCAAATGTAATTGTGTGTGTATGCTCATATTTTGGTTTCTTGGGCTTTTGCTCCAGCTGTTGTCCAGCAACAAAGCTGCCAATCACCACCTGTGGAATTTGAAAGAATTAGCCAACGGTACAAGCTCCAATGTGTCATTACAAATATATCACAGTATAAGGACATGCGCAAGCATAGAAGATTTTAGTCATTTTCCTAGATCAGTGGATTGAGTCATAATGGCAACATTAACCAGCATAGATGTGGACAAGTTGGGGGAATTGATATGCAAGACCATTTCGGAATGTCTATGCAAATAAAACTTTTTAAAGACAGTCAATGCAGCAACCAAAGAATCATTAATTATCCTTTCACTAAAGTAACACCGACACATTTTGAATAGCACATATTTGAGGTCCCAACGAGTAACAAATACTAGTACTTATTTATTTATTTTTATCATTATTACTGATAACACACAAACCTGAACAGGGCCAGCTGCAACTAGCATGCCAGCTAGTCCTCCACCCAATACGCGGCCATCAGGGCCAGCGAGAGAGACGCTCATCCCACCAGATCTGCTTTTTGTCACTCCATTATCACTAGGCATGAACGATCCCGTAAGAGAAAGAATTTCAAAACGACCCTGTAGGAACAGAATAATCATAATCAAGTTTTATAAGATTTCAACAAGAGATGGATATGCAAGAAAGAGGACTTGTAAAATCCTTTTATTTAGGATAAGGGTAGCAAGAAATCCAAAAGCTTTCGTCGGGGATAAAGGCGCCCACCTCATAGGTTAAAGTACCACCGGAAGAATTTGGTTGACGCAATGTCACATTTGAGATAGTACCATTTGCAGCTAGAATACAAATGGCTCTAGATCCTTGTTGAGAAAAAGATATTATCTTCATCATGATATCCTAAAATAAAAAGGAACAAACTAAATTAGAGATATTGAACATGCTACAAATCCAAAGATACACGTAAATGAACATGAAGATATCTTAGCCAAACTCCAGTTAGTTTATTCTTTTTGGTTTTAAAAGCTTCTCTGAAGCAAAATTTCATTGTTATCCACCCTTATCAATTTTTACCATCAACATGGATGGAAAAAACCTTCAAATATGGTACTTGATGGATATATAAGTTGAGGTAAGGCGCATAACAATTAACGTAAGTCGAAATTTTATCATACTCAATCAGAATAGAAATACCTCTCCTGTGTTGATAGTTATCATGTGGGGCGTAAAATTTCCTCCAGAAGGATATGGCATTGCTTGCCCTGAAATATATGAAAAATTTTAACATTTTGGGGTAATGGGACATAAAGTCACCTAGCAATACAGAACTTCCCAATAGATCAATATAATAGAAAGGAAATCCTTTTCACATATTCATACTGGTAAAAAAACAAAGGTGGCATAGTCAATGCACAGCACAGAGCTACAAAATACAGATTTGGAGAATCTGATTAACTCAAGTATGACATGGGTCAACCCCTCAAACCCAACATTAAATATATCTATCCAAACCAATCAGCATGCTCAAATTAGTATTCACTTATATAGTTATATGACCACCAATTTCAACATGATGAAGGAGGGTACAAGAAGTCCCTTTGACCTCCTATTTGACTATTTCTAGCAGGCTATGATTAATTCAATCATGAATGAACACATATTATCCCAGATAAATAGATATTTCAATAATTATTATTAATGGTAATGCAAGAATCAGTAGCACCAGAGTTGTGTTCCTCTGCAATCTGCATATTGTCGGCTCAGGTAGCAGAAGAAATAAGCATTACAGCAGGTATGTCACGGAAAGAAAGAAACATATTGACATAAGCTTTCTACTAGTTCAGTATTAATCAAAATCCTAATTCTTCTGAGACAATACATAATCCACTTGTATCGCGAGTCAGCTCAGATCCACACATGTTACATTATCTGCTAATAATTATTCATTTCAGATTCTTTATTCTGTGATTGCCGTTTATGCATACTGCAATTATTGAAAAGACAGATCTCGTGTCCTGTCACATCAGATTAAAGGACAGCACCATTTGACATCCAATTTTCTATCTCACTTGAACAAGAGCATCAAACTGCAACAATGAAAATCATGAAGGGCTTCTGACAAGGGTCCCAATCCCAAATTGGATACTTAAAAACTGCTATTGTCATTTCAGACTCTGAAGTGTGACCCAAAACACAAAGCAAAGCAAAAAAAAACCAGATCCAGAATTCTTAGCTCTCAGTTACTATCACAAACACAGACACATCAATTTCCCACAAAATCCACCAGCAAAATATCTAATTTCCGAAACTTTTTCAGTCAAAAAACATACCTGCACTTCCAAATTCCAACTTATGTTTCTTCTTGAAAGAATCAGCTGACCGGGCTGCACCTTGCTTCCATGAATAATCACCCGAGAACGGAATCGAAGCTGATATCGGCATAGGCGATAATGCCACAACAGAGCCATCTGCTGCATACTTCCTTGGCCTTCCCCTCTTCTTCTTCATCTTCAAAGAGAGCGCATCACCACTCGCCGGCTGCGCCGGTGCCAACGGAGCGGCTGATCCGCCGAATTGTCCAGAACCTTCTATCCTTGGCTCCACCCTGAAACTCGGAGGTGCGTCGTCTCCTTTAACTGTGACCCCAGAACCATTTATCCCTCCCTTTTCATCCATTCATACACAAACCGAAAGGGATTTAACTCTAAAATCCCTAAACCCCTCAATTTCTTAAACCCTAAGCCCACTAAAGTAATGAAGCACAAAATCTAATTATGCACAAAACATTCAAAGACTGAAAAACCAACTAACTCACAACACAAAAATATCTTATCTTTAAGTTGAAAATTATAGACCCTCAACACCGATACCAAGCAAGAATGCAATTCACAAACTGGTAATCAAAAACTGCTGCAGCAACTCCGTAAATCTAAAAATCAGAGAAGACGACTTGAGTTTCCAAAGATCATCAAAAGTACAAACAAAGTACGGCTGCAAGAATCTACCCACTACGATTCTCCACAAACCACCACGTCTCAATCTCTGCAATTACTGCGCGCAAAAACCACTGCTACGAAGATCAAAAGCAGAATTCAAAATATTTTTTGGCAGATGTGAAAATGAAAATGCACATAAAAATAAAATAAAAATTTTAGCGGTCGTAAAATTAGGGTTTTTGCAAGAAATAAAAAGTGGAGGCAGGAAATAAAGTTGGGGGAAAATTAAAGAAATATTAAATAGGAATTAATTAATTTAAATATTGAGAAATTAATTAGGTAGCTAGCAATATTTAAATTGCAAAATTCAAAGTATTAATTATGGTTGAGAAAATGGTTTCAGGTCCGTCTTGGAAATTTAATAAATGGTATTTTAAAAATGAGCAGGGGGCATGTTAATGAATTGGAATATTAAAATAAAGAGAAAAAAAATGAAATCATTATTTTTTTTTTAAATTTTTAGAATTTTAAAATAGGGGTATTATTTATTTAAAGCTGTAAAGTTAACGTTGGAGCCATCCCAAATTCAATCTCTGACCTGTTCTCTGTCTTTTTAGGTAAATAAAAGTTGACTAATTAATTTAGAAATAGACACCCTTTATTTCAGGCTAATTTACTTTTGATGCCACAATGCATTTTGCATTCCCATTGCCCCATTTTCAAGCAACCTCGATTTTTTTAAAATCAAAGAAAAATAATGTAGTACCTAACTAACAGTGTAATAATATTCAATTTCTTTTTCCGCAATAGCAAATTCTAACATTAAAAAAAGTACACACAAATGATGAAGACAATAATGGAATTGACTCATCAGGACAACAAACGTCCAAAGTAGAAACATAAAAGAATGATATGCTTGCAGTTACTAAAAATGAGGAACATGTTTGAAATTCTGGGGGCCAGCATTTAGAGCTTTGATCAATCATGTCATCAGCAGGTTCACTGGGTGTGATTTAGGAGGCAGCACGAATCCGGCCCGTCTCTCCTCGAATGAGTATTCGATGATCTCTTCATGGAACGGAAGGGATGCTGCTGCTGTAGATTTAACAGGTGGTGCCAGCAGGGGTGGTGGGGCTGGTGTTAGTGCCATCTGCATTGGGAGGGAGGCGGTGGAGGGTGTGGAGGGGATAAGGAGGGATGACATTGGTTGAGGTGTCCTGTTCTCTGAATCAACTGTGGAGATCATTGTCTTGGAGGGAGTGGAGAATGGCATGGTATTGCTGCTTGTGAACTGAAGCTGGGTCGCCTTCTGCAGCATTTCATTGTGTTTCTTGTTAAGGTCATCCAAGATGTTGGCCGCGCTGGACTTTGATGAGTCCATGGAAGAAATAGGGGAGAATGGCTTCCTTGTGGTGGTTGAGGGGGAGGATTCTAATTCGCGGGTGGTCTGAGCGTTGATAGAATTCTGCTTGTTGGGGAAACCGGCCAAGTCCAGACCTCTCCTCCCTGAAATCAAAAAAGTGAAATTTAGAATGTGTGTGTGTCTGTTTTCTCTAATTGGAATGAGGCTGCAAAAAAGGAAGATGTACCTGAGGAGAGTGAAACAGCGAGTCCATCATCCCTGAGCGAGTCATGATTTATACGTTCACTTTTTTTAGCGTTTCGTGTATTGGGAGTAGCCTTTCCCAGGTTAGGGGGGGCGTGTAGCGTCGATCCCCCAAGAGAAAGTCGTCTATTGCTGCTTGGACCACCTCCACATGACAACCTAGGCCCTTTCTTTGCACTTTGGTTCTTCATAGGGCTCGGCTTGGAACCATAAAGAGCCTCCTGCTCTGTTAATAGTTGTTCCTGAAGTTTCTTCTGGTCCTGATGGCATACACATACATAAATGTTATTACATGAGTTGGCAAAAGAGGGCAGATAATGGATTTTATTGTTTAGCATGAAAAGTGGTAAAAGTAAAAGAATTGTACCCGTTGCCTTTTGCGCTCTAGTTCTTTTGCCTGTCGCAAATCAACATACTCATCGAGCATGGAAAGCAGACGAACCTGGACATAGAAGACGAGGAAAGAAAGTGAATTTTGCTCACGAGGGCCATATTCAACGAATTATATGCAATATGTTAATAATAAGGTGACACTTACTCCATCATAAGTAAAATCGATTCGTTTCTCATTTTCCCATGCTTTAGTCTTTGCGACCAATGTGTCCACCATTGCTGTTTCAGCAGACAACCATTTTCAATGCAGATAGATCTATTTTATTCACCATATTATCCGATTGTGGTACGGAATATAGAAGGCCTCAGACAGAATCATACCAGGTAGTTTATTGACTAATGCACGTGCCTTTTCAGCACGTTTTAGAGCAAGATGGGCACCTCTCCCGGCATTGTAACGGTTGTCATCCTGCAAATAAAGTGACACTAAAAAACTGCATGCTTGCAACTACAAGGTAAATATGATGTGGGAAATGAGAGTCCAACCCTATTATACTCCTCAAGCCAGCTCTCTTCCTCACATGCAGTCATCCACTTCTCAACCTTTTCGAGTATTTCTTTCCTGCATAGAGCCTCCTCTTTGACTCTGGATATTTGAAGCTCAATTTGTTCAAGAACACAAGAGGCGTCAACAGCTCCTTCCAGTCATTAAAAAATAGAAAATGAGAACATATGAATTGGTGGACATAATGAAACACGATCATCTTTTACTTGTATAGTTAAAAAAAAAAAACCTGATTCAACAGCATCTACAGCTATGTCAATTGAGCTAACTGATTCCGGAATCAGATGTGTTTTCCTACAGATGTCTTCCAGCTCTGCCTTCTTCTTCAAAACGAGCTCTTTCATTTTGCTTATTTTCAACTCCTCCAACCGAGAAACTTCAGCCGTGACCTGGCAGGTAAGGGACAGTAGTATGTTTTACAAACAGCTTTCTATTTACCATGGATTCAAAATTTCAAGCAAAAGGTCGCATTCAAAACTTCAACCCAGAAAGGAATGTAAGAAAAGCACATTTCCATGAATGACCTACAGACTCACATAATTGATGAAGTCCATAGAAAGCATGCCAGGTTCTGTTATCTCATCGGCTGAAGCAGCTATATTGCAAGTAACTTTCTGAAATGTCTGCTGTTCTTCAGTTGGTGTGTCCATCAAGTTCCAAAGCTCCAGTAATGAAGATGCAAGATCTTGTAACTGGTCAACAATGAAAAGTATAAAAACCTCTTTCCAACTTATTAACAGACTTCCAGAGCAACCTAATCAAACATTTAATACCTGCTGCATCCTCTGTATTTTAATCTCCCCGAGTCTCTGTATTGTGGTTGCCAACCGATTAATGGTTTCATTGCTAATGTTCTTGGAAACTTCAGATTCCCCCAAGCTTGGGTGTATCTCACAGACAGTTTGCGTAAAATCCAAACCAAGTACTGAGCAGCATGAGTACAAACAGTTAAGGTGCTCCAAGACCTTCTTCAGGCGTTCCCTCTGCATGCAATGCACATCCAAAGGAAACATATATTATAGTTGAATAATAGTCCAGCAAAGAAAGTGCCCTTTAAGAAAAGAAAAGTCTTTTGAGGTAACCTTTTCCATCTGAAGTGCTTGAAGTTCTTTTTGCAATTCTTCAAGCTTCCTTAGAGACAAATCAGTTTCATCCACTGAAATGTCATTAGAAAAACACACCCCTGACCCGTATATTTCATTCTGTATCTGGTGGATCTCCCGTAATACCTCTACAAATTGATTTTTCCTATCAGATTTTCTTTTTCGCATTTCCTCTATTTCCGGAAGGATTGCCCTGAGTTCAGCCTTCAAGCTTCCAGTGCATTGTTCAGACTACACAAAGATAACCAACCGCACAGTAAGGTATTATGTTCATAGAAATCATAATCAAATGCACACGTGTGTGTAAATGTGCAGTCATCAAATGATTTAATTAGTACTATAAATTTTATTTGCAACAAATTCTCAGGAGTCTTCAGCATTGTAAGCTACCTAAAGTATTTCATGCCAGACTAGAAATATAACATTATTAACAAATATATACAGCTTCAAGATATTCACGAATCAACGTGCACATAGATTGTTTACAATATGAGCTGTTGGATAGGTTAGCATACTGCTGAAGAGAGGAGAATTAAAGCACAATCCTGATACCATAAAAAAATGGATGATTCATCAGCGAGGATAGATTGGTAAGCCGTCATGTCTCACCTGCCTGATGTGTACTGGGCGTTCTCCCATTGCAGAACAAATGACAGCAAGGTCAGCCTCAGCATCAGCAATTGCCTGCCTAAGCTGTGCTCTGGACCTGTTTGCCTGATCTACTTTTCTTCTGTATACCTCTAGACATTCTTGCTCAAGCTCAAGCAACATCTTGTCCTTCTCAGCATCAGTTTCCCCAACTTCATCCCATATTATCTGGTAGATTAACCACAATTTAATGAATACTGGACAACACATTTTGTATTGTGAATAGGAAGAAATGCAAAATAAAAGAAGGGTGAAGCACAAACGGCGAGCAGTTAGCATTGAAAATGTTTATACCTGCAATTCAGAAAGAAGAGATCCACATGTTGTTGCCATCTGGGAAAGAAGATTGCCTTTAACTTCCGACATTTCAAGTTATCTATATCTGCAGATACAAGCAGACAATATAGTATTAAGCACAGTGGCATGCTACCATCTATCTACCTAAAGTGACTAACTTCAAGCCAAAAACAACAATACAAACGCGAGAATACAAGCCTAAAAGAGGCACAAATATCTGATTCACCAGCATTCCTTCAAAGCAGTCAGCAATTCTAACAATACGTGCAAAAATCATTAAAACTTATTAATTCATCTCTAAATGATTTCAAGGTCCTTGAATGGCCTTCGTTCAGACCGATCACAACCATAAGTCAGAAACAAATGAACGTTAATAACAATTTTAAGCTCGTTCTACCACTACACAAAACCAATAGGAGGATATCGCTAAATCCCCAAATCCATAAACCGAACAGCTGCTAAATTCAAACACAACCCTAAAAGTAATTGCCATATTAAAAATAACCATTCAATCAACGAACCAAAAACACCGGCAAATAATTTAAAACAACTCATAAAAAAAGCAAATGAGCGCATCAACAACCACACCTCAAATACCTGGCATTTCCACAAATCAAACAACAGAAATTAAACCAGATCTAGAGAGCGTACCTAAAATAACAACCCAAAAACTAAATGGACTTCTTCCCTAGCCAGATTTGCCAAATTCCAGTGCTCAACTTCGATTAGGACTTAAAATAGAGAACGATTCACTGATGCTGCGGGTGAAGAGTGAGGAGCTAGAGAGCGGAAACAGCAGCAGGCTTGGCTTGAGCTTATAGAAAAATTCGACCGTTAGTCTGAATGGTAACTGATAAGGCCAAATTTAATGGTCGCTCTCGCATCGAGCGCAAAAGCCCAAATTTTGAATTCTTAAAAAAGACAACGGCAGTCGGCAGGCAGATCTCAACGCTGAGAGCTAATTTCACTGCCTGTGATGGGATATTTAATCACAGGCACGTTGAGGCTGCACCACGTGTCCATTCAAGTCCAACGGGCTTAATGGGCTGATATGTGGGCCCATATGGCCCATTAATCATCTCACTCATTCCTAATTCCTGAAGTCGCATTTTCGGAACCTAAAATCGCATTTGCACTCTCCGAACAATGCGATGCAGACTTTTATCCAATTTGGATTTGGACAAGGCTTCACGATATACCCCCAAATTTGTTTACCGTGCGATTTGTGAATACTTGGACTGGAAGAAGAGGAATTGTGTGTTAAGCTGTGTCCTTGAATGGCCGCGCAAGGGTTGTCTGTGTTCCCATTTTCGTCTGGCACGAGTCAGTGTTCCAAGAAATCATTTGAGCAGAGCTGGAGTCCCAATATATCGAAATCATTTGTGGGAATTAAGATATCTACACAGCCATCGAGTTTCGGTCTGATTTCTTCGAAACGGCAGAATTTAACTGTTGTCACGGTTTCCTTGAGTCTCCCGACTAAGTAATCTTTTATTTTTGTATTTTTTCGTTAATTGTTTGGGGATGTTGTTTGCCCTTTACGATATGCGTGTTAGTTTCAATTGTGCAGGAACAACAAAGAGGGAGTTATTTCTGATAAGGAGGTCAAGTACGATTTTTTTTTTTCCTTTTAAGTTTTTCCTTTTCAACTTTGCCAAGATTTGGTGAATTGTTGCTTAGAGTTTTGATAATGTTGTTTACAGATGGTCGGCGAGGTCAATAAAATCGTTTGCAATGGCTGAGTTAGAGGCAAGGAAGCTCAAGTATCCTAGTACTGGGACTGAGGCTCTTCTTATGGGCATATTGGTTGAAGGTCTGAAATTGCATAGGATGAAATGAACCTATTGATAATCATGCTGCTAACTTTGTATTTGTTTGTATTTGTATATACAAATCATGCTTATGTGCATTGCACATTCTGAAGCACGTTTGTTGTTGTTGCAGGAACCAGTTTGGCAGCCAAGTGTTTGAGGGAAAATGGTATAACGCTTTTTAGGGTCCGAGAAGAAACGGTGAAGTTGCTTGGAAAATCTGACATGTACTTTTTCAGTCCTGAGCATCCTCCCTTGACCGAACCAGCTCAGAGGGCACTTGACTGGGCAGTTGAAGAGAAGCTAAAGTCTGGTATGACCTGTGGTTCGTTTCTATGTCTAATTATTTTACTCTGAATTATTCAAGTTTTTATTTCATATCGGTGTATTCTGCTGTATGGTATGCCTCTCTCGCCATAATATCGATGGGGTTGTGTGTGTTGTTTTTTTTGTTTGTCTATGCTTTTTCCATTAATTACATTATACATTTGTTACATTTTTGTGAAGAGAGAGAGAGAGAGAGAGAGAGAGAGAGAGAGAGAGAGAGAGAGAACAGAAAAGAAAGAAATTTGGGAAGATATAACAGTACTTGGCAATCATGATTTTTTTTCTTTCTATCAGCTAGATTATTGTTATGTTTGGTAGTGCCTTAGAAAAAGAAAGAAATTTGGGAAGATATAACAGTACTTGGCAATCATGATTTTTTTTTTTTTTTTTCTATCAGCTATTGTTATGTTTGGTAGTGCCTTAGAAATATTACCATGGTGATTCCACAGCTAGATTCTAAATGACATAACTGGATTCCATTAGACTCTAGGAAATTCACTATTTTTGCTTCTTTTATCTTCATGGGTTGTGTTTGATGTAGATGAGTTTTGTATTTGGTGTTCTGTTCTATTATTAATACCTTTTATACTATGTCGAAGAGTAGAATGAACGAAATGGCTGATTAATATCATTGCAGTCTGTGATATCGAATCGAATATCGATTGAATCTTCCGATCGAATGGAATCGAATTCTGTGGTATTTAAATCTTTTCAATTTGTTTACATCCCTACTTGCAGTCTCATGTTCATTAATTATCCTTGACCACATGAGCAGCATCTACGTTCTGTTCATCCAACGATGATAACTTGTTCAACTGTAAATAATCCAACACAATTTTATGCTTCTTAAGCATCCAATAATTTTAGCAGGAGGTAATTTCTTGCATTTAAATGAACAGGGAATTACTAAATTTATGTTCATTGTTATATGACTTATTTTCTGCTTAGTAATGTCAAAAGTTCTGAAACAAAGTGTGAGAGGAAAAGCCTATGGATAACTTTTAAGAAGGAAAAGCTCTCTCGCAGGGACAGATTTTGCAGTACTTATTGATTATAATCTACTGGGGTCTGGGCTTAGTTCACGAATTTTGTTTTTATGATATACTCCAAATAAGTTTTTATTGCATTAATGTCTGTGACTTCCTTAAAAACGTACTCTATTAGTTAATTTTAGAGCAGTTAAATACTTGTAACTTTGCCCCCAAAATTTTCATTTGGATGCTTGTTAAGAGAACATGTTTATATCGTTTGCTAATATTTCCACATAGCCATTGGTGATTGTCTATTGATAATGCTAGAAATATTCATAATCCCAGAGATTCAGTCTTTCTTTTTCACACCCCAACTTTGCTCCTTTTAATTGCATGATTTATCAGAAGTGTATTTTCTGATTTATAGTTCAGACGCAGGTAAAAGTGGTGAAATAACAGCCACACATTTTCTGCTTGGAATATGGTCTGAAAAGGAGTCCGCAGGTCATAAGATTATGGCTGACCTTGGATTTGATGATGAGAAGGCCAAAGAATTGGCAAAAAATGTAAGTCTCTATTTGCATTTGTGTTATGTAAGTGAATCAACAACATCATTTCCTTCGCTTTACCTACTCCATTTTCATGCAGATGGATAAGGATATAATCTTGAGCTTCAAATAATCTCTCAGACGACTCCAATAGTCTCGAATCTGCATTCACCCGCAGCTCAAAGAAATAGTTCAAGGTCAAACAACATCATCCATACATTACTCCTTTACATGGATTTCATTCTCTATATTCCCCTTGAGTTGTTTCTCCCTAGGTTTGAGATTGTGATATCCTTTATAGACGCACATAATTGAATGCTAGAAAGTATTCATTAATTGCTTGTAGTGGATGTCTTCACATCACCTTATATCTAGTTCATTGTAAGCCAATGAATGGCATTGGACTATTTGTTATGATCAGCTGCCGGTCAAGAATTTTGGATCTTCATCTGCTCCATGAGAGCATGAGACTTTACCTGGATGTGTAATTTATGTGCTGAGTGAAAACTTTGTTTGCACTCCTGCTCGATTGGTTGATAAAGTGTTTGGGCTATGTGATCAATCTCGCATCCTCAATTTCATAGAGTAAGAGTAATGCACTGGATGACTGGAATGTAGAGGTGGTGCGGTTTGAGTGCCCAAACCAATGCCTGCACAAAGCCCAAACCACTCTTCACCTTCACCAAAGGAAACTGAAAGTTTAATTGTGTATTTCCCTCCAAGATGAAATATGATCTGTTGACCTGTCAAAAATAACAAATAAGTTTTCATCCCGCACTTTAGGAAACCATTTTTGTTGCCAAACCAAGCTAACATTAGTCGAATCAACGTAATTTTTCTTTTTACAGTTTTTAATAATTTTTAAAAAATGAACTTGGTTCAGGCCGAACAAGCAATAATGAAAATGGCCAAACCAAACCTTCTCACTTTCCCTTTCTTCTCCGACGTGCCCATGTTAACTTGGTTCGGTGCGAGCCAACCCCATTTTGGCCAAACCATGGCTTCTTAATTAATCTCAATTAAGTTAACCCTTGGTTTGGCTATTTTGTATGGGTCAGGCTGAATCAAGTATACGAATCCGGGTCTTTTTGATCATTTCGAGCAGAAAAATTATTTTTCTTAAAGTGCCCAGTTTCTTCAAGTGGGGGCAGAAAACTTAATTATATTTCTAACTGGATACAATAGTGCAAACCTCTCACCAATACCTTAAAAATATTGATGGGGATTTGGAAATGCTGAAAAAATCACATTAGGTAATCTTGGCTAATTTTCAGGACAATGGTTCAGTTGGCTGTGTGCATAAAATGATTTGGTTCAGCTACTCCATGGAGGAAGCTCCAATGTATGTGCTGTTGAGTCAATGTTTTGATGGAAGTTCACAGCCTTTGATTGAACACGATAGATGAACATCCACAGCACCAGTCTACCTGTGCGTACTGAAGAACTTCCTTGAAGACTGTGCTTAACCCCAACGGATCTTTCCTAATCAGGAGGGTAAATACTAATATTTACTTGCAGGAACCCTTCCTGAATTAAGGAAAGATCATTTGGACAAGTTTTGCCCTAAGCACAACGGCTCTTTCCCCATTTAGCATCAGACCGTTTGAAATTGCAGAAGAGTCTTGGATAAAGAGAGTTTTGGAGGATCAGTTAAAACACTTCTCACAATCATTATTCGGAAATTACTCTGAAACTCTCTCTAGCTTTTGGAAACCAGTGAAAGAGAAGTACTCTCGATCTTCAGCCTTGTGTGCATCTATTCCATATGTTGCTGGGAGATCGAGCAAGCTTTGAGCACTCACGTTCTATCGATTGTTCTCTAATTCATTCTGTGAATCTGAAATACATTTGTGAAGAGTGCTTAAAGAGTTTCAACAAGGAGAAACCATTTCTTTACTCAACTCAACGAGGAGAAGTGCTTCACAGGTTGCTTCGGGGGAAACACAAAGTGGACTAGCTTTGGGGAGTTGAAATAGGTGGGAAGCCTATACCAGAGCCGGAGAGGAGCTGGTCAACACAACTATCCGCCTGGAGTTCGGAGTGAAGGCACTTAGTTTATTTCATCTATTGTGTGTGGTTGTAAACCATTGTTGATACACATAGTGAAATAACCTCCTGGATTGGTATCTCCTAGTCTCCTAGACGTAGGCCGAAGGCCGAACTGGGTCAACAACTTCTTGTGTTGTTTGTTTACTTTATGCTTCATTTTATTCTGCTGTGCTTAAGTTACACTTGATATCGTAATCTGTTTGTTCATTGTCTGTGTCCAAACACTCACAGTGAACCTCTGCATAAAGTTAGTTCACCTGCTTAGTACGTGGACCTAACATGTGCTGTGCGGTTTAGACAAGAATCCAAAATTATGGCACAGAGACAGTCTTGTCACCAAGAAAAGAGCGCCCAAGCAGCCTATTTCTGTCCCATTTTCATGAGAAGAAAAGCCCGGCATTCCCAAGAAAGATTGGAAACTCCTCGAAGTGATTCCAATCAGTCCTACCGAACCACCTATTTAGCTCGTTTTGTTGGCCCCCTTTGGATGGGGGCTTCCAATAGGATCCTCATTTACACCAACAGAAGAACAAAGCAGCATCTTATCCTCATCATCTTCGTCGTACTCCAATGACCGTAGCAGCTACAGAAGCCGAAGCACCAGCAATGGATCATGGTCAGGGTCGGAGCTCGATTGTAGTTTTGAGACAGATGATTCGTCTAGCTCTTCCGTGTCTCTTTTAGCCAATGGTTTGATCCGAACGGTTGTGCTCAAGAGCGCAATTCCTGTGCAGTGCAGGATAATTCATGAATACCACCAGTATGTCTTGTTTCCATACTAACAAAGTGAATAGAAGTTTTTTCAAATTTCAGTTTTTGTTGGATGGGAGTCATGAAGTATTATTCATTACATTGCTTGGTAATCTCAATGCAGAGTAGATAGTAGAGAATCCCTCAGAACTCCCAAGTAAAGACCACTGGGAATTATAAACATCCCATCTAAATTCTACAATATCTACGTTGTAAGCTAGAATTAATTTTAGCACACACATATAATCCTGCCAAAACATTTTCACGACACAGGAGTTACGTGAGCAGATGAGAGACACAAGACTCAAGAGCATAATAGTCAATCACCATGGATTCGTATGTGGCCTTTTTTTTTTTTTTTTTTTTTTTTTTTTTTAAAATAAAAGGAAAAATGTAAAAAAAAAAAAAGAAAAAAAGCAAAAGAAAAAAATTCTTAAATGAAGACTTGACCAAGTGAACAATTTAATACCTTTCCAACTTATGATTGGGTTCGATTCCCACCCCGTCTCCTATTCCTCTCCTTCATGCTTTTGTAATTTGTGTGACATGGGCTCCCACCACCTTTTCTCTGGCTTCGGCTTCACAAAAAAAAAAAAATCCTAATTATGCTGAATTGTTTAAAAGTGGGTTTCAATTGTTCAATCTGTGCATATTCAACAATATGGCCATTTTAACCATTTTCTGAATTTTAAAACTGAAATGAATACCTTTAATAGAATCCTGACGGGATTTTAAGAGATTGAAGCTGAAACTAATGATTAAGTTCTCGACTTCTAACCTTGATTAGGGAAAAAAAATAAAAAAAGAAATGGGACTCAGGATTTACAAAGTTAATGGTTCAAGCTAATTGAAAATCCATTACATATTAAATACATTTTAAAAATATCTAATTTTCTCATATTTAAATAAAACTTTGATCTATTTTATTATCTACTACTCCTACTATTTTTATTAGTTTGAAAAAGTTTCAATATAAAAGTGTTACATCATTTTTTTCTTTTTGAGTTGTTAGGCTTCTTAGAGCCCGTTTGGATTGGCTTCTAGAGAGGTGCTTTTGGCTTTTGCTTCTGCCAAAAGCACTTCTAGTAGAAATTAGGTGTTTGTTTTGGCTTTTAAGAAAAAGCAAAAGTACCTCGAAAAGCGAAAAAAGTGCTTTTGGGAGAAGCACCCATGGCCCGTTTGGATTGACTTTTAAAAAAAGCAGAAGCCAAAAGCAGAAGCAGAAGTAAAAGCCAAAAGCAGAAGCAGATAACTTTTGTGTTTGGATGGAATGTTTGAAAAGCAGCTTTTTTTCAAAAGTGTGTTTGGATATGTAAAAGTGAAAAGTGCTTTTGAAATGTGTAAATTACCAAAAAGGATATTCTATTTATATATAATAGTATATATTTAGAGTGTAATTAAAATAAATTAATATGGTCATTTATGACTCTGCACACATTACTAGGTGCTTTTGGCTTCTGCTTTTCGGAGAAGCACCCCTGGGCTGCTTCTCCCAGAAGCACTTTTGCAGCTTTTCGAGGTGCTTTTGCTTTTTCTAAAAAGCCAAAACAAACACTCTTTTTTCTTCAAAATTGCTTTTGACAGAAGCAAAAGCCAAAAGCACTTGAAAAAAGCCATTCCAAACAGGCTCCCAAGGGGCTACTTCTCCCAAAAGCAGAAGCCAAAAGCACCTCGTAAAATGTGCAAGGACTTAAATACCCCCACTACTTAATACTCCCTCCGTCTTCAAATAAATGAAACATTGACATAGTAACTACTATTCATTGAGTAACTTTGATTCGACTTTTTAACACAGTTATATAAGATAAAACATAGTCAAGTGAGATCTTGTTGAATTCGTCTAATCGCGTAGATTTATATGGTCTAACTTTTATAATTTTTTGCTTTTATACAATTAAAGATATTGAGTGTTAAAAATGTGTATTGGATTGCGTGAAATGTTGAAATGTTTCAATTATTGGAAAACAGAGGGAGTATAAATTACACTATAAATATATCTTATTATCATATTAAGTAGCATGTCCTTTTTGGTAATTACCACACTCTAAAAGCACTTTTCATTTTTATTCATCCAAACATATTTTTAGAAAAAGCCGCTTTTCAAACATTCCATCCAAACACAAAAGTTACATGCTTTTGCTTTTGACTTCTGCTTCTGCTTCTACTTTTGGCTTCTTCTTTTTTCAAAAGTCAATCCAAACGGGCCCTTAATACCCATGTTGAATATATATGTCAATGCTTGTTTTTAGGCTACGGGTACGATTTCGGCCCAAATTTTAGGCCGAATGCGCAGAAAATGCTAAGTGCATGACGCGTGATATGCATGTACCGTGATGGCTTAAAAGTAGAAAAGAACTCATTCTGGTGGCCTCGTTTAGTTTTTTATTTATTCATGTAATTAAAATAAATAATATTTCATCCGTCCCATTGTTTATGTCACACTTTTTTTGTCATCCCAATATTTTCATGTAATTTTATTTTAGAAAATAACTAAATATTAATCACCAAATCTACCCAATCACATTAAATCAATAAATAAATTTATTAAAATTCTAAACACACTGCCATTAATAAATTCAAACTTACAACCATCATATCACATAAATAAATTAAAATTCAAAACTCATTACAATCTTACCATATAAATTCCTAATTTACTATTACTTTAAACACTAATACTTCCCCAGTATCATAATGTTTTTTACATACCAACTTTTCACGCAGTCCACTGCACATTTTAAACCATTAATAACTCAAGTTCGATACAAGTAAAATTCTAAAAGTTTGATAATAAAAAATACACGATGAGACGAATCTAACATAATCACACTTGGCTATATTTTAACTTCTATAACTATGATAAAATTTTAAGTCCAAGTCAGCGGGTGAATAGTAGCCATTTGCCAAATGTGAAACAAACCGATACGGAGGAAGTATATACCTACATAAAATACTAACAATCCCCACATATAGGGATGTAAACGAGTCGGGTAGGGTCTATCCGAAATCTTAAGTACCTACCCTTAGCCTACCATATGATCTTAAAATCAGCATTGCGTAGATCCGGGACCGATAATATATATCGTACCCGTGCTCAATACCCAATACCCGATACTTGATTACCTCATAGATAAAACTGACATGGTTACCCACATAAAATATTGTGTCAAAAAATACACACTATTAGTGGGATGGAGGGCGTAATAGAAGAAAAAAAAATATTAATTAAAATATATAACTCCCTCCGTTTTTTTGTTTGCACGGACCCACGCAGCACGCAGTCCAATGTACATTTTAAATTAGTAATAACTCAAGTTCGGTACAAGTAAAAATTCTAAAAGTTCGATATTTAAAAACTATAAGACGAGATGAATCTAACAAGATCTCAATTGACTATATTTTAATTTGAATAATTATGATAAAACTTCAAGTCAAAGTGATTGTGTGAATAGTGCCAAATTCTCCAACATAGCTATCATTTAAAAACGGAGGGAGTATAAAATAAGTATAAATTAAATTAAATTATTATAAAATAAAAAGAAACATTATTTTATTATTGAAGTCCCAAAATTTTTTAGCATTGTATTTTACGTGAGGATAGTTGGTTTTTAATAAATTTGAATTTTTAGTTGATTTATATATGTGTGTTGTGATATTTGTAGGTTATAAATTATTAATATTAGCGCGATTGAAATTTAAATATATTTAGTTATTGATTGGATGTGATAGTGTAGGTTAGGCGATTAATATTTAATTATGTCATAAAGTGAAAATGAGACAGATAGATTGGGATTGACAAAAAAAATGAAATAAGACATAAACAATGGGACAGTGGAATATGATCTATTTTAATTATATAAATAAAGAAAAAACTAAAATAAGTCACCACAAGGGAGTTATTATCCACTTTTGGACGATCGCATGGTGCGTGCATATCACGCAGGCCACACATAGCATTTTTCCGTACATTAGGTCTAAAATTTGGGTCCAAAATTCTTATGGGCCATACTAAATCAAAATATGATGGACCAAAAGTGGAAGAGATTTTTTTCTGTTCGTCGTCTGCTTTGTTTATTATCTCATAATGTTTTAACTTCGAAACATTATTTTTAAACGTTTATATAGATTTTAAAAATAATTTAAATAGATTAATACCTGCTCCGTTTTTTTTTTTGTTAGCTACGTTTGACAAATTGGTACTGTTCACTCATATACTTTGACTTAAAGTTTTATCATGGTTATATAAGTTAAAATATAGCCAAGTGAGATCTTGTTAGATTCGTCTCGTTTTGTAGTTTTTTAAATATCGAACTTTTAGAATTTTTATTTGTACCGAATTTGAGTTATTAATTGTTTAAAACGTGCACTGGACTTCATGCTGGGTGGGTCCGTAGCTATCTTTAAAAAAAAGGAAGTATCATATACAATGTTATATTTAAAAAGTGGAAGGGATCGGCAAGGCCCCACTAATAAGCGTACAGGATTCACGCATATGCTCCCAATCCGTGTCTCGTCCCCGAGCCCATGGATTAGCATAGATTGGGGTGATATCGAGTGGAGTCGAGTCCGAAGAGTGAACTACTTGAGTTTGACTTGACTGGTAAATATGGTACTCAAGCTCGACTTGATTTGTCTTCGTTCTCGAGCTCGTGCTCGAGTCAAGTACTAGAGCTTATCGGGTATTGAATTCTTGTATAGTTATTTCACTAATGAGAATATGATGTCACAGGTAGTAAAATATTATGCATAAATTTATTGATATATTCACTTCGACAGATTTAATATTAATACTATTAGTTTTAATGTTACAAAATTTATTTTTACAAAGGACCATACATCAGGGCTTGATCCTGAAGATACCAAAAAAATTTACAAAATGAATACTTAATGTAAGTGATAGTAAAACTGGTATTGATATTAGAGATGTACAATCAGATGTCACATTTCCATATGATATTCTTATAAACTCTACGGGTCATCATATAGTGATGATTATTGTTAGTACATATATAAACCGCATCACTTCAAATCCAGATACTAGCCCCTACTAATGAGATTGTTTGGTAAAATCAATGATTACATGGAGTGTATGTCTAAACACGATGAAGTATTCTGGATTACCGAATAATGAAACAAAGTTGAAGAATGATTGTATAGTGATGCTTCTTAGGATTATAGAACCATTAAATTAATTGTACAATTGAAGCAGGTTGATAGTAACTAATATAGGAAACCATATAACTAAGGCTGAACTAATTTCGCAAACCAAGAAAGTAGAAATTTAGGTAAGACAATTCCAACTCATGATTTGTTTTGCTATAACTATATGTCAATCTTTAAAGAATGTTGGATTCTATATTCCAAAACTAGTGTTTAGCCTTGAACAGTTATATGTTGCAATATCTCGTGTCACTAGTAAGAGGTGACTCAAAGTATCAATATGTAATACAAGGTGGATTAACTCAAGATTCAACAAAAAAATGTGGTTTACAATGAATTTTCAGCAAATTGTGAGAGAAATTTTAATATTATGCTTAATACTTATATTTAAGTTTTTTGTTTTATTTTAAATAAAATTTCAAATTAAATTAAAATATTAATTTTAATATTAATTTTTTATTGATGTGTACTGTTAGGTTTATGGAATATGCTACAAAAACTAAACAATGCGGTTTAATATAATTTATCTGTTAATTTAAAAATAATTAAATTATATTATCATATATATCCCTTTTGAATATATATAAAATTATACATATTTTTCTATTACTCAAAATTTAATTTATTATTTCATAAGATATAAGTAAATATATTATATAGTATAAAATATATAATTATGTGCGTAGAATCGGATTACTTACTAGCTAGTTATATATAATGAAAATAATTAATTATATTAGAATTTTATTCTTGAATAATTTAATCCCATTAAAAAAAACGTCATGCATTCGGTGGTCGAAGTATTAGGGTACCAATAAATTTTTTTTTTTCAAATAAAAATTTATTCATTGTTACATCGAAGCTGAGAGGTTGGCCGAAGACGACTTTAATCCCACTATTCATTTTGTTGAAGAATTCAAATACTACTTCTTGAATGTTTCTTACATTCAATAAGGTGTCACTATTCACACACAGACTTTTATTTATAGTTTTATTATAGTTATACAAATTAAAATATAGCTAAATTAGATCTTGTTAGATTCGTCTCATCGTATAGTTTTTAAATATATAACTTTTAGAATTTTTACGAATACCGAACTTGAGTTATTAATGATTTAAAATGTGCATTGAACAGCGTGACTGGTGTGCCCATAAAAAAATGAAAACAAGGGAAGTAATTTATATTTTTTAAAAAATGCGGAGGGAGGCATCAAATTATTCACGCAATCCAATGCATATTTTAAATCATTCATAACTCAAGTTTGGTATAAGTAAATTATAAAAATTTGATATTTAAAAACTACACGACGATACGAATCTTAACTGTATTTTAGTAAATATAATTATGATAAAATTTTAAGTAAAAATATGTATATGAATAGTAGAAAGAGTAGAATATTAACCTACGTCATTTGTTCATTTTAGAAGCATTCAAGACGACTTTTTGATGTTGCCATTTATTCATTTTAGAAGCATGAATTTTTTTTATTTTTTATTTTTAAAAAAATCCCGTTTGGTGAAGAATTCAAGACGACTTGGGATAAAGTAGTCTTGTACGGTTGTACTTACCCTTCACTTTCGCACCCCCACACTCAACAACGACAGCCCAACCATCACAAGCGAAGCGAAACGTAAACCACGACCTGAAGCAAATGGTATGGTGGCAGCCATTTACAATAATTAATAAAGATAATCCACAGATTCACCCGATGCAATTTCTGATTTGCTTCTTGATTTCAACCCATCATTATTCATATACACTTGCAGCGATTCTTGTTGACGATACATAATATTCCCAAAGCTGATCAATTTACAGTTGCTGTTCATCTCTTACTTGAGATCTCGTCAAGAACCAAGAAGGTCAGATTGCTATTCTTTTTAAGTACCTTACTTATATTGGGCTTGTTTGGATATCTTGTTTTACAGTTAGATTGTCCATGATCTGTACTATGCATTTACTTTAAAATCAATGAAATGAAACTGGCTGGGTTGAACTTTGTACATTTGAAACGTTTAATTTACATCTTCCGCATCAATCTTCAGATCCAAACAACATAAGATAACCTTGTCTTTAAATTAAAATTAACTGCCATCCTTGACTTTCGAACTCTGAATTGTTTCGATATTTTTGTGGGATCTCATCTCTGCATTTGGGTTCAAAGTTTCATGAGTATAACTATTTCTCAGTAGAGTGTTTTATATTTTTTAAGTCTCAAGTAGTATTATATATCTTGAATATATCAGGAAAAGGGGGGGAAAAAGCAAAAAGTTCAAATATTTGTGACATTGGCACCCGTGAATTTTCTTGTAGCAAACCACGATGGCAGAAAGTGCTGTTAGCTTTTTGCTTAACCACTTGTCTGTATGGCTTCAAGAGGAGCTTAACCTGCTTGGTGGTCTTAGAGATGAAATTGAATTGATCCGCGGTCGATTCCAGCAGATGAGAGCATTTCTTAGAGTTGCTGATGCGAGAGAAGAAACTGATCTCCAACTCCAAGAATGGGTCAGACAAGTGCGCGAAATTGCATATGAAATCGAAGATGTTCTTGAGAGCTACATGCTTGAATCTCGTGTCCATCATCCTTCCCCAG
Organism: Hygrophila difformis; assembly: GCA_030278955.1. NCBI lineage: Eukaryota > Viridiplantae > Streptophyta > Magnoliopsida > Lamiales > Acanthaceae > Hygrophila > Hygrophila difformis. The sequence continues at coordinate 35,916,401 of JAOANR010000004.1, forward strand.
GAATCAATGGTTACATCAAAAAGTTGATCCACTCCCCACTTTGGAAATACAAAGCCAAACATAATGTAGCTTCTGAAATCAAAAAGCTAAGATCAAAAGCAGAATGGGCTTTCACTACATACAGAGACTTGAGTGGTGTGTTTTCAGCATCGAACTCTAGTGACATGGTTAGCAACATCGGGTATGATGGTCGGGAAATGCTCGATTATTGGAAGAAGCAGAAGTGTTAGGCATTGAACGGCCAAAGAAGCAGCTTCTTACGTTGATTTCAAGCGCTGATCATTCCCTTAAGGTGATTGCTGTGGTGGGTACGGGCGGGTTGGGTAAAACCACTCTAGTGAAGAAGGTATACGATGATCCATTGGTGAAGCAAACATTTAATCATCATGTATGGATAAATGTTTCAGAGACATACAACATTGAGAATCTTCTCCGGAACATGATTAAGCAACTACTAAATGAGGTAAAACAACCACTGCCATCAACATTAGGAAGCATGAATGTAGATGATATGAGAGAGTTCATCTACAATTTCCTCCTATACAAAAAGTACATTGTTGTGCTAGACGACATTTGGAGGAAAAGTGTGTGGGAAGAACTTTGGTATGCATTTCCCAGAAGAAAAAGCAGTACTGATGACCGAGGTTGCATTATCATCACCACCCGCAATAAAGAGATTGGTGAATATGCATGTCATGACAGTGGTGGCCACATATATGATTTGCAACCATTGCCCGAACAAGAAGCAAAGAAGTTATTTTATAGAAAAGTATTTCGTGCTGACTCATGTCCTCCCGCCTTGAAAGAAATATCAGCTGACATCTTACGAAGGTGTGGGGGACTGCCACTTGCAATTGTTGTGATTGGTGGCGTCTTGGCTACAAAGAGAAATGCAATTGAGGAGTGGAGAATGTTTAACCGCAATTTGGGATCTAAATTAGAAGGAGATGGTAGGTTGTGGAAAGTAATCTCTCTGAGTTACTATGATTTGCCATACCATCTTAAAGCTTGTCTTCTATTTTTGAGTGCATTCCCAGAAGATTATTTACTTCAGAAAGCTACTATACTCCGTTTATGGATTGCAGAAGGATTTGTAGAGTCAGAAGAAGGGAGTACCATGGAAGAAATAGCTGAGAGCTACCTTAACGAACTCTGTAACAGAAGCATGATTCAAATTGCAGAGATGCATTGGACTGGACTAAGGCCAAAAAAATATCGTATACACGACCTTGTGCGGGAATTTATTATTTCAAAGGCAAGAGCACAAAGTTTGGTATTGGTAAAGAGTGAAAGAGGGAAGACATGGGATTATGGAATTCGATGCCTAGCGCTAGCTGACAATATTAGCTATAACCCTGAGCAGATTGGCGCGTACAAACGCCTTCACGCTCTCCTGTTTTTCGGCTCTAGTAATTTAGAGTCGAGATCAATTATATGCCGTACACTACGTGGAGTTTGTAGAATGTTGAAGGAGCTTGATCTAAGAGGAGCTCCACTAGATGTAATACCAGATGAGGTTTTCACATTGTACGGACTAAAGTACTTGAGCTTTCAGGATACAAAAGTTTCGGTCATTCCAAAGTCCATTGGAAATTTGGGAAACTTGGAGACATTGGATCTTAATGGATGTCAAGTAGTTGAGTTGCCTGTTGAAATTCTCAAGCTCAGAATGCTGCAATATCTCTTTGTGTATAGTTATGCCGATTATATTGATGGTTACTGGCAATTTAGTTCCACGCGAGGCTTCAAGGCTCCATATGGAATTGGAGAATTATTGCATTTGCAAAAGCTTTGTTATATAGATGCAAGTGTGAATACGGAGATGGTGAAAGAGATAGGGAGACTAAAAGAATTGCGGAGATTGGGAATTGTGAAGCTAAGAAAGGAAGATGGAAAAAACCTTTGTTCTTCCCTTATAAATCTCAGTTACTTGAGTTCACTCCGCATTTATTCACTCAGGGAAGATGAGGTAATTGATGTTGATTACCATATGCCGCCCAATGCATTAAAGTATCTTCGATTGCTTCACTTGGAGGGACGCATAGAAAAGGTTCCGCAATGGATACCTTCCCTTAATGCACTCAAAATTTTAAAAATGAGATGGAGCAAAATGGTTGAAGATCCACTGGAACGTGTTCAAAATTTGCCCAGTTTAGAATTCCTTCAATTGCATTGTGCCTACGAAGGAGAAGGATTAAATTTCAGTTCCGGAGGTTTCCCCAGGCTTAGAATTTTGGGACTAATAAAGTTGAGAGGATTGAAATGGGTGACAGTGGAGAAGGGGTCCATGATGAATCTCAAAAGGTTCGAAATTTATGATTGTAAAGCGATGAGGGAGCTGCCTGTGGGAGTTGAGCATTTGACTCATCTTGAACATATGGTGTTTAGTGGTATGGCGGAGGAATCAGTGGAGAAGATGATTGAAGAGAAAAAAAGGAATGGCGATGAGTGGAAGCTTGCCCATTGTCCCTTAATTCAAATTACGAATTTTGTTGACGGAGAATGGCGGAAAGAAGAACTATAAATAAGAGTGGATATAGATGCATGTATGTAGAGTATATCTGATGTTTTCATATTTAAGGGTTTCTTTTTTTTTGGATACAATATTTAAGTTAGTGTGATTTGTTTAGATTCTACATACATGCATATATTTAAGGGGTTTTTCATATGAAAGAGTGGATATAGACGCATGTACTTCCTCCGTCTCATTATTTTTGTTACGGACCCACCCAGCACGTATGCCGATGCACATTTTTAACGGTTAATAACTTAAATTATGTACGATGAAAAATTATAAAAGTTGATATTATAAACCTACAAGATTAGATGAATCTAACAAGATCTCACTTGACTATATTTTTTTGTACATAGGTATGATAAAAATTTGAATCAAAGTTAAACAGTCCGTAACAAAAACACCGAGACGGAGGAAGTATTTTTTAATGTTAAAACAGGACTTGTAGGCGAATTCCATGTTCTGAAGCACGTTTGTTGATGTTGCAGGAACCAGTTTGGCAGCCAAGTGTTTGAGGGAGAATGGTATAACACTTTTTAGGGTTCGAGAAGAAACGGTGAAGTTGCTTGGAAAATCGGACATTTCAGTCCTGAGCATCCTCCCTTGACGGAACCAGCTCAGAGGGCACTTGACTGGGCAGTTGAAGAGAAGCTAAAGTCTGGTATGACTTGTGGTTCGTTTCTATGTCTAATTAATTTACTGTGAGTTATTCAAGTTTTTATTTCATATCGGTGTATCTGCTGTATGGTATGCCTCTCTCGCCATAACAACGATGGGGTTCTGTGTGTTGATTTTCATGTTTGTCTATGCTTTTTCATTAATTACATTTGTTACATTATTGTGCGGGAAAAAAAGAGAGAGAAAGAACAGGGAAAGAAAAAAGAAGAAAATAAAAAGTTGGGAAGATGTAACAGAACTTGGCAATCATGTTTGTTTTTCTATCAGCTTGATTATTGTTATGTTTGGTAGTGCCTTAGAAATACTACCATGGTGATTCCACAACTGGTGATTCCACAACTAGATTCTGATTACATAACTGAATGCAATTAGGCTCTGGGAAAGTCACTACTTTTGCAGTTTTGCTTCTTTGATCGCCAGGCAATTAGATGCCTGGCGGCCATGTCTCTTTGAGAAAAAAATATCTTCATTGATGTCTTTAACCATTGGTTGTGTTTGATGTAGATGAGTTTTGCATTTGGTGTTCTGTTCTATTATGAATTCTTTTTATACTATGTAGAAGAGTAGAAGAGTAGGGTTGAATGAAATGGATGATTAATATCATTGCAGTCTGTGATATATCGAATTGAATCTTCCGAACGAATGGAATTGAATACTGTGATATTAAAATCTATTCGATTTGTTTACATCCCTTGTTGCAGTCTCATGTTCATTAATTATCCTTGACTACTTGAGCAGCATCTATAGACTATATTATGTTCATCCAACCATGATAACGGGTTCAACCGTAAATAATCCAACACAATTTTATGCTTATTAAGCATCCAATAATTTTAGCAGGAAAGGTATTTTCTTGTATTAAGAATGAACAGGCAATTACTAAATTTATGTTCGTTGTTATATGATTTTCTGCTTTGTAATGTCAAAAGTGAGAGGAAAAGCCTATGGATAACTTTTAAGAAGGCAAAACTCTCTTGCAGGGACATATTTTGCAGTACTTATTGATTATAGTCTATTGGGGTCTGGGCTTCATGAATTTTGTTTTTTGATATACTCCTAATAACTTTTTATTGCATTAATGTCTGATTCCTTAAAAACCTATTAGTTAATTTTAGAGCAGTTAGATACTTGTAACTTTGCCCCCAAAATTTTCATTTGGATGCTTGTTTAGAGAACATGTTTATATCTTTTACTAATATTTCCACATAGCCATTGGTGGTTGTCTATTGGTAATGCTAGAAATATTCATAATCACAGAGATTCTGTCTTTCTTTTTCACACCCCAACTTTGCTCCTTTCAATTGCATGATTTATCAGATGTGTATTTTCTGATTTATAGTTCAGACGCAGGTAAAATTGGTGAAATAACAGCCACACATTTGCTGCTTGGAATATGGTCTGAAAAGGAGTCCGCAGGTCATAAGATTATGGCTGACCTTGGATTTGATGATGAGAAGGCCAAAGAATTGGCCAAAAATGTAAGCTGCAATTTGCATTTGTGTTATGTAAGTGAATCAACAACATCATTTCCTTCGCTTTACCTACTCCATTTTCATGCAGATGGATAAGGATATCCATCTGCATGAAAATAATCTTGAGCTTCAAATAATCTCTCAGACGACTCCAATAGTCTCGAATCTGCATTCACCCGCAGCTCAAAGAAATAGTTCAAGGTCAAACAACATCATCCATACATTACTCCTTTACATGGATTTCATTCTCTATATTCCCCTTGAGTTGTTTCTCCCTAGGTTTGAGATTGTGATATCCTTTATAGACGCACATAATTGAATGCTAGAAAGTATTCATTAATTGCTTGTAGTGGATGTCTTCACATCACCTTATATCTAGTTCATTGTAAGCTTATGGCATTGGATTATCCGTTATGATCAGCTCATCTGCTCCTTGAGAGCATGTTTGTTTACTTGAATGTGTAATTTACGTGCTGACTGAAAATTTTCTTTGCGCTCCTGCTTGGTTAATAAAGAGTTTGGGCTATATGATCAGTCGAATCCTCAATTTCAGTGAGGTTCCCGATACCGCATAGAGTAATGCACCGGAATGTAGACGTGGTGTTGTTTTGAGTGCCCAAACCAATATCTGAAAACTGTTTCAAAGTTTAATTGTTCAGTTCCCACCAAATCCTTAAAAATGTTTGTGGGATTTGGAAATACTGAAAAAATCACATTAGGTAATCCTGGCTAATTTTCAGGGCAATGGTTCAGTTGGCTGTGTCCATAAAATGATTTGGTTCAGCTACTCCACGGACGCTCCAGAGTGTGTGTGTGTGTGTGTGTCTGTCTATAAATATATGTAACTCTCAGTCAAGAAAGATCCCGAAATCCAGTGGAGACAAGAATCCAAAATTATGGCACATAGACAGTCTTGTTACCACACCAAGAACAGAGAGCCCCAGACTATTTCTGTACCATTTTCATGGGAAGAAAAGCCTGGCGTTCCAAAGAAAGATGGGAAACTCCTGGAAGTCATTCCAATCAGTCCCACCGAACCACCTAGTAAGCTCGTTTTGTTGGCCCCCTTTGGATGGGGGCTTCCAACAGGATCCTCATTTACACCATCAGAAGACCAAAGCAGCATCTTATCCTCATCACCTTCGTTGTACTCCAATCACCGGAGGAGCTATAGAAGCCGAAGCACCAGCAATGGATCATGGTCGGGGTCGGAGCTTGATTGTAGTTTTGAGACATATGATTCGTCTAGCTCTTCCGTGTCTCTTTTAGCCAATGGTTTAATCCGGACTGTTGTGCTCAAGAGCGCAATTCCTGTGCAGGATTATTAATTCATGAATACAACCAGTATGTCTTTTTTCCATAACAAAGTGAATGGAAGATGTTTTCAAATTTCAGTTTTGGTTGGATGGGATTCATGTATTCATTTGGTAATCTTAATGCAGAGCATACATAATCAAATCCCCTTTGGAAGAATCCTTCTGAACTCCCAAGTAAAGACCATTGAGAATTATAAACATCCCATCTAAATTCTACAATATCTACGTTGTAAACTAGAATTAATTTTAGTACACACGTATAGGGGATGTTTGGGAGTCAGCAGATCCACTAGCAGATAGCAGATTCGGAGAGAGATATGTGAGAGAGATATGCTCTTCTAATATGCTATGTGCTACCAAATATGCTTGCTCCCGAACATACTCATAACCCTGCCGCCAAAACAGTTTTACGAGACGGGAGTTACGTGACCAGATGAGAGATACAAGACTCAAGAGCATAATAGTCAATCACCATGGATTCGTATGTGGCCTTTTTTCTAAAAAAAATAAAAAATAAAAAGCAAAAGAAAAAAAAACAAAAGAAAAAATTCCTAAAATATGCTGAATTGTTTAAACGTGGGTTTCAATTGTTCAATATATTTCTGTGCCAAAAAATTGTTCAATATTTGCATATTCAACACTATGGCCATTTCAACCATTTTCTGAATTTTAAGACTGATATCTACGAATATCTTTTATAGAATCAATTGACGGAATTTTAAAAAATTGAAGCTGAAACTAATGATTGTTGTTATTAACGTGCTCTTGTGCAGATGCAGTAGTTCCATGGTTGTTGAAACTACGGTAGAACGACCGCAGCAGTTACTGTCAGTTCTGCGCGACAGTTATTGAGCCTGTGCGCGCATTTTAACCGACTCAGACTGATCTAATTCGCGTCTCTGAGTATATATATGTGTTTAGAGTTTCTGTAAATCAGTTTAGAGTTTATTGAGTTGTAATTTTACACACACTAGTCGGTTATTACTCTCCAAGATTCACTAGTTCTATTCTTTCAGAGAGAGTTAGAAATTCCTTGTGTTCATTCTACTTTTTAGAAGATCATTCTGTATACACGAGGTTAGATTTTCTGTGTTTCAACAAGTGTTCTTGTTGGAGAAATCTTCTCTACACCCGATTGAAGAAGCTTTTGGAAGAAGCGCTCAAAGATTGAAGGAGGTGGATTCAGGAAGACTGCTATGCCAAGAAGCCATGGTTCTTGAAGCCTGAACAACCAGGGATTCAAATTGGATAGGATCGTCCGGAGACGTAGTTGTGGGGGAGTCACGACTGCAGTCTGTCTGCAAACAGGGAAGTGTTGCTTTAGAGTTTGAATTGGTTGTTTGTGAGTCTTCTAGGTCTAGGATTTCTTGAGTATTTAGTATACGCCGCCTGGATTGGAATCCCCCAGACGTAGATCCGTTTGGATCGAACTGGGTCAACAAATACTTGTCTTTTTACATTCCGCTAAACACTTTGTGCACACACATATTACTTGTTATTCGGTAGTTTAGACTACGGTTCGACGACGATAGTTTTATTCAAGATTTTCACGTAATATCTGGGACCAACACTTGGTATCAGAGCGGCAGACTCTGATATAGTAGAGGCGATCTGAAAAATTCTTGGAAAGATGAACAGAGAAGGCGCTTCGTTGTCAAGACCACCACTGTTTGATGGCACGAATTACAGATATTGGAGAACTCGGATGAAGATCCACCTTATGGCACTTGGAGATGAAGTTTGGGACGCAGTCGAGACAGCCTGGCAACCACCCACTCGACCACGAGCTACAGCTGAAGGTTCTACAGATCCACCTGGTAGTCGACCAGCAACCAAGGCTGAATACACTCAAGCTGAAAAAGACGCCAAGAAAGGGAATTATACGGCCTTAAATGCGATTTTTAGCGCCATGGACGAAACGCAGTTCCAGCTAGTCACAAACCACACACTGGCTCATGACGCATGGAGGACTCTAGAGGTTATGTATGAGGGTTCTGAGGATGTTCGAGCTACCAAGCTACAGCGAGTTGAAACCATGTTCGAGAACTTGAAGATGAACAAGGATGAATCGATCTCAACCTATTACGGGAGGTTCAAAGATAGTGTAAATCAAGCCTATTCCTTGGGATTGATTTATGATAATCAAAAATTGGTTAGAAAGATGTTGAGGACTCTCACCAAGAAGTATGCTCCTAAGGTTGCTACATTGGAAGAATTGGATAAGTTGAACACCATTACCTTGGATGGCTTAGTGGGAATTCTTCAAACATACGAGATGAACCATCTTGAAGAAGAATCATCAAGGAGTATTGCTCTCAATGTGGAAGAAGAAGATTCTGGAAACTCCTCTGAAGACGATGTATCTTATATTTCCAGAAAAGTGGCAAAGATGTTGCAAGACAGACGTACAAAGAAATTCTACAAACAGAAAGGTCGCAGTTCCAACGATGTTCCGACGACGGACAGACCCCCTCGCAGAGACTTCAAAAGAAAGGATAGCAGCAAAGTTGATCGTTTCAACAACAAGAAGAAGGACTATGACAAGCCGGACAAATTTGCCTCGGTGATTTGCTATGAATGTGGAGGCCAAGGACATGTTTGATCTGAATGTGCCACTGCCAAAAGGAAGGAAATGAGAGAAAAGAAGGCACTGCAGGCTACTCTAGGTGATCAAGACGATGACAGAACCACTGAAGCACAGAATTCAGATTCTGATGAAGTCGTTGCATTCACTCTAAGAGAAACAAGTCCTACTATAAAAGGTATTGTCAAGTCAATATGTTTTTCACCTAACAATTGTGATTCTGATTCAGGTGAAAGCGATGATGAGTACGACCAATTACTTGCTGATTACAATGAACTCAAAGAGGATTTTGAAGTTGCTGTTCGGGAAAATAAGAAGTTGTTAGGACAACTGGCAGACGTCGAGATTGCTTATGATCTTGAAGTTGAGAAGAATGAAGACTTGCAAAAAGCGAACAACACTCTTAAAGACAGAATTCATGTTATGGAAAAAGAGTTTGATGATCTCAAAGCAAAGAACAATGAACTTCAAAAGGTATCTAAAGGTAAAAATCAACTTGATGAAGTTTTGTCTATGGGAAAACGTATTGGTGATCAAACAGGCTTAGGCTATAAGAAGCAAAGCACTCCTAGCAAAACAAAGTTTACAAGTGGAGGTTTCCTTACTTCAACTACTGATTCACCACCTGAGCTGATAGTCGAAGAATCGTCCAGACGACAGAAGGACTGCCTGTACTGCAATTTGCCTGGACACACAGCTGAAACATGCATGCGGATTCTAAGAGATCTTATGAATGGAAGACCAGTCGTATGGCCTGATCAAGAGCTTCGAAAGAAATTCAGAATGCAGAAGGCATGGATACCTAAAGGTAAAACTAATAATAATAAAGATTCTGCTTGTTTTGTAGTTCTTTCGATGCAGGAACAACATCGAAACGAAAAATGGTATTTTGATTCGGGATGTTCAAGGCATATGACGGGAAGAAAAGATGTCTTAGACAACTTTACTGAGAAAGATTGTGGAGCCGTTATGTATGGCGATGGTACAAAAAGCAAAATTGCGGGTTATGGTAAATCTAAGGATGTTACTCTTTCTAAACTCTCTAGAATATTCTATGTAAATGGTCTTACTACTAACCTTATCTCTATTAGTCAACTTTGTGATATCTGGAGGTTAGGTTTACTAAACATAGATGCATAGTATATAATGATCAAAATGAGATTGTTATGATGGGAGGCCGTAGCAAGAATAATTGCTACATCTTGAAGGATGACATTCCACGGATTCTACTGACCAGAGATGACCAGACTACTCTATGGCATAAGAGGCTTGGTCACCTTAACTTTCAGTCATTACACAAGTTGAGTAACTCGAATGCTGTTTGCGGGTTGCCGCAACTACAGAAGAACGATGAAACCATCTGCAGAGATTGCGCCAAAGGAAAGCAAACCAGATCGAGACATAAGAAGACTGATGAGATCAAAACAAAAGAATGCCTCGACCTGATACATATGGATCTTATGGGTCCAACCGAAGTGGAGAGCTTAAATGGTAAAAGGTACATTTTAGTATGTGTTGATGATTTCTCTAGATATTGTTGGGTTTTCTTTCTTAGGTCAAAAGATGAGACTTTTGAGTACTTTGAGGCCCTGAGTAAAAGACTCATGAATGAGAAGCAAAGGAAGATTGCACGAATCCGAACTGATCATGGCAAGGAATTCGAGAATCAATCGTTTGATCGTTATTGCGACGACAATGGAATTACACATGAGTACTCAGCCCCCAAAACACCACAGCAAAATGGTGTTGCTGAAAGGAAGAACCGAACATTGCAAGAGATGGCCAGATCAATGTTTCACACCAGTTCATTGAGCAAAAGATTTTGGGCGGAAGCTATTAACACTGCCTGTCACATCATCAACCGAGTATTGTTGAGACCACACTCCAACTGCACACCTTATCAACTTTGGAACGGTAAAACTCCCACGGTAAAATACTTTCATGTTTTTGGTTGCAAATGTCATGTTTTGAATGATAGAAATCAATTGCATAAGTTTGATTATAAATCTTTGGATGGATATTTCATTGGTTATTCTAATAATTCTAAAGCATATCGTGTTTATCTTACTAGTGATAAGAAGGTTATTGAATCTACTAATGTTCTCTTTGAGGATCTTGATCTATTAGAAAACAGGGTAGATGATGATGAGTTACCTCTTACTCAAAATCATGAGAATGCTAATGGTGTTGAGCAATCTGTCACCGAAGAAGAACATGCTAGTCCTAATATTCCAGATAGAGGCCCTGATAAAGATTCTGAACCAGAAAAGGATGCTGATACAGACATTGTTGTCGAGACTACAACAGAACCACCGTCTGAAGTTCAGAACAAGAGAAAAGGTTCTAGAGTGCATAAACATCATTCAACTCAGGATATTATTGGAGATCCACAAGGTCAGAGACAGACTAGGCATAAAGAGATTAATTTCAAAGATCTAGCAAGCTACAATTGTTTTGTTTCTATGGTTGAACCAAAGAATACATCTGAGGCGTTGAAAGATGAGTACTGGATTGCTGCAATGCAAGACGAGCTACTGCAATTTGAGAGGAATGCTGTCTGGGAATTGACAGAACCACCGCAGAACGCCAACATTATTGGAACCAAATGGGTTTACAGTAATAAGACGGATGAGAAAGGTAATATCATAAGGAATAAGGCAAGACTAGTAGCACAAGGCTATACCCAAATTGAAGGTTTGGATTATGGCGAAACATTTGCTCCCGTGGCAAGAATGGAAGCCGTTAGGATACTACTTGCATTAGCGTGCTCTTTGAATTTGAAGCTGTACCAAATGGATATCAAAACAGCCTTCCTTAATGGTAAAATCAAGGAAGAGATCTATGTTGCACAACCGATTGGATTTGAAGACCCGAAGTATCCAAATCATGTTTATCGTGTCAAAGGAGCCTTATACGGATTAAAGCAGGCACCCAGAGCGTGGTATGAGAGATTGTCAAAGTATTTGGTAGACAATGGATTTAAGAGAGGAAATGCAGACAAGACGTTGTTCGTGAAGCGTCAGAACGACCACTTAACGATAGCCCAAGTATATGTTGACGACATCATTTTTGGATCAACTTCAGTCAAACTCAGAAAGGAATTTGTTGATGCTATGAAATCAGAGTTTGAGATGCCCATGATGGGTGAATTACACTACTTTTTGGGATTATAGGTTAAGCAAGAGGATGATGGTATTTTTCTGTGTCAAGAGAAGTATGCTAGAAACATGTTGAAAAAGTTTGACATGGATGATTCTAAGGTAGTCAGAACACCGCTAGGACAACAGGAGAAGCTGAGCAAGGACGAAACTGGAAAGTCAGTGTATCAAAAGACTTATAGGAGTATGATTGGAAGTCTACTGTACCTCACTGCAACAAGACCAGATATTTCATTTAGTGTAGGTGTATGTGCAAGGTTCCAATCCGATCCTAAGGAGTCTCATATGAAAGCAGTAAAGCGGATCATGAGATATGTGAAGGGAACTTTGAATATGGGAATCTGGTTTTCAAAAAGGTCATCACTTGACCTGATTGGATTTACAGACTCGGACTGGGCTGGTTGTTGTGACGACAGGATATCTACCACTGGCAGCTGCTTCTACTTGGGAAACAATCTAGTAAGCTGGTATTCCAGAAAGTAAAACATCGTAGCTCTATCAACAGCCGAGGCAGAGTATATTGCTGCCACATGTTGCTGCTCACAACTTCTTTGGATGAAGCAACTACTCGAGGACTACTGTATTCATAAGGATGATTTTTTAGTTTTCTGTGATAATACTAGTGCAATAAATATCTCTAAAAATCCTGTTTTACATAGTAGGAGTAAGCATATTGATATTCGTTATCATTTTATTAGAGATCTTGTAGAGGATAATGTTTGCAGGATTGAGCATATAGCGTCGTTGGAACAACGGGCGGACATCCTTACAAAAGCTTTAGATGGAGAAAAATTTGAAGGCCTAAGAAGCACCTTGGGTCTTTCTTACTACAATTAAATTACCTATGGACTCAGGCCTGACTACTTTACTTGTTGAGATTTTTTTTGTTCAGGCCCAATTCAACTTTGAATGGAGAAAAACTCTATCCGGATGGTCATCATTATGCACGGCAGTCAAGATGATGTTACAGTAGCGCCTGTAACCGCTGCACAACATCAATCACGTCGCACGTCTTCAAAAAACTGCCGCACAACTCTTCCCCTTCCGGCTACCTCCTCCATTTAAGGTTCAATAATTCTCCATTTCTATTCAAGCTTTCTCTCACATTTTCGAATTTGAGCTTTGCAGAGAATTTGAAAATGGCAACCACCAATGATCCCGACGCTCCTCACTCCGCTACTTCCTCCACGACGAGCTCATCGTCTGGGTCACCACTGGACGCCCAACCTATTTCTGTCCTACCCCCTGTTCTTTATCTTCCTGCTCCTATTGCTGCTGCAACTTCTGAGCAGCTACCTACTGAAAACGCACCAGAAACCCAAAATCATCCCCTTTCTAACCCTAATGCTGAAATCACTATTGACCCCTCATTTGTTGACCAAGTTGTTCGAGAAATCAATGCTGAGCATCAAACTCCACCACTTTCCCCCCTGCAAAATCAAGGTTTACATGATATGAACCAAGAGGAAATCGATGATGTCACTGCTTCACAGCAAATTGGAGGTTCTACTGCTGTTGCAACTACGCCAGAACCACGGAGAAAATCAACCAGAAAGCGAAAGGAGCCCACTCCTACGCCCACTCCAGCACCAGTAGCCACAACTGCGAAGAAACCACGAAAGGAACCAAGGCCACCCCCTCCTGCTTTGAAAGCCGAAGATGCTTATAGTCTTAAGTTCTACACGCGAGACATGAGGACATTTTCGAAGGAAGTTCTTAAGGGAAGGAGTTTAAGCCTGAAGAGATCTTCAAGCATAACCATTATGATGTTCTAGGTTTCACGGATCTCTTGCAAGAGAGACATTTGACGTTTTGGGCTAAGGGTCTCACACACTACTCACCAAGCCATGTTCGCGAGTTTTATGCGAATTTGCATCCTGAGATCCTCACTCCTCGTTCTGCTTGGTTCGGTAAAATTTACATTCGCGGTCAATTTCATGAACTAACCCCTGCTGTGATTCTGAAGTTGTTGAAGCTACCACCCAACGATGACATGAGTGACTGTTTGGATCTAATGCCGGAAGACACTCTCACTACTGCACTGGAGATTTCTAACCAGAAAGTTAAAAGCTTTGGACGCAACAAATTCAGTGTTAAGGAGTTAACATTGAAGTTTTATTGCCTGTACCAGTTCTGTAGTGCAAACATCCTTCCGACGACTAACCAGTCTCAAGTCAGCTCTATGATGGGTAAATTCATACTTTGTGTGGACAAACATATGGGTCTAATCAATTTTGGATATTTTCTTCTTAAGCAAATGCTAGGGTACACCTCTGGGAGAATCAAGAAGACGACCAAACTACCCTATCCAGCTCTCATCATCGAATTCCTTCTATCCATTGGTGTGAAGATCAAGGAAAAGCATTTGGTTGCTTTGAAGGAGTACAGACCACCACCAAACTTGATGGACATGCATAATGACATCAAAAATGGCCCTCCTCTAACTGGTCCTGCACTTGTACACCAACTGAAGCAGCGGATCCTTCGTCAGAACGAAAGGCTAACCACCTGGAGCCAGGAAGCAATGGCTATAAAAAGGGAGAATCTCAAAATTCTTCATATGCTTCCTTTGTCTTTTGATGCTGCTGACTTGCAGGCAGATGATGAGGATGTTGCTCTTGATGATGAAGAGTGATATTCCATCATGGGGGAGATGGATGGTGTTGGATGGTACTGACTGGTAGTGATGACAACTGGGTAACGAATATTTCTAAACTTTAATTGTTTTTGGGATGTTTTATTGCTGGACAATATTGATGGATGTTTAATGATTGTTTTTGATGACTGTTTTTGACTGGATTTTTCTGAACTGGATTACTTTTGGATTTGAACTATTATTGGTCTGTAATAGTTAGGTAATTTTGATAACTGCTGAACTACTTGTTTTTTAATCTGCTCTGATGTTTTTATATCTGCACTGTGATTCTGCTCTGAATGTTTGATGGATGCTGTTCTGATTTGTTTTGATTAATCTTTGACATCCTATTTATGGATCACATGTATTTTTGCTCTGATATGATCTCTTATACTCTTTGGACTTAGATAGTTTCAACACCATTTTGGTGATGGAATTATCATCTCCACAAGAGTGGGGGAGATTGTTGTTATTAACGTGCTCTTGTGCAGATGCAGTAGTTCCATGGTTGTTGAAACTACGGTAGAACGACCGCAACAGTTACTGTCAGTTCTGCACGACAGTTATTGAGCCTGTGCGTGCATTTTAACCGACTCAGACTGATCTAATTCGCGTCTCTGAGTATATATATGTGTTTAGAGTTTCTGTAAATCAGTTTAGAGTTTATTGAGTTGTAATTTTACACATTCTACACAATTTTACACACACTAGTCGGTTATTACTCTCCAAGATTCACTAGTTCTATTCTTTCAGAGAGAGTTAGAAATTCCTTGTGTTCATTCTAATTTTTAGAAGATCATTCTGTATACACGAGGTTAGATTTTCTGTGTTTCAACAAGTGTTCTTGTTGGAGAAATCTTCTCTACACCCGATTGAAGAAGCTTTTGGAAGAAGCGCTCAAAGATTGAAGGAGAAGGATTCAGGAAGACTGCTATGCCAAGAAGCCATGGTTCTTGAAGCCTGAACAACCAGAGGATTCAAATTGGACAGGATCGTCCGGAGACGTAGTTGTGGGGGAGTCACGACTGCAGTCTATCTGCAAACAGGGAAGTGTTGCTTTAGAGTTTGAATTGGTTGTTTGTGAGTCTTCTAGGTCTAGGATTTCTTGAGTATTTAGTATACGTCGCCTGGATTGGAATCCCCCAGACGTAGATCCGTTTGGATCGAACTGGGTCAACAAATACTTGTCTTTTTACATTCCGCTGAACACTCTGTGCACACACATATTACTTGTTATTCGGTAGTTTAGACTACGGTTCGACGACGATAGTTTTATTCAAGATTTTCACGTAATATCTGGGACCAACAATGATCAAGTTCTCAACTTCTAACCTTAATCTAAAACAAAAGTGGGACTTAAGGTTTACCAAGTTAATGGTTCAAGCTAAGTCGAAAGGAACGGTTATGGTGCGGACTAATATTTTTATGTACGGTAAAGATACTAATCCCATCCGTTGAATTAAATTTAACGGTTATAAATTAAAAAGGGTAAAATTATCAAAAAAAAAATGTCGCTGAAAAGTACTATATCAAGTCGCTGAATTGCATAGGCCATGTCGCTGAATTGCGTGGGCCTTGTCGCTGAATTGTGCAGGATCAGTCGCTGAGATGCGTTAAAATGCATAAAACCATATCGTTGAAATGTATAAAATTGTGTCCCTGTAGGATCCGTCGCTGAGATGCGTTAAAATGCATAGAACCGTATCGCTGAAATGTATAAAATTGTGTCGTTGTAATGAATACAATAATGTCGCTGAATTGTATAGGTCATGTTGCTGAATTGTATGGCCATGTCGCTGAATTCTGAAGGCTCCGTCTCTGAGAGGCATTTAAAATCACAATGAACTTCAAACGGCTCTAACTTCAAACGTCGTTGAGATGAATATAGTAATGTCGCTGAATTGTATAGGTCATGTCGCTGAATTGTATTGGCTCCGTCGCTGAATTGTGTATGTCATGTTGCGAAATACAACAGATTAAATACGTAAAAAATAAAATTATGAAACTACCCCTACAAATCATTTCAACCGTTTGATCATAAAATTGATCACGGTTGTGGACGGCTGTCCGCACGCATCCGCGCGGACGCCATCCGCACCATAACATGTCGCAAGTCGAAAATCCATTACATATTAAATATATATTAAAAATATCTAATTTTCTCATATTTAAATAAAACTTTGATATACTAGTATTTTATTATCTACTACTCCTACTATTTTTTATTGAGTTGTTAGGTTTCTTAATACCCATGTTGAATATATGTCAATGCTTGTTTTTAGGCTAACGGTACGATTTCGGGCCCAAATTTTAAGCCAAATGTATGAAAAATGTTAAGTGCAGGACGTATGATATGCATATGTCACACGATGCCCTAAAAGTGGAAAAGAACTCTTTTTGATGGCCTTTTTTAGTTTTTATTTATTCATGTAAATATATATATATATATATATATATACCATTAGTGACAACCCATTCGATATTACATGTTATTTCTCCATTTCAAATTTTCAATTTTTTAAATTTTTTTATTACTTCAATTTATTAATTTTAGATTTTCAATTTATTCATTCATGTTAAACGATATACTCCATCAATTTCAATATGGAAACTTCAATTTAATTTTTAAAAGATATGGAATTTTCAAATTATATGGAATTCCCATAATTTTTTATTTTTAAAAGATTTAAAAATTCAAATTTTGCATCACTTATTTATTTTAGATTTTTTTATTTTTATATATTATTTTATTTTATTTTCATTTTTTATTCCCACAATTTCCAGTTTTATTTATTTATTTTAAAATTTTTAGATTTCAATATAGCTATTAGCAATACGCATAATATTTCTTTTTTTTTATAGTGAGTTTGTGACTCAAGTTATAATAATTCAATTTTTTAATATATTGAATTAGATTTTTCTGTTTTTTAATTATTCATATTTAAAAATATATAAATGTGTATATAAAAATCCCATGTTTTGATTTTTAAAAGATTTGAAATTTTCAATTTATACTTATTCCCACAATTTTCAGTTTTTAGAAAATTTGGTATTTAAAATTTATATGTAATTCCCAATTTTCCATTTTCAAAGCTTCTCAAAAAAAAAAAAAAAATATTCGGTTTTAAAAAAGATTTGGAATTTTCAATTCCAGTCTATATAGAAGTATATTATACTACAAGAAAAAACTCATTTTGCGACCGTTATTACCGACCGAACAAATTCTGTCGCTGTTAGCGACCGAAATAGCGACCGAATTTTTCGTTAGTAATTAACGACCGAATTAGCGACCGCATTTTTTCTGTCGCAAATTTGCGACCGAAATGGCGACCGATATGAAATCGGTCCCGATTAGCGACCGAATTACCGACCGAACTTTTGGTCGTAAGTTTTTTTTTCCAATTTTTTTAATTTTTTATTATTTTTATTAAAAATATGATTTAGCGACCGATTACCGACCGAAAATTCTGTGGCTACAATTAGCGACCGATTTACCGACCGAATTTGCGGTCGCTAATTTTTCCCCATTATTTTATTTTTAGTTTTCTTTATTATTTATTTTTTATTAAATATTTTTTAATATAATTTAATTTTTGAATGTTATTTATTTTAATTGTTTTATTTATTTTATAATATAACTATTAAATTATATTAATGTTATTTCTTTTAATTATTTTATTTATTTTTCATTTATTTTATAATATAATTATTAAATTATATTTTTATTAATAATAAATATTTTAATTTATTATTTTTTTACATTATATTAATTTAATTTTATTTTATTAACTACTTATAGTTTTCATTAATATTAATTTCTTTTTATTTAATTATTACTTTAACTATATATATATAAACTCATTCCATATGAAGACATGTATTTACGAGTATCCATCCACCCGGTTTCGAAACTGGACTTCAGCAAAAACTTGGATTGGAGATCAAAATATATATGACATGTGGCGCAATATCGTTAGCTCTCAGTAGAGGTAGCAAGGTGGTCAAGATGAGGGTTGGTGGTGGTGTGGTTGTGCGTTCGAGCCCTTACGGCGTCAACATTTTACTCTTGTTTGGGATTTTTGGCTACCGAATATTTCGGTCGCGATTATTAGCAACCAAAAATTCCCGTCGCCAATTCGGTCGCGAATATCAAAATTTAAAAAAAAAATAAAAAATTTTGACGTTTTTTAGAGACCGAATGTTCGGTCGCTGATTCGGTCGCGAATTTAGCTACCGAAAAATGCGGTCGCTAATTCGGTCGCAAACTTTCGACCGAAATTTTTCCACGTCGCTGGAAATTTTCCAACCAAGGTATTACCGACCGAAAAATTTCGGTTGCGAATTCGGTCGCTAAATCTGTTAGCGACCGAATTTTGAGGTTTATCGACCGAATTTTTCGGTCGCTAAAATGGATTTTTCTTGTAGTATATATATAAATATTATGTGCTTATATCATTCTAATTGTATATAAATATATACTAAACAATATTCACAAGAAAATATATACTAAACAATATAAATCTTACTTATTTATGTTTTATTATATTAAAAATTATGTATAAAACTATTACAATTATTAAGGGAATAGTGAAAATTCATATTCTATGAATAATTAATCTAGAGTAAATTAATTATTTCAGCATAAAATATTATAAATAAAAGAATCGGGTGTATAAAGAGTTAATGAGGTGCAAATAGATCCATTATTAAATAAAGAAGGAAAATCAAATTTATTTAATCTATTTTTTTAAAGAATAATTCATTAATCTATGCTTTAATAGATTTGGAATTGGCGGAAGAACAAATAAAAATATAGCTCTGTTAGAAATTGAAAAGCTAATTATTGATATTTTATAAGTGAAAACTTTCTCTAGAATAACGGTACTGATTGAAATTTTAATGTCTAAAATAGAGAATCTACTGATACTATAAGAGACATATTATAATAATGAAGAAATGAAGGCAGATAATGCTAAGCTATTACCATTGTTGATTGATGAGCAAAAGACTGTTTATAATAAGATAATGTCTGCAGTTGATAGTGTCAAAGGTGAATTCCTTTTTCTTTACATGGTGGAACTGATAAGACATTTATCGTTTATCTGGAAAATATTATGTTCATTTCTTCCTTGGAGAGGTAGGACTTCACATTGGTGGTTGTGTTAGGAGGCGACATGATATTGTAATGTATCTACAAGTTCATCCCGACTATTGAATTCTTGTGAAGTTATATAACTAATGAAGAATATGAGGTTACATGTAGTAAAATATAATTCATAACTTTATTGATATATTCAGTTCGACAAATTGAATATTAATTTTAGTTTTAATGTTACAGAATTTATTGTTACAAAGGACCATACATTAGGGCTTGATCATGAAGAAATCAGAAAATTTGCAAAATGAATACTTGATGTAGGTGATGGTGAAATTGGTATTGATTTTAGAGATGTACAATCAGATGTGACATTTCCAGATGATATTTTTATAAACTCTACGGGTCATCATATAGCGGCAATTGTTGAGTGTATATAACAAATATAAACTGCACCACTTCAAATTCAGATACTAGCCCCTACTAATGAGATGGTTGATAAAATCAATGATTACATCATGGAGCGTATGTCTAAACCCGATCAAGTATGCTGGATTACTGAATAATGAAATAAAGTTGAAGAAGGGCTGCATAGTCATGGTTATTAGTATTATATAACCATCAAATGAATTATGCAATTGAAGCATGTTGATAATAACTAAGATGGGGAACCATATAGCTGAGGCTGAACTAATTTCTTGATTGGTAGAATGATTATAAGTCCGTTTAATTTAACAAAATTCCCTATTCGATTTCAGGTAAGACAATTCCCACTCACAGTTTGTTTTGCAATAACTATAGGTCAATCTTTTTTTTCGGTAAAAAGGAGGGCCGAAGCCATTTCATTCAAAAACTTGTCGATGATTATTCAATCCAATACAATCACTCATCAATATAGAATGCAAACGTTCCGGAGGCCTGGTGAGGTATTCTGCCATGGATCGGGATTAGACACAATATTCGATGATGAACAAGATGATGAACATAGATGAACAAGGATGAACTCAAAATGAAAATAAAAGGATAGATTGAGATTTCCTTTACCGAAAGCTTAATCTTGGATCAATGGACACACTAAATGAGCCACGATTCCCTCGATCAACAATCTTCAAGGTGTCGATACGATCAAGCACATCTCAAGCTTGAAAGGAATTGCACCAACAACGGAGAAATTCAAAGTGACCTTCTAAATGCTCTCGGTTATCACCAAAGAGAAAACACTCCAATTTGTTATTTCATTTCAAAGGTGTCCTTACAAAGTGTTGGTAATGCCCTATATATAGGCAAACCATATTACAAGGAATTAAACGACTTGCTATGTAAATTAAACAAGTACCAAAGCTACGGAAATAATAAAGTCTAAGTACATCCATAATGTGTTGGTGGTCTTGCTTGTGGGCCTTGAGCTCGTGTGGGTCTCGACACTTCTACTTCTTCATTAAGTTCCTTGGCCCAACATCTTCAATTAAATGGATTATCAATCTCGGCCCATTTTTATCCGGGTAGCTCAATTTCTGTTCCCACACCTCGGATTCATCGGATAGTATTTTGGCGATGGTGTTGAGGAACCTCTTGGCACGTTGCTTAGAGCAGGGTCCTTCCGGGATGCTAAGTGCTACAGTTCTGGCTCCCATGCCATCCCCACCCCCTTGGGAAGGTTGATCCATCAACCGATCAGCATTTTCCTCATCCCTCTCGAACAGTGACAGATCTGCAACATTAAAGACAGGATTAATATGACCATATTCTTCAGATAATTGCAATTTGTACGCATTATTATTAATCCTTTCTAAAACTTTAAATGGTCCATCTCCTCGCGGAGATAATTTGTTGCGTCTGCTCGCTGGGAATCGTTCCTTTTTCCAATTGAGCCACACCCAATCTCCGGGATCAAGCTTCAGTTCCTTCCGACCACGGTTGTTATATTTGGCATAACCTTCAGCAGCTTTGACTAGTCTGTCCTTTACATCAGCATGCATTTCTTTGATTGCTCGCCCCCTGTCCCTGCCATTGATATTCAAATGCTCATTGCGAGGCAATGGGAACAAATCAAGCGGTGTCAGTGGGTTAAACCCGTACACAACCTCAAATGGTGACATATGTGTTGCGCTGTGTACATGTCTATTATATGCAAATTCAATGTAAGGTAAGCATTCATCCCAACTTTTACTGTTAGTAGCAGTGATAATTCTAAGTAAATTACCTAAAATTCGATTTACTGCTTCAGTTTGCCCATCAGTTTGGGGGTGATATGCAGTGGAAAATAACAGTCTTGTCCCAATCTCAGCCCACAAGGATTTCCAAAAATAACTTACAAATTTTGCGTCCCTGTCGGAAACAATTGTCCGTGGCACACCGTGGAGTCTCACAACTTCCTTGAAGAATATCTTGGCCACGTGGTGTGCATCGTTCGTTTTGGCACAGGGAATAAAATGCGCCATCTTCGAGAACCTGTCAACAACCACAAAAATAGAATCTTTAGCCCGAGCAGTGCGAGGCAATCCCAAAACAAAGTCCATAGATAAATCAATCCATGGCCCCTCTGGTGCAGGTAAGGCTTGATAAAGTCCATGTGGCTTGGTGGTTGACTTGGCCCTCAAACAGGTAATGCACTTGTTGATGAAGTCACTGACTTGTTTCTCCATTCCTGGCCAATAAAAACGTTCAGTTAGGACACTCATAGTTGCAATTCTACCAAAGTGACCCATCATGTCACCAGAATGTGCTTCAGTAATTAGAAGTTCTCTGATGGATCATTTTGGTATACATAATTTATTTTCAAAATAAAGAAAACCATTCAATTGAGAATATTCTTTAAAGGATATTTTGTCGGTTTTCTTGTAGATCTCCCCAAAATCAGCATCTTGAGCATATAAGTCCTTTATGTGCTCGAATCCGATCAGATGCGTAGTTGCAAAAGCTGCGAGATTCAGTCTTCTTGATAAGGCATCAGCAACCACGTTATCTTTCCCCTTCTTGTAACAGATCACATACGGGAATGATTCAATGAATGAGCTCCATCGGGCATGTCTTGCATTTTTTAGTTGCCCCTGTCCTCGGATATGCTTCAGTGTCTCATGATCTGTGTGGATAATAAACTCTCTCCCTCGCAAGTAGTGTTGCCATGTCCGTAATGCTTGTACCACAGCATACAATTCCTTGTCATACGTGGAGTAGTTCAGTTGAGCTGCTCCAAACTTCTCACTGTGGTAGGCAATCGGCTTCCCATCTTGCAACAATACTGCGCCCATGCCGGTTCCGGATGCGTCGCATTCGATCTCAAATGGAAGGTCAAAATTCGGAAGTGCTAATACCGGCGCATGGGTGAGCTTATCCTTTAACTCTTCAAATGATTTTTGCTCCTTTAGTCCCCATTTGAATTGGAGCCCCTTCTTCAGCAATGAGGTCATCGGTGCGGCAATCACACTGAACTGTGGCACGAATCTTCTGAAAAACCCGCACATACCCAAAAATCTTCTTACTTCATTAACGTTGGTAGGTGATGTCCATTCAGAAATTGCTTTGATCTTGGACTCATCCACCTTCAGTCCATTTCCTCCAACGATGAAGCCTAAGAATGTGACTTCAGGCACGTGGAAGGTGCACTTCTCGAAATTTGCATAAAGCTCGGCCTTCCTCAGCTTGATAATTACCTGCACAACATGCTTTACATGATCAGATTCGTTGTGACTATAAATAAGAATATCATCAAAGTACACAACAACGAATTTTCCAATGAACTCCCTTAAAGTTTCATTCATGAGCCTCATAAATGTGGAGGGAGCATTAGTAAGTCCGAAGGGCATCACGAGCCATTCATACAGTCCGAACTTGGTTTTGAATGCTGTTTTCCATTCGTCTCCTGGCTGCATGCGGATCTGGTGATAACCGCTTTTCAAATCTATCTTCGTAAAAATACTTGCTCCACCCAGCTCATCGAGCTTGTCATCGAGTCGCGGGATCGGATGGCGGTACTTGATTGTAATTGCATTAACAGCTCGGCAGTCAACACACATCCTCCACGTTCCATTTTTCTTTGGTACCAGCAACATCGGTAATGCACATGGAGATAGACTCTCCCGAACCCAGCCTTTGTCCAACAGTTCCTGAACTTGCTTTTGGACTTCTTTCGTTTCCTCGGGGTTCATGCGGTATGCAGGCCTATTCGGAACTGACGCTCCTGGTACAAAGTCAATCCGATGTTCTACACCTCTCAAAGGTGGTAACCTTGCTGGCAGTTCTTCCGGAAAAACATCCATATTGTCTTGGAGCATCCTGCGAAAAATTTCAGGTACATTGAGTGTAGTAGGAGAGTTCTTAGAAGTTTCTTCAACTGGTTTAACAAAAGCTAGGAAACAGTGACCTGGTAGGGGTGCGTCCTCAATAGCTGCTTCCAGTTCTTGCTTTGTGAAAAGCAAGCATCGATCATGACCTGTCAAGGATAAAGGAGATGGATTAGAATTATCAGAATCAATTATAATCCCTTTACCTCTCTGTTTTCTCTTGAACTCCTCTTCCTCCTTCCGGATGTTTTCCACTAAATTTCGATGGTCAATCTTAACAGTTTTTGGCGGTAGTGACTTCATCATAATTCTGCTTTGGCCATTGCGGAAAGAGAGATCATTCTCTGTGCCTCTATAGATGACTCGTTTGTCGTACATCCAAGGTCTTCCCAATAACACATGACATGCGGTCATGGGCACTACATCGCATAAAATCTCCTCTGAGTAAGGGCCGATGGTAATTGGCACCCTGGCTTGCTTCGCGACCTTTGTAGTCCCGTGCTCATTCATCCAGTGTAGATGATATGGCTTCACATGATCTTGCATTGGTAGTCCTAATCTACGCACAGTATACAGGCTTACAGCGTTCACACAGCTACCATTGTCTACAATCAGAGATGCTACATTGCCCTTTAATTTACAATGATAGTGAAATAAATTATCTCTCTGTTCCGGTGCATTGCTGTTGGATTCATCAGCTTTGTCAGCGGTCAATGCCCTCATGGCGATGAAATTCGTCACATACTTTTCTTCATCTTCTTCCAAGACTACTCGGCTCAGATCGCCCTCGTCTGGATACTGTTCATAACCACCATCTTCTTCTTCATGCTCAGCTTCCTCTCGCTCTTCATCAGAGTCAATTTCTTTCCAAGTTCCCGGTTCAATCATAACCATTCGCCTTTCTCTTCGCGGACAATCTCGGGAATAATGACCTTTCTGTCCACACTTGAAACAAGTGACATCCTTGACGTCCCGCTTGGGCTTATCCCTTTCATCTTTCCTGTATCGGTATGGATCCTTAAAATCTTTGCTCATCTCAAATGCTTTGGGCCTGTTGGGCCTGTCATCCTTAAGTGTATTGGGCTTTCCGTATCGGTCATGGGGCTTCAACGGCTGTTCATTTGACCTTGTTGTCCAATACTTGGTGGTGTTTGAAATGATCGTGGACTTGACCGGTCTATCCCTCAGTTGGCGATCGATCTCAATGGCTAGTTGCACCAAATGTTCCAAACCAGTGTATGTCCTTAATTTGATTTCTGCTAGGACCTCTCTTTTCAATCCTCTTTTAAACCTGGCTATCAGTAGCGGTTCATCCTCATTGATCTGGGCTCTCATCATGAGGCGTTCCAAGTCCTTGTAGTATTCGTCCACGGTTCGGTTACCCTGCACACAAAAATTAACTTTCATGTACAAGTCATCAAAATAACTACTAGGAACAAACCTCTTTTCCATTGCATGCATCAGTTCGGTCCATGTAGAAATAGGGGGAAGTCCTAGACGCTGTCCATCGTGTTGAATTTTCTGCCACCACGTGAGAGCATAGTCCTTGAATTCACAAACGGCAAGTTGGATCTTTGTGAACTCGTTGTATTGTTGGCAATCGTAGATCAACTCAATAGATTGCCTCCAATCGATGAATTCCTCTGGATCATTCGTGCCCTTGAATGCCGGAATTGTGAATTTGATTCCTCGAAGATCAGCTTCTAGTCGGTTGTGCTCAACAGGGGCTCGATGTATGTCCTCCTCCTCGAAATCGTTTTCGGGAAGGTCCACTGGAGGGGGATTTATGTTTACCCTCTGCCGAATGGGTTGATGTAATGGTGGTCTTGGAGCTACTGCTGGGGCGGCAGGTGCCGGAGGTGGTGGTGGATTCTGGAACTGAGTATTTGTCGGGACCCGCGGCCGAGGTGGCGGTGGTGGTGCTGTCCGTGGGCCTCGTGGGCCTTGCTGTCTGTTGTATGTTCCAAATTGTACTTCCCTCTCCTCAATGGCTGCATCTGCTTCTTCCATGTCTGATCTGTTCACTCCACTTGTGCTTCCGGGGGTAACATTGGGAGGTGACGGAGTATGACAGAAAGCTTCCTCAAGCCTGCGCTCAACTTGTTGCATGACTCGAGTTTAGAGCGCCTCTCCCCATAAGGAATTCCCTCTCGCTACTTCGGTAGCTAAGATGTCTATGCGCTCAGTGATTTCAGTGACTCGCGCCTCAGTTTCATCTACGGTTCGGCGTATGGAATCAAAATCAGACCTTCGGGCTGTGGTCTCGGATAATGCCTGGATGGCGGCCATGATTTGGTCAAATCTTTGATCAGTACTTCCTGCCATTTCAGTTCAAAAGCAAAGAAAACTAGATATATGTATAAGAGGTTAGTAGAAATCAACAGGAAATTTGTAGAGTGATCTCACAACTGTATCCCTCAATGTCGGTCCGAATTCTCCACTAGTTGGTTCCAATAAGCCAGATAGTGCTCAACCGTATCAACCAACGACAGATGGTGGTAGAAATAAAATTATGGGACGCACAGTGCAAGAATCAGAATGCAGTGTTCGACTCTATCAATGAAAAACACAGATTCTGTGTGTGATTGCAGTGCACAAATTATAGTTTGCAATATTAATCAGCCTGCAAGCAATAAATCCGATTCCTCGCAATTTTAAAGTGTAAAGATAAACCTCACAAAATAAAACGCTCGGAATCTCTCAATATTTGCCTCACACACAAACCCAATAAATAAATCCAACTGCTGATAAGGGTGACCGGGTAAGAATTCACTGTTGAGGAACTCCAATATCTGCAATTGCAGACGGAGCTTCAACTTCTGTGATTTGTGAAATAAATCAGAGGAACGGTGACAAGCACTTATTCCTCGGGGAATTCCACTGTCAAGTGTAAACACTGACGGAACTTCAACCCGATAGATCGTTCGTGATTTAAAACAGTGAAATCACACAGTAAATTAAATACCCAATTTAATTTAATCAATTGAACAACAAAAGAATTGCCCAATTAATTAAACCAAATTTTACTCAATCCAAGCTTGGAGACCCACTTGTTGAATTGGAATTTGGAATGGGCTTGTTGAATTGGGACCAAACTCACGTTCAGCACCTCAATTGGATGAAATCAACTAGTCAATTGCGTGTGGGGCCCACAATAATTCAAATTCCCCTTGCTCGTTTTACTTGGCAGAAACTATTCCCATGCAAGGTAGTAGTATTCTTTCTTGGTCTCTTGTGTAGGTACCAAATGGGATAAGATTAATCAAATGCGCGTGGGGTCCACAAGAGGTTGTGCTTCTTCAATTCAAATTCCCTTGCTCATGGACGGTTTTGGATTTGGCATGTGGGAAAATTCTCCTTGTCCCTTTATCTCATGCACTCCCTTGCTTAGCCAAATGAGGAAATTATATGGGATTTTAATTGCATGTGATATGTGTCCCTTGTGAAATCCCTATAACACCCTTGCAATTCACTTGTTGGATCAACCAAAAACTATCAAGAACACACTTGAAAATTTTATGATGTTCTTCAAGTTCAAGCAAGAACACTATGAACACTCAAGAACAAAATTAAGAACACTCAAACCCTAAAATTAATCCCAACACTCAAAAATCACTCAACACTCTCGGATTAAGCTTGCATAATAACCAATTAAGCATACAAACCAATAATCAATGCAAAGACAATCCACAAAGTAAGTGAAAACAGAAAATCACAAGATCAAGAAGCAAAACATGAAGAATTTTTGGATTTTTGCACAAGAACACACATAAACTTCAAATTAGCATAACTTTTTCATCCGAACTCGGATTTGAGCAAACGATATATGAAAACTCATCTACTCGACGAGAGGATTCTAAATATATGCCCAGATTTCAGAGATTCAAACCGACCAGTTCAGAAAACGTGAAAACAGATTCTGCACAGATTTGTATTTTGAGAAATATTAGCCAAGAATTTCAAAAATTCATAGAAAATGATTTCCTTGACCAAAACTTTCGAATTTTATATGAATCTTTATGTAATCGACCCAATGAATCCAAATATCAACTCAGATTCAGGAAATATTCAAAGGATCAAAACGGATCTCGGATGAACAGTAACCAGTGGGCTATTTTTTTGTGAGTTTTTGATTAAGGATGAAAGATATGGAAGAATAAAGGTCTAATCTAGGCTCTGATACCAAAAATATGCCATGGATCGGGATTAGACACAATATTCGATGATGAACAAGATGATGAACATAGATGAACAAGGATGAACTCAAAATGAAAATAAAAGGATAGATTGAGATTTCCTTTACCGAAAGCTTAATCTTGGATCAATGGACACACTAAATGAGCCACGATTCCCTCGATCAAAAATCTTCAAGGTGTCGATACGATCAAGCACATCTCAAGCTTGAAAGGAATTGCACCAACAACGGAGAAATTCAAAGTGACCTTCTAAATGCTCTCGGTTATCACCAAAGAGAAAACACTCCAATTTATTATTTCATTTCAAAGGTGTCCTTACAAAGTGTTGGTAATGCCCTATATATAGGCAAACCATATTACAAGGAATTAAACGACTTGCTATGTAAATTAAACAAGTACCAAAGCTACGGAAATAATAAAGTCTAAGTACATCCATAATGTGTTGGTGGTCTTGCTTGTGGGCCTTGAGCTCGTGTGGGTCTCGACACTTCTACTTCTTCATTAAGTTCCTTGGCCCAACATCTTCAATTAAATGGATTATCAATCTCGGCCCATTTTTATCCGGGTAGCTCAATTTCTGTTCCCACACCTCGGATTCATCGGATAGTATTTTGGCGATGGTGTTGAGGAACCTCTTGGCACGTTGCTTAGAGCAGGGTCCTTCCGGGATGCTAAGTGCTACAGTTCTGGCTCCCATGCCATATTCAACACCCCAAAGAAGAGTATTATCCCTAATAAGCAGATCAGCAGCTTTATTAGCCTCCCTGGGGATCCATCTAAATCTCACTTCCCAACACCAACGGGTCATGGCAATGATCTTAATGAGAAAATCATGAAGCGGACCAGCAGAAGTAGGATTCTCATTGATAAGTTCCAGAAGTTGTTGACAATCGGATTCTAGTTCCAGCCTGGGAATGTTCAGCTCCCACGCCAGTTGAAGACCGAGAAGAACACTCCAAGCCTCTGCCAAAATCGCACCTTTAATCCCACCTTTCGCACGGATCCCTCCCATCCAATGCCCTTGACTGTTCCTTATGATGCCACCAGCCATGCTGAAATCCCTACAAGCTCTGCCGTCACAATTAATCTTTGCCCACCCAACAGGAGGCATAGTCCATTTCACTTTAGAGAGGCGCCAAACTTTGAGACCATGAGATTGAAGTTCAGATCCGGCAGCCATAAATTGAGACTGCAAGCGGCGGATCTGAAAATGTAAATGATTCCAGTAAACCTTTTCATTCCCATACTGTTCACGACAACGAGCCTTCCAATTCCCATACTATAGGTCAATCTTTAAAGAAGGGTGAACTCCATATTCCAAAACGAGTTTTTACTTTTTAGGCTTTTAGCCTTGAACAGTTATATTTAGCAATATCTCGTGTCACTAGCAAGAGGGGACTCAAAGTATTAATATGTACTGAAGATGGATGAACTCAAGATACAACAAAAAATGTGGTTTACAATGAAATTTTCAGCAAATTGCGAGGAAAATTTTCATATTATGCTTTTATATATATATTTTGAGTAATGAAAATATATATATATTCGAAAGAGGGTCTATATGATAATCTAATATAATTATTTATAAAACTAACGAAATCATATTATACTATCTTCTTTAGCTTATGTGGCTTGTTCGGTACAAATCTAACAGATCAATACAAATAAATATTAAAATAATATTTTTATTTAATTTAAAATTTAAATATAAGTATTAAGCATAATATGAAAATTTTCAAAATTTGCTGAAAATCTCGTTGGTAGCCAATTACTAAATTTACGTTCATTGTTATACTTCTATGACTTATTTTCTGCTTAGTAATGTCAAAAGTTCTGAAACAAAGTGTGAGAGGAAAAGCCTATGAATAACTTTTAGGAAGGCAAAAGTCTCTTGCAGGGACAGATTTTGCAGTACTTATAGAATTATATAATCTACTGGGGTCTGTGCTTACTTCATGAGTTTTGTTTTATGATATACTTCTAATAGCTTTTTATTGCATTAATGTCTGTTGGTAATGCTAGAAATATTCATAATCCCAGAGATTCTGCCTTTCTTTTTCACCCCCAACTTTGCTCCTTTCAATTGCATGATTTATCAGAAGTGTGTTTTCTGATTTATAGTTCAGATGCAGGTAAAAGTGGTGAAATAACAGCCACACATTTGCTGCTTGGAATATGGTCCGAAGAGGAGTCCGCAGGTCATAAGATTATGGCTGACCATGGATTTGATGACGAGAAGGCCAAAGAATTGGCCAAAAATGTATGCCGTTATTTGCATTTGTGTTATGTAAGTGAATCAACATCATCATTTCCTTGGCTCAACCTACACCATTTTCATGCAGATGGATAAGGATATAATTTGAGCTTCATTAATTGCTAATATTTGTTATGATCAGCTTATACACGCACGCATTTAATTGAATGCTAGAAAGTATTCATTAATTGCTTGAAAGTATTCAGCTAATATTTGTTATGATCAGCTTATATCTAGTTCACTGTAAGCCTATGGCATTGGAATATTTGTTATGATCAGCTGGCGGTCAAGAATTTTGGATATTCATCTGCTCCTTGAGAGCATGTTTGTTTACCTGGATGTGTAATTTACGTGCTGACTGAAATCTTTGTTTGCACACCTACTTGGTGAATGAAGAGTTTGGGCTATATGATCAATCGAATCCTCAATTTCATTGAGGTTCCCGATACCACATAGAGTAATGCACCGGAATGTAGAAGTGGTGTGGTTGGAGCGCCAAAACCAATATCTGAACAAAGCCCAAACCGTTCCTCAACTTCACAAAAGATAACTGATTGAAAGTTTAGTTGTTTAGTTCCCACCAATACCTTAAAAATATTGGTGAAAAAAATCAGATTAGGTCATCCTGGCTAATTTCCAGGGCGATGGTTCAGTTGGCTGCGTGCAAAAAATGATTTGGTTCAGCTACTCCACAGACGCTCCAGTGTGTGCGCGCGTGCGTGTCTATATAATAGCTCTCAGTCGAGAAATCCCAAGAAACAGTTGGACAAGAATCCAAAATTATGGCACATAGACAGTCTTGTTACCACACCACGAACAACAGAGAGCCACAGCAGCCTATTTCTATCCCATTTACATGGGAAGAAAGGCCTGACATTCCCAAGAAAGATTGGAAACTCCTCCAAGTCATTCCACCTATTAAGCTCGTTTTGTTGGCCCCCTTTGGATGGGGGCTTCCAATAGGATCCTCATTTACACCAACAGAAGAACAAAGCAGCATCTTATCCTCATCATCTTCGTCGTACTCCAATGACCGTAGCAGCTACAGAAGCCGAAGCACCAGCAATGGATCATGGTCAGGGTCGGAGCTCGATTGTAGTTTTGAGACAGATGATTCGTCTAGCTCTTCCGTGTCTCTTTTAGCCAATGGTTTGATCCGAACGGTTGTGCTCAAGAGCGCAATTCCTGTGCAGTGCAGGATAATTCATGAATACCACCAGTATGTCTTGTTTCCATACTAACAAAGTGAATAGAAGTTTTTTCAAATTTCAGTTTTTGTTGGATGGGAGTCATGAAGTATTATTCATTACATTGCTTGGTAATCTCAATGCAGAGTAGATAGTAGAGAATCCCTCTCAACTCCCAAGACCATTGAGAATTATACCAACACGCCATCAATAAATTCTACTCCTTCCAACCTTATGGGGTTCGATTCCCCACCCGGCCCCTATCCCTCCCTTCTAATCCTTGTAATTTGTGTGGCATAGGCTCCCACAACCTTTTCTCGGACTTCGGCTCACCAAAAAAAAAAAATCCTAATTATGCTGAAATTGTTTAAACGTGGGTTTCAATTGTTCAATCTGTGCATATTCAACAATATGGGCATTTCAACCATTTTCTTAATTTTAAAACTGACACCTATGAATATCTTTTATGGAATCCATTGACGGAATTTTAAGAGATTGAAGCTGAAACTAGTAATCAAGTACTCAACTTCTATAATGATCAAGTTCTCAACTTCTAAAGTTAGAAGTTGATCATTAGTTTTAGCTTCAATCTCTTAAACTTCCGTAATCAAGAAAAAAGAAAGGGACATAAGGTTTACCGGTTCAAGCTAATCGAAAATCCATTACATATTAAATATATTTTAAAAATCTCTAATTTTCTCATATTTAAATAACACTTTGATCTATTTTGTTATCTAATACTCCTACTATTTTTATTAGTTTGAAAAAAGTTTCAATATAAAAGTGTTACATCATTTTTTTTATTGAGTTGTTATGTAACATCCCACATCGGTTGGAGAGAGAAACGAAACATGCCTTATAAGGGTGTGGACACCTCTCCCTTGTAGACACGTTTTAAAGCCGTGATGGCGAGTTGACCCAAAGCGGATAATATCTACAAGTGGGTGTGACTAGGACGTTACATGTTAGACTTCTTAATACCCATGTTGAATATAGTAGTATATGTCAATGCTTGTTTTTAGGCTACGGGTACAATTTCGGCCCAAATTTTAGGCCAAATGTACGAAAAATGCTAAGTGCAGGACGCGTGATATGTATGTACCACGCGATGACTTATAAATGGAAAAAAACTCATTTTGGTGGCCTATTTTAGTTTTTTATTTATTCATGTAATTAAAATAAATAATATTTCACCCGTCCCATTATTTATGTCACACTTTTCTTTTTTGTCATCCCAATATTTTTATGTCATTTCATTTTAGAAAATAATTAAATATTAATCACCAAATCTACCCAATCACATTAAATCTATAAATAAATATATTAAAATTCCAAACCCACTACCATTAATAAATTCAAACTTACAACCATCACGTCACACATAAATAAATGAATTCAAATTCAAATTCATTACAGTCTTACCACATAAATTTCTAATTTACCATTACTTATATACCTACATAAAATACTAACTATCCCCCCACATATAGGGATGTATTCGAGTCGGGTAGGGTCTATCCAAAATCTTAAATACCCGACCCTTACCTACCATATTATCTTAAAATCAAACATCGTGTATGATTCGGGAACAATAATATATATTATACCCATGATTAATACTCGATACTTGATTACCTGATATGTATAGGTAAAACTGACATGGTTACCCATATAAAATATTGTGCCCAAAAGTACACTACTAGTGGGAAGGAGAGCGTAACAGAAGAAACAAAATAAATATTAACTAAAATATATGATAAAATAAGATATAATAAATGGGCAATTTATTAAAAAATACCCCTCACCCATACTTTATACCTTTTCAGTACCTGCATGAATTTTTCTTCCAATTCAGTACCTGATGTCGTTTTCATGGTGGAGAGAGAGAGTTGAATTGACAAATATGCCCCTGGTTAAGTCCAGTACGTTTGTTTTACAAGTTCTATACATCTTGTTCTGATTTCAGTACTTGTATGCTAAATTTCAATATCTTTTCTGGTTATTTGGTTATATTAACAGTTTAAAAATTTTTTATTAGGGATTTTAATTGTGATTAACCGGTATAATTAACCTGCCACTGTTTTC
This sequence comes from Hygrophila difformis, assembly GCA_030278955.1. Taxonomy (NCBI): domain Eukaryota; kingdom Viridiplantae; phylum Streptophyta; class Magnoliopsida; order Lamiales; family Acanthaceae; genus Hygrophila; species Hygrophila difformis. The sequence continues at coordinate 35,949,859 of JAOANR010000004.1, forward strand.
TTTCCCGATCTAATCCCTTTTCATACGCCTGTAGGTTGTTGATTTCATCATTTATCCAAAAACTTAAATCTAATTCTTCCATTATGAGATTTTTTCTGTTTAAGATCTGCAAGCATTTTATTTTTGCTTCGATTTGGATTTTTACAATTTCTTTTTTAATGCGATATCTTTCAATCGCAGTTTTCTCCCATTTAATGTAGTCTCTTATTGTTTTATAAGTCATCTTTAATGTTGATTTCTGATATGATTAATGAATTCTGTTTTAGAAGTGTTTAACTCCTCTATTTTTGTTTTGAGGTCTGTTGATTGGTAACTTATAACTTCTTCATATATATGAACTGAATTTAGAATGGTTTTTATTTCTTCATCACGGTTTAACACATATATGAGTTCATGTGCTTCTTCTTCTTCGTCTTCTTTAGATTCTGTTAACCTTATAATTGTTTCTTTAAGGTCTTTTATTTCTTTTTCTATTTTCCACATGATTTCTCCAAGTTTTCCACATTCAGGACAAATATCAAAAGGTATTTGTACTTCCATTTTTAAATCAGTTATTTCTTGCTAAACGTTCTTCTTGTAATTTTTTCCACATTTTTTCTTCATATTCACATGCTATAAAATAGTTTTCACATCTTTTTATATGGTTATCCTGCAATTTTTCAAAAACATTATAGATTTTAGTATGCTTTTGATAACTGTTTTCTAGAATTTCTATTTCATTTTTTAGAAATTCAGCCTCCTTAGTCACTTTCCATTTTATAATATTTTCAAACAATCTTTGTTTTCTGCAAATCATGTCTATTTGATTTCGCTTATTCATCAGTCTAATAAGCCAAATTTCACATTCTTGGCATAGGAAGTGTGTTTTCGGGTAAGGTACAATAACAAACCTTGTTTCTGTGTTTTCAAAAGTTTCTACTTTAAACAAATCTGTTTTAGAGTTTTCAGCAGTTTTAGTCATATTCTCCATTTGTTTTGATAAAAGATATTAGTTATTTCAGATAAAAGTTTTTAAAAACACTGATTTTTATGCGCGAAAAACTTATATGTCGTGATGTCTTACTAGGTACTTGCCATCTCCTATTGTTCTCTTGGTCGTGTTAAATTTCTGATTATGTGTTATGGGTCCGATTGTCCTTTGTTATGGAAATATTATTATAAACATTAAGTCCGCAATCCTCTTATTACTGTCACTGATGAGATATTTTTCTGGGCCTGTTTCGGGTTTCAAATTCAAATTAGCATTATCCAGACCTAGATCTGAAATGTAAGCAGGGGGTCTAAGGGGCAAATCAAAAGGGACAACAATAACAAAACACCATTATGTTTAACAAACATCCCTGAATTGTGGTTCCCCTAACGAGTCTTTCTTACAGCTTTTATGGCATAAAGCCTTTTAAATTTTTATCTTACTTCCCTAATGGCATATCTCATCAATTAAGTTTTAAAAGGTCACATATTTATGTTTATAACATTATCGTCCATACATAGAACAATCATACCACAACATAAATCATAAACTAACCCATACCTTGAGAGAGGAGAGGCTTTCCCGTTCAGACGGGCCCCTGTATTTCAGAAAGTAAAGAAAAGAGGAAGCAATCCACACCGGGTCTTTCTTTACAAACTGAAATTTTATTACTGAAAGGGTTGGGAATACAAGAGAATTAGAAAGAGAAAGAGCTTTCGAGAGTAGCAAGAGTGCAGTCTCAAAAACCTTAAGAGAGAGAGAGAGCAAAGTGAGTGTGTGTGTTACAAGTGAAGACCATCCCTCTATTTATAGATGGGAATGTCATCTAAGTAATCCACAACAACCAATAAAAACGTGCCAAGTGGCAAAGTTATCCGATAAGGTTCGGATGAAAAATCAAACAACTAATACAATAATGCAACAATATAATAATGAGGGGCCTAGTGCCCATTAACGTGGTTTTCCAAGAGTCACATGGCTCTTGTCTGCCTTTTGGTTTTATCCGCCTCGGATTCCTTCTTTCACATGGTTAGTGGTGCTTTTGGCTCCACTAGCATTTTGTTTTCTTCTTGACTTTTTTCTTTTCAGGATTCCTTCCTTCACATGCTGGTATTTATTGTGAATTCCAGCTCATTTCTGCGTGGCTCCCTTAGTACTCTTCATCATTGTGGGGTCCGCCACTTTCTTTTTTCTGATTTTTTATGATTTTATTGGCCTGGAATTTTGCTTCATTTTTCTTTAGTGCTACCAGTGCACTAAACCTTCCATTTTTTCTGGTTGCCATTGCTTCAGCAAAAGTAGGCTTTAATTCCATTTCAAGCTTATGAAGGATTTCTTCCTCACTGAGGTTCTCAAATTTTCCAGTCTGTACTGGACTCATAGTTTTTGGCAAACTACCAGCCATAACCGGAATTAATGTGCTTTTACCATCTACCGGACTAGATGGGCTTAGTTCAAAATTTTGGTCCTCAAAGACCTCAGGGTTAGAACTTCCCTGGTTTGGTTCAAAATTATCTGAACTTATGCTTTTTAGCAAAGCATCAGCTATCAACGGACTTGATTCGTCTTTACCGTCTGCCGTTTGAGACGGACTAGATTCAAACTTTTGATCCTTAAAGATCTCAGGAGTTGAATTTTCCTGGTTTTGCTGCATCCAGGCTTTTGCCAATTCTACTGCAGTCATAGAACTGGTGGGTTTGGGTTCTGGACCATAGACTGGTTTTTCTTCTGGCTTTGGTGTTTTTAGTGTGAGGGACACAATTTTTGAGGTCAATTTCTCATTTTGGTTTTGAAGGATTTCAAGTTTCTTGGTGAGGGTTTCAATCTGGGCCTCTGCTTCAAGGGTTTTCATTTTTTGGTTTTCAAAATTCTGTAACCATTCGGCCTTTTGGGCTTCATATTTACAAACTTCCTTGGCCATTTTTTCACAATGGTCACAAAACACAATGTGGGTTTTAGAAGAATGTCCAATTGAATATTGGACTGGGCCTGTAGGATTTTGGGTTTTTGGCCTCAAACCATCAACAATGTTTTTCAAACTTGGGCTTACAAAGAAATCTGGGCCCATTGTGGTTTTTGCAAATTGAATTGCAGACATTATGTCATAAAATCCTTTATGAAGAGGTTTTTCATTATCTTCATTAAGAGGTAAAATATCATTTTTATCATAAATTCCTTTTTTATAACCTTCATAGATTACATAATATAAAAATGGTTTTATGTTATTGAATTTCTGGAAATACATGCTTAAAGCAGAGAGACAAGTAACAATATACCTGCTGTTGTTTTTGTCAAATGATGCTCTCCAGATGTTATCACAAAGGCAGATCTGTTCCTCTGTGTAGTTCAACCCTGTGATAGGCCTGTACTTCATGTTATCAAATAAGATTAATTCTACATTATTGCCTGTTTCTGCTCTTTTGCCAAAGCAGATTTTTACTCCTTTTTCTGGGAGTTTATCTTTTTTCTTCCCTTCTGGGATGCTGGTTTTAGAAGGGATTGTGTAATATCCCTCTGGGGTTTTCACCATCCCTGTGGTTTTTACTCCATTTTCATTGCTGATTTTCAAAGAGTTTTTCTGGGAGTTTTCTGCCATTCCTGTAACAATATTATTCAATTCTCAATATTCCAATCCTTCCTGTAAAATTGATCCCATTTTAGTTTAAATTTTTCCTCATCATTTTCATCATAATTATCAATTGATTCGTTTTTAAATTCAGTGTCATATAATGGTTTTTCCCTTTCTTTAATCAGAATTCTAGATAGTATATCAGCAATTTTGTTATCTTCTCCTTTAATATGTTCAAATTTTATTTTGTAGCCTTTCTGACTAATAACATCTGTAAAATTCAACCACCTTCTCCTAGACATTGATCTTTTTTCTTGGAGTTGGCTATGAAATTTTACTATGGCTTCACAATCAGTTCTTACTGTGAATCCTGGTTTTCCTGTTAAAAACAGTTCAAATTTATCAAGTGCGTACTTTATTGCTAATAGTTCTGCATCAATCGAGGAAAGGTTACCCTTTTCTCTGTATTTTCCTGATGCATATTGGCAAATTTCTTCTTTACTTTTAGGTGAGTAGACATCCTTTTTTCGCAAAAGGATAGCTCCCCATCCTTCATGTGATCCATCAGTTTGCACAATAAGATAATCACTATCTTCTGGCAATACCAATTCTGGAAGTGTTTTTAATGCTTCTTTAATTTTTTGTACATTTTTTATATCTTCTTGGTTAAAATACCTTTGACCATTTTTTCCCAGTTTATTATATAATGATCCTGTTAATGAGGATAAGTTTTTAATGTATGGTCTAGCATAATTAACCAATCCCAAAAATTGTTGTAATAGTTTTGTATCTTCCATTTTATCAGGGAATTCAATAGCCTTTTTAGCAATATGATCTTGGAGTTTTATTTTTCCTTTTCCAATTTCTGCCCCAAGGAATGCTATTTTAGTTTTATTGATTTCCATCTTTTTCTTTGAGATGATTATTCCATGTTTTTCAAATAGCCTAAACACTGTATCAAGATGACTCATATGTTCAGTACTATTTTTTGAAAATACTAGAATATCATCAATGTATACCAAAACAAATTTTTGGTATGGTTTGAAAATTTTATCCATTTTTTGTTGAAATATAGCTGGTGCATTTTTTAGTCCAAATGGCATTACTAACCATTCAAATAAACCTTCTGGACATGTGAATGCAGTCCATTCAACTGACTCAGGATGCATTTTTACTTGCCAGAATCCCGACTTACAGTCAAATTTGCTATATACTTTTGAGTCTTGAATCCTATTTATTAAGACTGTTTTATCTGGTATGTTGTAAGCAAAATCTTTTGTATTGTCATTGAGTCTTTTATAATTAATGACCATTCTTGATTTTCCTCTTACAATTTCAGAATGTTTTCTTACAATAAAAGCTGCAGACCTATGTCTGGAGTTTGATTCTCTAATTACTTTTAAAGTTTTTAATTCATCAATATGCATTTTGAAATCTGCTATATCCAGATTTGTAGGATTTATTTCTGCAGTTGAGATTCTTAATTCTGGATTTATTATTTCAAGCTTACATATTGTTCCATCTTTTTCCCAATATTTCTGGATGTTATCTCCAATAATTTGGGATTTTTCTAACCTCTCAATCCATTTTGTTATGGTTTCTTCAGGCTTAAATCTAGTTATACTTATTAATTCTTTCAGTTTTGGAGTTTCAGGAATGTATTCTTCTTCAAACTCTGTAATTTGTATGTTTTCTTTACAAGTTTGTTTACATGCTCCTTTTATTTTGCATTTACAATTTTCAATATCTTTGTCTTTTAAAAGTTTTTTATTTTTTGTTTTTGTATTGGTAGGGGCTCCACCACGCTTCTCTCGCAACTCTGATGTTGTTAAAAGCTTGGTTCCCGCATTACTAATACTAGGTGCAAATATTGCCAAAGTTGCTTTTTCAACAATTTGGATATAATCTTTTGTAATAAATAATCCACCATTATTTTGTAAGAAGAATTGTAATCCTAAGATTACATCTGCATTTATTACTAAGTCTTTTATATATGAATTATCAGGAACTCCATAGGGTTCTGATATTCCACAATTGGTTTCAAAGAATATTTGTCCACCTGAAATAGGTTGTTTTGTTGTATATGATATTCTACCATCCATTAATTCTGATTTAATGGGTTTTGCTAAGTTTTTCTGTAGGTGTTCTGGGATAAGTTTCTCATTTATTATTATTCTTGTACATCCTGTATCGATTATTGCATTAGTACGGAATACCAATTCCCTTAATTTAAAGATTATTGGTACCCTTAGTGTAGTTAATGATGAAGGATCGTGGCACACAGGTATGTACTCAGGGTTTTGTGCTAACATGTACTCTGTACTAGGATTTTGTTTATCATTAGATTCTTCTTCAGGAACTTCTTTTCCTTTATTTTCCGTATTTTTAGGACTTAACATATTATATTCTTCTAAGATTTCTTCTATGTTTTCAATTCTGGTTTTTAATTCCTTAGGATTCATTATATCTTGTAAATCAAAAAGTTTTCTTTCTATTATATCTATTCTTTTTGTGATGAATGTATAATTATCATCAATTTTTGTTATTGGCATTTCTTCGGGGAATTTAATTTTATAATATTTTAACAAGCATATTTGGCATATTTCTACATGACATATTGTACATTTAGCTCTAAGTTTTCTTGATGGGTAATAAGAGCATTTTATACAAGGTGTAGAATCAGTGCCTACCCTGAAAAGCCAATTATGGTTTTCGCATTCATTAATTTCTCTCATCATATACTCAGTTTCATATGGCATCATATACTCTTTATATGTGATACCATTATATGAGTTTTCATTTGCAAGCATATTAATTAATTCATAGGGATCATCATCCCCTTGTTCTTCTGTAACATTTTCTTCCACTGTTACTATGCTATATATTGTTTCAGTCTCAGAAACATCTGAGTCTACATCCAATATATCTTGTTGTATACATTCTGTAAGAATTGCTTCTCTTGAATGTTGGTTTTTTCTTTTAGGACATGCTGTTGCCAAATGGCTTTCATCACCACATGTGAAACAAGCAAGTTTCTTTGTATAATTTCTACTAGGATTATATTTTCTGACATGATGTTTTTGTTTCAAGAAGGGTTTTCTGCTATTTGATTGTTTTATAAAATACTTCTTTCTTGTTATGAACTTGGGTTTTTTCCTTAATGGTTCCGGCCTACCATATCGTTGAGGAGTGTATATCCTTTTACAGAATGAATAATCAGTTTTCTTAAGTTGTTTCTGTGCAATTATATTTGTACACTTATCTTTTAATATTTTTACCACATGAACAGCCCTCATACTAATAGTGTATTGTTGGGGATTCTTTTCAACCATTTTATTCCATGTATCTTGAATTTCTTGACCAATTGGTCGTGGTATTTTCATAAATAATTTTTCACCTAACTCTTGGTTAAAAGCACCTCCTGCTAGGCCTGTATAATAGACATACTCATTCAAGAAGTCTACTGTTCCATATAAGTCATCTAGGTGCATTTGGTCTAGATGGATTAAGGCATCCATTTGTGTTGTTATATGTCCTGAATTACCATCTTCGCCCGTTATTAGACTTGATATTTTATTTACAAAGTTATAAGGATTTGGTCCTCTTTCTATTAAGTCTTGATAATCCATTGGATAGTCTCTTTTAAATACTTCCCACATTGACTGTGCGAATTCTCCTAAATAGGTTTCAAGATATCCATACATTGATTCAGCTGTATCATTATAATCATTTTTGTTTTTGATGTAATCAGCCACAACTATGTTTTTCCATTTTGCAATTACTGAGCCCCATTCTTGAGGGCTTACATTTGTTACTTCTAATATTGCTGGGTTATGATAATATCCTCTTTCTAAAGGTTGCCTAATTCCTCTAGGTTTTGTTATCATCCCAGGTTGTATTTTTCCATAAGGATATTCTGGATGAACATGTGTGATTGAGTGTCTAGAATTGTTTCCAGTATAATTAGTTCCAGGTCTCCACTCAGTACCTCTTTGGTATGGGGCAAAGGGAGTTCCAGGGACCCTTGTTATACTGTCTCCTGTATTTTTCATGACAACATCTTTGTTCATGAATTCCTTAGCTGTTTTATTTGTTTTCTCAGAATGTAAGGAGATATGGTCTCCCATATATTGTTCCATTAATATATTATCAGAACTTTGTCCTACTTCTGGTGAGTTTTCCTTTAAGAACAAATGAGCTTCTATATCTGCTTGTTGTTCTTCTTTTATTTGTATTTTTTGTAATCTTTTCTGTACTTCTTTCTCAATAATATCTTCTAAATTATTCTTCCATTCTTTATTTTTTCTTTTCATTTTATCCTTTAATTCTTGTTTTTGTTCATTTAGTTTTGATATTTCTCTTATCATTTCTTCATAATTTTCTATCCAATTCTCAAAATATCCACTATGTTTTGGACATTCTATTAAATGGATCATATGTTTTAACTTATCAGAATATCTTCTATCAAGATCAATTTTACAATCTTGACAATTATGAGGTAATATTCCTTTGTTTTTGAATTTTTTAGTTAGTGCAGAATGCACATGTTGTGAGAAAACTCTTTCATACCTGTCATGGTACTCTCTTTTATTTAGAATTTTTCCTTTCTTAAAGTTTTCAAATTTTCTTGTTTTTAAACAAATATGTTGAATGTCTTTAGCAATTCTTTCCACTTCATCTTCACTAGGGTGGAATATATGTTTTCCTTCATATTTTACATAGTTATCTGTTACTGGTTTTTCTACAATAAACCTTTTCATTTGTCTATTCATTTTCCTGACCTTCTTCTTCTGTAAAATCTATTGGTCGTTTTGCAGTTTCATAATCGTTAAACCTTACTGACGTTTCTCCTCTGGAGTTAATGAAGTAATTTACATTTTTTGGAGTTAAATTTTTAACATTTGGTTTTTCAAAGAATTTTGATAGATCCCAATTTTTCCCAGCATTTTCTTCCGATGATATTTCAGTTGGTCCTATCATTTTTACTCCTTCACTTCCTATGATACTTACCACAGTTTCGATTTTTGTTTTATGCCTGGTTTGGCCATTGTTTGTGATTCTTCCTAAGAAGCCTACACATACCATTAGGTTGTGACCAGTTTCCATTTCTTCATATCCTACAGTCTGAATTCCTATTTGGATATGCTTCATAAAATCTGTTATTTGTATCATATAATCTGGTGCCAAATAACATACTCCCACATTAGGGTTCATATCAATTTCCATTAATCCTATGATAGCTTGGGTTGGATTAGTCCACCTTGTATCTAGGACAGTCATTAGGACTTTAGTTCCTAAGTTTTTTCTAGTTAAACCTTTTACTCCTATGGAGATTAATCCCATATGCATGTATTTTTGTCCTTGTCTTTGAAGCCTAATTGCTTCATTATTGCTTATTAATTTTATTAATTTTTTGTCATCTTTTAGACAGCTTATTGGTTCCGTATAATGATATTTGTAATAACCTGTGTTCCAATTAAGGAATCTTTGGTCATACAATAATCTTGGTTCCAATTGGATTAATGTTCTTTTCTTGAAGTTTTCAAATTCAATATCAGGGTCAATTATTTCTTCAATTATTGTTGGCCCTTCTTCAAGTTTGGTTTTTTCTCTGAACATTCTATCTATTAAGGTTTTTTCAAAGTTTGAGCTTTCAATTCTTTGAGAATTACTTCTTTCCACTAGACTGTTTTTGGATTCATTAGTAAGAGAAAATGATCTCCTACTCATTTTTGTAAATATTTTTCGTCTGGTTTTACAACCCAAAAATTTAGTTTTTCTTGTGGTTTAGTTTTCCTTCTAGCTTCTGCAGGTAATTTTGCAATTTGTTCAGCTAGTTGTTTTATTGTGTTATCTTCAGGTATTCTAACAGCTTGTATTCTTTCAAGTTTTTCATCTATGCTTTCAATGGCTATTCTTAATGCAGGGTCTTGATATTTTTTCATGTCTTCCATATGGACATGTATATCATCAATTTTTTTCTTTAGTATTTCAGTTGTTACAAGCTCTTTTATTTTCTTATCAATTAGACTAATATTTGTGTTATTTGTTCTATTATGATCTGTTATTTCTCCAATCTTCTTATGAAGATTATTAATATTTAGTTTTACTTCTACTAATTCTTTGTTTAATTCTTTAAATTTATTATTGATTTCTTGTTTAAAGTTTTCTATTGTTTCTTTAACTTCTTTCAAGGCTGTTTCCATTATCCTTTAATAATTTTTATAATTTTGTTACACATTTCATTTACATTCTCAATATTGTTTTCAACAATATTTTTAATTTCCTTTATTTCTTTATCAAGTTTTTCAACCTTATCTTGTAGTTGTTTTAATTCCTCACTATGGTTAATGATTTTTCTCGGATTTGGGATATCATTAACTAGTTTAGAACTTTCATATTGAAGTGTTGTTATGGTTTTAGATAAGTTTTTCATTCCACTGGATGATTTATCATACTGGGTTGATAAGTATGTTTGGTTTTCTAATATTACTTTAAGATTTGTATTATTTTGTTTTCCTAATAATTCTAACTTATCTAGTTTTGCTTCAATTGATTGAAGACTTCTTTGTATATCCATGTTTTTATTTGTTAATATTTTATTCATGAGTTTTTAAGTGTTGTCTTAAAGCTTCTAACCTTACGATTAGTTTGCAATAATTTTTAAAGGTTTTATTTTTCTTGAGTTTTACTCTTTTAATTTTTATTCTGTTTTGTTTACAGATCTTACACTCTTTAGTTTGGTTTTTGAATAGCTTTTTCTTTCCAATGTCAATTATTAAGAATTTTTCATAATTAATATTTTCATTTAATTTAATTGTGTTTTGATTATCTTTTAATCCGTCATTAGCCATAAGCCCTAAAATCGCAACTTAGGCTCTGATACCAAATTTTTAGAGGGGGTGTGTTTTTGGGCACTTTTTAGAGAAGTGTTAAACTCATTTGAATATTTTTTAGGCATTTTTCCTTAAATTTGGTGCTTTAGGGGTAAAATGGGTATTTTTCAAAAATTTCTCTACCTAGGGGGTTTAAAGGGATAAAAATTGGTGTAGGTATTTTGGAGGGATAAAGTGTTGGTGTTGGGGGTTTTTAAATAAATTTCCCATAATAAATATGAATTATATTAAATTATTATAAAATAAAAAAGAAACATTGTTTCATTATTAGAGTCCCAAACTGTTTAGCATTGTATTTTATGTGAGGATAGTTGGCATTTAATAAATTTGAATTTTAGTTGATTTATATATGTGTGTTGTGATATTTGTAGGTTATAAATATACTAGTATTACCTCCGCCCATTGGGCGAAAATATGTACAATATGAATAAATATATCCAATTTTAAAAATAAAAAATTATTCAATTTTATTATGTCGATTACATTCTTCAACATCCTTAAATTATTTTAAGCATTAGATGAGTACATATATGCATCGCATATAAATCGACTAATAAACATATATTACATATGCCATTAACAATATTTATATATTATTACAATTTAGTACTTTAAAAAATACTTATATTACAAACAATAGTTGAAAGGACAAAAAAATTGATAAAGACTTTCATCTCACGACTTTAATGTCGCATTGACAAAGAAAGTACGTGAAATTATATTGTAGTCGGTAATTGATTATTGATATTGATTCACCCTAAAGCGTTGAGATATTAGAAATTTTATAAAGATGTAGATATTTTCAAATTAAATTAGACAAATATAAAAAATACACTTGTGAATGAATCCATTGACAAATTAAAATGTCTATAGTTTTATTAGCGCGGTTGAAATTTAAATATATTTAGTTATTGATTGGATGTGATAGTGTAGGTTAGGTGAATATTATTTAATTAGGTCATAAAGTGAAAATGAGAAAAAAAATATTGGGATGGACAAAAAACGAAATGAGACATGAATAATGGGACAGTGGAGTATTATTTATTTAAATTATATAAATAAAGAAAAAACTAAAAATAAGCCACCACAAAAAGTTATTATCCACTTTTGGGCTATCGCGTGGTGCGTGCATATCATGGGGGCCACACATAGCATTTTCCCGTACATTTGGTCTAAAATTTGGGCCCAAAATTCTTCTAGTGGTCATTGTTCCTAAATCAAAATATTGTCGATGAAAAGTGGAAGAGATTTTTCTGGTGGTCTGCTTTGTTTTATTATCTCATAATGTGTTAACTTCGAAACATTATTATTTTTAATCAATAGGCGATATTATTATAAAAGAAAAACGAAGCAAAATACAAGAAAGCCACCAAAAAGCGCAGAAAAGAAAGACCAGTGATCAAGGCCAAAAAAGGTAGCCGGGCAAACGCCCAAAGGACTCCCCGCCGGCCTCGTTAAAACCCTAACATGGTAAAACCCTGTGGGAAAACCCCATGAAAGGGAAAAAGAGTACCAGGCAGAAAAGGAGTGAAAATCTACCGTACAGATCACATAAACCTAGTGAAATCTAAAGTGCTCAAAGTGCAAGTCCTGAAAAAGGAGATTCTTCAAAGCCGAAGGGGCCGAGGTGTGCCAAGCCAGGTCGCCCCCAATAGAGGAGAGGGCATCCGCTGCAGGGTTCCCTTCCCGGAAGATGTGAGAGATACGGAAGTTAAGAGTTGCCAAGATGTCCATTGCCGCCGTCCAACGCCCAAAAATGCGCCAGGGAATGTCCGGATGGGGTTTCGTGAAAGCGTGCACTACATAAGTGGAGTCTGTTTCCATCCAAAGATTAGACCAACCTTTCTGATAAGCAAATTCAATGGCAACACATGCTGTGATTAATTCCGCTTCAAACGCAAATCCAATTCCAAAGCCACTGGAGAAGCAACCCAGCGCGAACCCCCTGCAATTGCGAAAAATCCCTCCACCTGAAATCGTACCTGGAGCGCCTGATGCATGCCCATCCACATTGCATTTGATCCAGCCTGGGAGAGGAGGGTGCCAGCGGACACTAGTAATTTTCGGAGCTTTACGGGCAGAAACTCGAAGACCAAAATACTTGATGATGCGGAGATCCTCTTGCGTGTTGTGCATACTCCCGAGATGAGAGTGATCCGCCTCCTTCATAAGGGCCATGATTGTCGCTATGATGTGGGATTCCCGGAAGAGAGACAAGTGGTCGCTATGCATAAGCGAGTTACGAGTAGTCCAAATGATCCAGACATAAGAAACAATAAACAGCCTCCATAGCGAATGAACTTGGGCGCTGGCCTTGATATTAATGCATTTAATAAGAAAATCCAAGAAGCTGTCGGCAGCAAGGTCTTTTAAATGGAATCCAAAAGCTTTAACAAAATGGAGCAAAACTTTGGAGGAGGGCGCACACGAGAGGAACAAGTGATCGAGAGTCTCACCATAGGCGCGACACAGGTAGCACATGGACGGGCCATTAATACCTTTGGACTGAAGGACCTCCCAAGTAAGTAATACACCTCGGATAGCTTTCCAAGCAACAATCGAGCGTCGCCTGGGGATGAAGTTACCCCATATCCATGATCCCCAGGAGGTCGCCGGGAAGGATGGCCGCAAGTGCCTGTATGCAATCTGGGAGGTTATGTTACCATGTGTAGTTCTAGTCCACACCCTGCGGTCAACTGAGCTTGCAGATATGTAAACACCCCTAATAGCTTGAATAAGATCCGGATAATTCCCAACAAAATTAGCCGTGAAGTGCCATTCACCATTTATCAAGTAGTCACTAATGGGCTGGTCAAAGTACTCCCTCAATTCCACCGGGACGCCCAAGACATCTGCAATGATGCATCCCGCCCAGTTGTCTAGCCAGAATCGAATTTTGGAGTTATAACCAACAATCCAGGCTTCATCCTCAATCAAGCGCCTAGCATGAGCTAAACAGGGGGAACGAATAGATGAAGATAAATAGGTCTTTCGAGGGATACCATTCACAAACCATCTTTGCTTCAGGAATTCTAGCGAGGGATGACCCTGGAGTACGTCCCATGCCAGCTTCATAACGTATGCTTCATTTGCCGAGCGAAGGGACCTGATGCCAAGTCCCCCTTCGGCGGTGGGGCAGCAAATACGCTTCCAGCCTACAGTAAAAGGATAGGTCTTAGTAATGTCGCCAGTCCATATGAAATTGCGGCAAGCAACTTCAATACGTTTGATGTGAGGATGCGGCCATCTATAAATCATCATCGAGTGCACCGTGGAGGCGATGATCACATGATTGACTAGACAAATCCGACCAGCCATAGAGAGAGAGCTACCCTTCCAGCGACCAAATTTCTGTAATATAGCATCAGTGCACGCCCGAAAGTAAAGACTTTTCGGCGAACCAATAAAAATCGGACAACCAAGATATTTAAAAGGAAAATGGCCCGCGGTAATACCATAAGCAGAAAGCACTCGGCGTTTTAGACCAGGGTTGACAAATTTGCCGAAATAAATCCTAGATTTGGCAGGGTTATGCTTTTGGCCTGAGACCGCCGCATAATCAACAAGCACAGCATGAATGGAGTCGATCGAGGTATTGTCGCCTTTGCAAAAGAAAACAATATCGTCTGCATAAAATAAGAAAGGTGGGAGACGAGCTGATCTGCTAGCGAGGCCGAGTTGAATATCTCCAGAGTTGATCCGATGAGTAATCCAAAGTGCAAGGACTTCTTCGGCCAGACAAAATAGCAGCAGAGACAAAGGATCCCCCTGACGAACCCCACGGCCGCAGGAAAAAAATCCTCGACGAGATCCATTAATAAGCACCGAGACCTTGGCCGATGAAAGGATGGAATGAATGAGAGAGCGGAATTTAGAACTAAATCCCAAACGACGAGCAGACTCCAATAAAAAATCCCAACGAACAGTGTCAAAAGCCTTCGTGATGTCAATTTTAAGGCCGATCCCCCCCTTTTTAGAGCTGTTCAAGCTGTTAAAACATTCTGACGCAATAGCATTGCAGTGATGAATGTTGCGACCAGGGATAAAACCAAATTGCAACGGGTTGAGATGCTTGCTAAGAATGGGCCCAAGCCTATCCGAAATAATGCGAGTGAATATTTTGAAAAGGAAGTTGCAGAGATTGATCGGTCGGTATTCTTCAACTCGGTCAGCACCCTCTTTTTTAGGAACAAGGACAATGAAATTGTTATTAATACCCATGGGCATACGGCCATGTATGAAGAAATGTGGAACCGCCTTGCAAAGATCCTGATGAATGAAATACCAACACTTGTGATAAAACATACCACCAAAGCCATCCGGCCCAGGGGAACTGTCTGCCGATAGATCCATCACCGCCTTGCGGACTTCCTCCACTTCCGGCATCTGAATAAGCTGCAAGTTCTCCTCCTCCGAAATAACCGAAGACATGAAATCCATGGAAGAAAAATCTAGAGCGTCCGCAGGCGCCTGAAATAGACTCCTGTAATACTCTATAATATGGTTTGCAATGTCAACCTCATTCTCAGAAGTTGCATCCCCAATGACCATCGAATTAATGTTGAATTTAGCGCGCTTAATCCTTTGGTGTTTATGAAAAAAAAAAGCAGTGTTGCGGTCCCCATCTTGCAACCACGAGGCCCTGCTCTTTTGGGATAAAAAATCATATTTCTCCCTCAATTTATTATTAAGGTGAATGATGGCATCCACCTCCTCACAAAAGAGCAAGTCACTGTCTCCTTCATTGTCAAGACGAGTTTGAATCTCCAGGAGCTGGTCAGAAGCAATGGTGACCTCCTCAAAAATGTTGCCGAAAGAGGCTGAATTCCAAGCCTTGATAGCGCCTTTAAGACGCTTGAGTTTAGCCGCAAACATAGTGATCGGGTTATCGCCCGGAGCATGAACATGCCAGGACGTTTCCGCCATGACAAAGAAGCTGGTGTCATTTAGCCACATCGATTGGAACCGGAACGGCTTCGGAGAGGAGGTGTTAGAGCAGCATTTCAAGAAGATGGGAGTGTGATCTGAATTATGCCTGGCGAAAGATGCAAGGGAAACATTGTCCCAGAGCGCCAACAAGCCATCCGAAACAAGAGCCTTGTCGATCCGAGACGCTTGATTGTTTCTAGACCAAGATCTTTTATACCAGGTATATTTGCGTCCCTGGAGGTTGACATCATTGAGGCCTGACGCATTGAGGAATTCCAGGAAGGCAGCCGAGCTCCTTTGATCATTGCCCGATGGATTCAGCCTCTCATGCGCACCCAGCGTAGCATTAAAGTCCCCCATAACGATCGCATTGTCGTGTAAGAAGGATGCAATATCCGTCCAGAGGTCCAAACGAAGAGCATGATCATTATGCGCATGAACAAAGGCAATTCTGTAATTGATGGAATTAAATTCAAAGTAAAAAATGATGGTCTGGTCCGAGGAGAATACCTGCCTGACTTTGAAGATGTAGGTCGGATTATAGAAAACCCAAATATTAGGACGCCTGGCAGCACGAGAATTAACCCCAGCAAGTTGAAGAGAAATGTTCTTCCAATAGAAGTCTTTAATATCTGGCAGCAGAATTTTGGGCTCCGCAAGAGCAACCCAATATGGTTGATGCTTGTAACACAAATCTTTAAGCGCAATCTGGGACGGCTGATTTCCGATCCCACGGATATTCCAAAATAATACTCTCATTTTTTACGCCGGCCCTTGCCATGCTTAGGCGGCAGGTCAGTCCATTGTTTATCAGCAGCAAGATGCATCAAGTGGCTGGCCGAGGTACTGGGAGCGATAATGTTGATTTGATGGCCTCGAGAGCGAGTGATCGGGCCCTCGGACCGGGGGAAGGTCCGCGCATGCTCAGCGTCAATATCATCTTGTTCGGAACGAAATGGGACAATCTGATTATGTGTAGGGATGTGAATACCAGGAAGCGGGCCATCCATGGCCGGCTGCGAATCCACCACCGGGGACGAGACCGAGTTATGATCTTCATTATAAATAGCCAGTGGCAAATTTGGTCCTGCCAAGTTTTCCTCTCGAATGATCGGCTGTGAATCCACCACCGGAGACGAGACCGAGTCTTTATCCTCATTATAAATAGCAAGTTGCAAAGTTGGTCCTGCCAAGTTTTCCTTTCTAAGATCATCACCATCAGGAAGTCCGCCTGAGGGAGCCCCCACTGGAAGTTGGCCATGAGCAGGAGGGTCGCCATCCTCCGTCGCTTGGAAAATATCAAAATGATTCGAAGTGGATAGATCCGGGGCCTTATGGGAGTTTCTCACGACGCTCCTCAGTTTCCATGTGCGCTTAGGGGCAACAAAATCCGCAGCTGTCCCCTCATCAGGACGATTATTCTTAGGCTTCGGAGGTCTCTTTTTACAGTCTTGTGGGAAATGTCCCATAGTGTGGCAATTGTCGCAATAGGCCGGTACATTCTCATAAGACAGCGACACGTGAATAAAAGAGTCCGGAAGATCCAGCTTGACCGTATGAGGGAGCTCTTCCAATACGTCCACTTCCACCAAAACACGGACAAAATGCCCAAGTGTACCAGCAAGTGCACGCTCATCGATCCTCATCACACTACCCACGACCTCAGCTATGTTTTTGATAATGATTTTGTGCCAAAGTTCAAAAGGAAGTTCATATATTCGAACCCACACAGGAGCAAGGGAGGACTTCACCTTGTACGGGTTGAAGTTCGGAATCCAGGGTTGCACTTTGATTCGGCCATGATCAAAATTATAGAATTTAGTCTGCAACAATTTCTCACGCAATGCTGCATCTTCAATAAGTAAGTTGTAATATCCTCGACCAATTGGAATAATGAACAAGTCGGAACCCCACAATTTTGATAAAAGCGACTCCAGATTGCTGTGCGACAAAGGCTTCTGCCCTTGATCAAGAAGCACCCTAATAATCACAAAATTGGAAAAAAGTTTAAGCCTTTCCTCAATAAATTGTTTTTCCAAAGTAATAGAAACGATATCACCTGAGCGATCAGGCGGCCTCGCCACCGGAGGGCATGCACCTCCTTCACATAGGGCCGCACGAAACTTCTTGAGCGAATCCGATTCATGTGGCACGTGCTCACGTCGAAGGGTATCCGCATAAGATGAGCCCATGGAGGGCGGTCGAATATGAGCGTCCACACCTTCATCATGGGGTGACAGCCGTGGGCGATCAGACGCTCGTCCGCCGAGAGCATCAGGACGAAGCAATATGGCCGAGGGGGCGACAGCATCATGTGTAGACGCGATAACAGGCGAGGCCTGGGGCTTTTGAATAAAGCCTTCCACCCATGGGAAGGCTTCGCAAAGGCGAGTAAGGTCACCAGGGGAGTAAGAACGAGTACGGGAGATGGAGTTGAAGGGGTTAGAAGAGGAAGAATCCGTCGGAGAGGCCATAGTCGGAAAAGGATTAAGGTACGGCGGCTAGGGTTTTCGAAACATTATTATTTTTAAACATTTAAATAGATTTTAAAAATAATTTAAAGTGATTAATATCATATACAATGTTATACTCCTCCGTTTTTCAATAGTTGTAACGTTTGGAAATTTGACACTATTCACACACATACTTCGACTTAAAGTTTTATCATAGTTTTATAACTTAAAATATAACCAAGTGAGATCTTGTTAGATTTGTCCCACAAGTAGTTTTTAAATATCGAACTTTTAAAATTTTTACTTGTACCGAAATTGAGTTATTAATGGTTTAAAATATGCATTTGACTGAGTGTACTGTGGGTGCGTTTCAATTTTTTGAAAACGGAGGGAGTATTTAAAAAGCGGAAGGGATCAGCCACGCCCCACTAATAAGCGAACATGATTTATGCATGTGCTTCCCAATCCGTCTCTCGTCCCGAGCCCATGGATTACCGTAGATTAGGGGAAATATCAAGTCGAATTGAGCCTGAGTAGTAAACTACTTGAGCTTCACAGGGAAATATGGCTACTCAAGCTCGACTCGACTCGAGTTCGAGTCCGAGCTCGAGTATATATTTCTTTTTTCAATCGAGTCGAGTAGTCGAACTACTCAAGCTCGATTATTTCTTTTATGAAGTATTTTTTTTTGTTCTCGAGCTCATGCCCGAGTCGAGTACTCGAGCTTATCGAGTATTGAATTCTTGTGAAGTTATTTCACTAATGAAGAATATGAGGTTACAGGTAGTACAAGATTATGCATAACTTTGTTGATATATTCATTTAACAATAATTTTCATTTAATGTTACAAAATTTATTGTTACAAAGGACAATACATCAGGGCTTGATCCTGAAGAAACCAAAAAAATTTGCGAAATGAATACTTGATGTAGGTGATGGTAAAGCTGGTATTAGAGATGTACAATAAGATGTGACATTTCTAGATGATATAGCGACAATTGTTGAGAGTACATATACAAATATAAATTACACTTCTTCAAATCCAGATACTAGCCCCTACTAATGAGATTGTAAATAAGATCAATGATTAAATCATGGAGCGTACGATCAAATATTCTGGAGTACCGAATAATAAAATAAAGTTGAAAAAGGGCTGCATAGTCATGCTTCTTAGGATCATAAAACCATCAAATGAATTATGCAATTGAAGCTGGTTGATAGTAACTAAGATGGGGAACCATATAACTGAGGCTGAACTAATTTCGGCAAACCAAGAAAGTAAAAAATTCTTGATTGGTAGAAAGATTATGAGCCCGTTTAATTTAAACAAATTTCCCATTCGATTTCAGGTAAGATAATTCCAACTCACGGTTTGTTTTGCTATAACTATATGTCAATCTTTAAAGAAGGTTAGACTCTATATTCCAAAACCAGTGTTTAGATTGAACAGTTATATATTGCAATATCTCGTGTCAATAGCAAAAGGAGACTCAAAGTATTAATACGCAATGAAGATGGATTAACAAAATATGGTTTACAATGAATTTTCAGCAAATTGAGAAATTTTCATATTATTCTTTTTTTTTGAGGGAAATTAGCTTTTATTCTCGAAACCATAGCAATGTACAAAATATTTCCAGATACATATGCTCAAATAGCCAATAACACAGCATCATCAATCACAAATTCTAAGCAACAATTGGATCATACTGAATAGAATTGTTAGTGCCTCTACTTTTGAGATAATGTGTTCCACTCCGATGTTGAACACTAGGTAGGATCCCACCCCCTTGATCTTATCCGCGTAGTATTATTGGCAAGAAGATCCCTGTGATCCGATAAGGGCGTCTCAGCATGGCAAGGCGTGTCCCCAACGGCTATCCCTCATTTCCTTACAATGGGGCGATCAAGCTATGGCATGTATATCTTTCCATCCGAAGGCATTGGGACGGCTATGGAAGGAGGAAGATCTCGTGGGGCTAATTATTCTCTTCCATAGCGATAAGGATTATGGGAAATCCCTTTAAGAAGGACGGATCACAATGGACTACACAGCTTTTGCATTATCCTGCTTACGATCAAAATCGTGTGAGAAAATTCCCAATCCAATCTCTCCACCCCATCTGCGAGATTCATCACTTGTGGAAGAGATTGTCACTTGAGTGTTCATTCGTCCATTGTGCATACCGAACCCTTGATTGATCTCGACACCTTCAATCAAGGGCAACACTCAAGCTCGTGTCAACAAGATACTACCCTTCATTGCTACATCAAAGGGAGGATCTTTTACATGTTCACTCGAGGGAAACTTGGAGAAGGCGTCTTCAAGGGATCGAAGAAGAATCGGAGTATTCTCACCAGAAAAGGGAGTTTCTGGTACCATCGATCTTCCGCTTGGGAGTTGGAGTAAAAGATTTCTAGTTCACTATTGTTCGTGTTGTAACGTGGTGTTCAAACACATAGTGGAACACTCCTGGATTGGTATCCCCCAGACGTAGGGCTTGGGCCGAATTGGGTCAACAACTCTCTGTTTGTTCTTGGTTGTTTACTGCACTTATTTATATTTGACAACTAACCTACTAACAATTTGTTTAAGTGTGTGGGTTGAACAAACACTTGTGGTTAAGGGACTAAGACTTGACGTATAGTGGACCAACAAGTGGTATCAGAGCGCACACACCCTCGGGTGAGATCCAAACGTCAAGATGAGTCGTGAAGGAGGAAACATTTCCAGGCCACCCTTGCTAGATGGAACGAACTTCTCCTACTGGAAAACCAGGATGAGGGCTTCTCTTATGGCCATTGATGAGGGAGTCTGGGATGCCGTTGAGTCCAAGTTCGAGCGTCCCACTGTAGAGGACGATGAAGGTGTCAAAACACCAAAACCCAAAGACAAATGGACAGCGGAAGAAAAGACCCTATCCTCGATGAACTCTAAGGCTCTCAATGCTATTTTCAACGGAGTTACTGAAGAACAATACAAGCTTATCTCCTCGTGTGACACTGCTTATGATGCATGGGTAGTACTGGTAAACTCCCATGAGGGTATGGCATCTGTTAGATCTTCCAAGTTAATTTCCATAGAAACTCAATTTCATAAACTTGTCATGGACGAAAATGAGAGTATTGTTAGCTATGTTGGTAGAATTCGTGACTTGACCAACCAGGCACATCAACTTGGGAAAATCTATTCCCAACAAGAGTTGGTAAGGAAAATTGTAGGAACTATTCCGGACATGTTCAATCCAAAGATTGCAGCCCTTGAACTCTACAAGGACTACTCCACTATGCAAGTGGACGAACTAATGGGAATACTTCAATCATGGGAGATGGACCATTGCAAGGAAGTCGGAAGCAAAAGTATTGCCTTCAAGGCTGAGTCAAAATTGGTGAATGACAAGGAAGCCGAGATTGACAGTGATCACAGTGATGATGACGAGATCTCTCTTCTCACAAAGAGACTGGCCAGACTTCTTAAGAATAAGAAAGGGCTTCCTAGAGGAAAGGGCGAAGGATCGAACTCCATGAGAGATCCCAAAAGGAGATCCAAACCCTATGGCAAGGATCAACAAGCTGAAGAAAGGCCCAAGGGACCAGAATGTTATGAATGCAGAGGTTTTGGTCACATTAGGGTAGATTGTGGAAATCTAAAGAAGAAGGAGAAAAAGACCTACCACATCACCTTCAGTGATCATGATGAGGAACCAGAATGCAGTGAAGGAGAATCTGAGCATGGGATTGCTCTTATGGCACCAGGAACATGGGATTCAGACTCATGTTCGGACACTGAGTCACAACACGGTACTGCTTCTAACCTAGTGAATAATAATTTCTCTGACCATGATTGTGCTTCTCTTAGCAGCAAATAGGCAGATAAAATAGAACGTCTCACGGATCTCTACAATGAAGTGTTCGAAAGGCTCGAAGCTTCGATGACTGAGATAGAAGACCTCCAAAGAACCAATCAGGACCTTAGAAATGAGATTGAGAGGCTTATAGACGAGAACAAAGGCTTACTGTCTAAAGCTGAAGCGGTGTCCATTCATGTGACAGAACTCGAAGCTGGAATACTCTACGAGAAAGAAGAAAAAGAAAAGGTTTCTTCCAAGCATGATCTTCTCACTGTAGAAATCACTGAACTTAAGGAGAAACTCAGCAAATCTGAAAAGATTCTGTCAGACATGAATAAAGGCAAGGCTAAACTTGACGATGCTCTAGCAGCTGGGAAATCTCATGGGAACAAGCAAGGCCTTGGGTACAGCAACTTCAGCTCCGCCTCTATCTCCAAAGGGAAAATCAAGTTCGTTGCAGGAGGTCAACTAGATGATCGAACACCAAGGCAAACCACTATAACCTTTCCCAAAGGTTCCAAGGGCCACAACAATAGGAGGAATTCCTTCAAAGGACCTCTCATTTGCGACTACTGCAAGTACAGAGGACACAGGACCGAACACTGTCGGAGGATTATCAAGGATCTTCTTGAGGGAAGACCTGTGAGCTAGCCTAATGAAGAACTCAAGAAAAGGATCTCCATAAGGCGAGAATGGGTAACCAAAATTTCAGCAAGGTGTAACGTTGCCTTCCTATCCTCTAGTCAAAAGGATAAGAGTGCAACGTGGTACTTCGATAGTGGTTGCTCGAGGCACATGACTGGAGACAAAGGTGTTCTTAAACCATTCAAAGATATTGATGGTGGATCCGTGGTCTTTGGAGATGGTAAGAAAGGTCGTCTCTCTGGACAAGGAACTCTCCACGGAAATGGCCTGCCCAAGCTCAACAATGTCTACTATGTGGAAGGACTGCATGCCAATCTTATAAGCATAAGTCAACTATGCGATGAGGACTTGACTGTATCCTTTAACAAAAAATATTGTGAAGTTCTTGATTCTAACAATGTGTGTGTCATGAGGGGTCTAAGATCTCAAAATGACTGCTATTTACTTGTGCAAACCTGTAATTTTGTGAAGGATGCAGGAGGTTCCCGGAACATACTTTGGCATGAGAAATTAGGTCATCTGAACTTCAGGGATCTAATCAAGCTAAGCAGAACAGGAGCCGTTCGTGGACTTCCAGACCTTAAGAAGCATGCCTCGGATTTCTGTGAAGACTGTGCTAAAAACAAACAAACCCGTGTGTCCCACCCTGTGACAGAACACAATGCAACAACACAATGTCTGGAACTCTTACACATGGACCTTATTGGACCAACTGAAATTCCTAGTCTGGGAGGTAAACGGTATATATTCGTTTGTGTAGATGATTTTTCCAGATATACGTGGGTTGATTTTCTCAGGGAAAAGAGCGAAGCCTTCAAAGTCTTTATGAAACTGTGCAACCAAATTATGAACGAGAAAGATTGCAAAGTGAAGAGAATTCGCAGCGATCATGGGAAGGAAACTGTTCCAGTCTTGGAATCAAACACGAATTTTCAGCACCCAAAACTCCCCAGCAGAACGGAGTTGTAGAAAGGAAGAATCGCACCCTGCAAGAAATGGCTCGAGTTATGATCAACTCCAAGAAGGTTCCTGAGTTCCTCTGGGCAGAAGCAATTAACACGGCGTGTTACATGATAAATCGAGTGTACATCAGGCCTAAAACACTCATGACTCCATATGAACTATGGAAGGGTAAAAAGACTTCAATATCATATTTTCACATCTTTGGTTGCAAGTGTTTTGTGCTTAATGACAGGGAACACACCGGGAAGTTCAAGGAGAAAAGTGACGAAGGCATCTTTGTTGGGTATTCAACCTCTAGCAAGGCTTTTCGAGTATACAATTCTAGAACCAGAAAGGTAATCGAATCCACAAATGTCATTGTGGAAGATGCACCCAACAAAGGAACACCAGTCGAATCTCAAGAGGAGGATACAGAGAAAGGCTCCCAAAGCTCTGGACAATCACGATCCTTATCATGAGACAAACTGGAAACTACTACTGAAAGTGAGGAGATCCAACCCAGTGTTCAAACACCTGTTGGAACACCATCACAGTCAGAGGTGGCTGCCCCACAAGTCAGAATTCATCGTAATCACAATCCAGAGGATGTGATTGGGGATGTCCTCGAAGATCGGAGAACTCGAGTTAAGAAGAAAATCGACTATAGAGAGTTTGCTGGATTGCATTGCTTCACCTCCAGGATAGAACCTACCAGAGTTGAAGAAGCTCTACAAGATGAAAATTGGATCAATGCCATGCAGGAAGAGCTTGCTCAGTTCAAGAGGAATGAAGTATGGACCTTGGTCGAGCGTCCAGAGCACACCAACGTCATTGGCACAAAATGGGTCTTCAAGAACAAAAGTGACGAGAATGGAAATGTGATTCGCAACAAAGCCAGGCTCGTAGCTCAAGGATACACCCAAGTGGAGGGAGTAGACTACAGTGAGACCTTTGCACCCGTAGCAAGACTTGAAGCTGTGAGATTACTCCTTGCCATTGCATGCTCGATGGGTTTCAAACTCTATCAGATGGACGTGAAAAGCGCCTTCCTAAATGGTTGGCTGAAAGAAGAAGTATATGTGGAGCAACCTAAGGGCTTTGAAGATGCAGATCTCCCAGACCATGTCTTTCGACTGAACAAAGCTCTCTACGGACTTAAACAAGCACCAAGGGCATGGTACGAGAGGCTCTCGAAATATCTGTTGGAAAATGGATATAGAAGAGGGAGTACAGACAAGACCATTTTCATCAAGGAAGACTCCAAAGGAATCATAGTGGCTCAAGTCTATGTGGATGATATCGTGTTCGGATCAACCTCCCATGTGCTCAAGGACAAGTTCATCGAAACTATGGGTAAGGAGTTTGAGATGAGTATGGTAGGTGAATTAACATTTTTTCTTGGCATGCAGGTTACTCAGAAAAAGGAAGGGACTTTCCTCAATCAATCAAAGTATGCAAAAAGCATTGTCAAAAAATTTGGACTGGAATCCAGCAAGCCGGTTCGAACACCGATTGGAACATCTGATAAATTGCACAAGGATCCAACAGGGAAGAGTGTTGATCAAAAGATGTATAGAGGGATCATTGGAAGTCTACTCTATCTCTCAGCAAGTAGACCCGACATCAGCTATGCGGTTGGAGTGTGTGCCAGATATCAAGCAGACCCAAAGGAGTCTCACCTCAAGGCTGCAAAAAGGGTGATCCGATACATTGCTGGAACACCTGATTTGGGCATATGGTACTCAAAGGAATCCAACCTACAGTTGATAGGATACACTGATGCAGATTGGGCTGGCAATGTCGATGACAGAAAAAGCACCACAGGAGGGTGTTCTACATTGGAACCAACTTGGTGAGTTGGTACAGCAAAAAGCAGAACTCTATATCCTTGTCCACTGTAGAAGCGGAATACATTGCAGCAGGGAGCTGTTGTGCACAACTATTATGGATGAGACAAATGATTAGCGACTATGGCATCGAACAAGACAAGCTAGTGGTTCTCTGTGACAACATGAGTGCGATAAGTATTTCAAAAAATCCAGTACAACACAGTCGAACCAAGCACATTGATGTTAGGCACCACTTTATCCGTGAGTCCCTGGAGTATGTTGGAACACAAGAGCAGAACGCGGACATCTTCACCAAAGCTCTTGATGGAGAACGATTTGAAAAGCTGAGGCGGGAACTTGGTCTATGCACCATAGTCTAAGTTCCAAAAGGATCTAGGGGATCTCACTCGTCAATATTTAAAACGGCTAAGTTTTCCTAAGATTTCCTTAAATATTATATTAGTCTTATTATGAAGAGATCCCATACTTAACTAAATTTTTTATTGCAGGAAACTCAATCTTTATTTCTCTTCAGCCATGTGTCTAAATAAGGGAAGTTATTATTTTTCTTGGTAACCGGCTACCTAGGTGGGATGTTGGATGATCTCTTGCCTCAAGAAAGGGAAGTTCCTTTTCATTCTGCACTCGTTTTTCAGAAACTTTCCCCGCTTCCCTCTCCTTCTCCTGTCCCTTCGCTCTCGCGGTTTTTTTATTTCTCTGAGAATCCTTTAATCCTGCATCATTCTCATTCTCTTGTGTAGAAATTATGGTGACGACGAGAACCAGGAGTTCCAACACTGAAGCCGCGCCTCTCACAGCTCGTGGAAGCCCACGCACCAGAGGCGGGAATCGCGGTGGCAATAGAGGAGGCGGCCGCAGAATGGGTGGACGAGGTCGTGGTCGTAACCAGGCGGAAATAGCTCCCGCAATTGATGCTCCGATCACCATTACGCCTCCAGCAGTACCAATTTCTGACCCGCTTGACATTCGAGTGGAAATGGGTTCCGAGATAGGGGAAACTGCTACAGGGGAAGCCCTAATCCCCTCGCAACTGAATGATCCTCAATCGGCGGTTCAACCCTCATCCCATCAAGAAGAAACTGCTCCTACCACGTCGCCACCATCTCAACTTCCAGTGCCAACTGTTCAAGTTCCCTTATCTACCCTAGCGGATACAGCGACTCAAATCCAAGGCACTCCCAAAAGGAAAGGTAAAATGGCTTTGCTCAAAACTGCTACGTCTGACAATGTTGATGCAGGGAGTTCGAATCCTGTATCTGAGCACCAAGGAGGCACTCAGCCTGGCCCTCAATCCTCCACCCCTGTTTCTGGCACTGGCGCACAAACGTCTTCTAGGGCTTCTGGAGAAACCGCCTCTGTACCAGGACATGCTCCCAAGGTCGCGATCAAAAATACTGGTGGTGGGAGCACTGGGAGTTCAGATGATGCCTCTGAACACACATCTGAGTCCACCGAGTTATCTTATGAATCGGACAAGAATGTCGAGATTAATCCAGATGAGGAAAAATCCAGTGGAGACTCGGGAGATGAGGAAGATCCAGGGGTCAACCGTACTACTATCTCTGCTGAGGAGTTCCTCAGGCAAGAAGGACTCACTGAGGACGAACTGAGAAGTGAGGATGATGAAGTGGCTGATCAAGCTGCTAACACTGATGCTGGACGTGAGGGGTAGAGATCATCTTCATCGGATTGTGCTCCCCTCAGGACTCTTGCTCGGAAGAAGGCTGCTGACAACAACGGGAAAAGGAAGGCTGACGAAATTCCCTCTAGCTCTCAACCTCAGAAGAAGAAGAAAGCTTCCACTGATGATGTTGAGGAAGATATTGCTCAGGATGACACCCCTGAGATTGTGGATACCAATCTAGCCTATAGCTCCAAGTTCTACTCCTTGAGTTCTCAGACATTCTTCGAGACTGTGTTACGTGAGAGGAAACTCAAACTTGAGGTTGCCTTCAAAGGACCAAAGTGTGATGAGATTGGATGGACAAGCTATCTTGAGAAAAGACATCTTCTTCGATGGGCCACTGATCTCCAAGGAAGTAAGCAGTCCCTTGTCAAGATGTTCTACGCCAACCTCAGGAAGTCAGTTATCGTTCCTGGAAGCAGTTGGTTTGGGCAAGTGTTTGTCAAGAAGCAACTGGTCCCCCTCCGAGACAGAGACATTTGTGAGTTCCTCGGTGTTCCTCAGTGTGACTTTGACACTGTGTTCAGACCAGGCACTACGTTCAACAATGTTCTGATCGCCAAATTGTTGACTAAGGACAAGGAGAAGAACATCAAGGGCAGAGGGCTGAGGTCAGGAAATCTCACTCAGAGATTCTTTCTATTGTATAAATTTATATCCTCGAATGTCATGCCTACTGCCAATCACTCGGTTGTCTCGAAAGAAATGTGCCAATTACTGTTTGCGATTGATGAGAACAAGAAGGAGATCAATTATGGGAAGCTTGTGCTAAATCAAATGGTTGACATAGCTGAAAGTTTGAAAGAAGATAGCTCAGCTCTCATTCCTTTTCCAGCCCTGATCTATGGGTATTTGGAATCGTTGGGCATTGGAGGACATCCTAAGGAGTTGTTGGACATTACCAAAGTGTTCAAGTTCACGGCAAAGCTGCAAGACAAGGTCCAGGACATACCAGGCCCAGATGGTCCTCCCATTCCTCAGTCTGCTCTTGATCAGATCAGAGACATGATTGCTGAACGCTAGGACGCTATCAGGAGGAAGAGAGAGGAGCTGGATGAAGAGGAGAGAGCTCTCACAGAGATGGCAAGACTTCTCCCTGAGGTCTGGGACACTGATCCAGAGGATGAGGTGACTGATGCTGCTGCCGACTTCTATGCCTCCACAGATGAGGATGACTCCTCCCAGGATTGATTAGCACTTTTGCCACATTGTGATCCAGAGGGGGAGAAGATGTGCGTAATCAAAGATGCCTGCCTCTGGTAAGTGTTTTTGTTTTATGTTCGATTGTTATGTTGGGACTTTGTTATTGAACTCTTAAGTATTTGTTAGACTGGTATTTTCCTTTTTGGATGCTCTGCTGGTTTTATTGTACATGCTCCTCTATCTTGTTTGAACTATTTGTACGGAGCATTAGATAGGTTGTTTGGGGATCTTGCTATGTAATGGTGGTTGGGATTGGCTATTCTCTTCATCTTGTATTGTTCATGCATCGGAGGATCTTTGATCTTGCTGGCTCACATTATGTCAAAAAGGGGGAGATTGTTAGTGCCTATACTTTTGAGATAATGTGTTCCACTCCGATGTTGAACACTAGGTAGGATCCCACCCCCTTGAACTTATCCGCGTAGTATTATTGGCAAGAAGATCCCTGTGATCCGATAAGGGCGTCTCAGCATGGCAAGGCGTGTCCCCAACGGCTATCCCTCATTTCCTTACAATGGGGCGATCAAGCTATGGCATGTATATCTTTCCATCCGAAGGCATTGGGACGGCTATGGAAGGAGGAAGATCTCGTGGGGCTAATTATTCTCTTCCATAGCGATAAGGATTCTGGGAAATCCCTTTAAGAAGGACGGATCACAATGGACTACACAGCTTTTGCATTATCCTTCTTACGATCAAAATCGTGTGAGAAAATTCCCAATCCAATCTCTCCACCCCATTTGCGAGATTCATCACTTGTGGAAGAGATTGTCACTTGAGTGTTCATTCGTCCATTGTGCATACCGAACCCTTGATTGATCTCGACACCTTCAATCAAGGGCAACACTCAAGCTCATGTCAACAAGATACTACCCTTCATTGCTACATCAAAGGGAGGATCTTTTACAGGTTCACTCGAGGGAAACTTGGAGAAGGCGTCTTCAAGGGATCGAAGAAGAATCGGAGTATTCTCACCAGACAAGGGAGTTTCTGGTACCATCGATCTTCCGCTTGAGAGTTGGAGTAAAAGATTTCTAGTTCACTACTGTTCGTGTTGTAACGTGGTGTTCGAACACATAGTGGAACACTCCTGGATTGGTATTTTCCAGACGTAGGCCTTGGGCCGAACTGGGTCAACAACTCTCTGTTTGTTCTTGGTTGTTTACTGCACTTATTTATATTTGACAACTAACCTACTAACAATTTGTTTAATTGTGTGGGTTGAACAAACAGTTGTGGTTAAGGGACTAAGACTTGACGTATAGTGGACCAACAAGAATAAAGCTCAAGGAACGAATGTTACCAATGCTCAGAAAATTCGACTTTAAAGCTGCACTTTGCCTACAGATTCGGGTTCTGAGACCACTCCAAACTTTTTCCTATCCCCTCAGCAGTCTCATTTGCACCGCACGACACCGAGATAAAGATCCCTAAGGCCTTCAACCAATTTTCGTATTATGCTTATACTTATATTTAACTTTTGTTTTATTTTAAATAAAATTTCTAATTAAATAAAATATTACTTTTAGTATTTATTTTTATTGATTTGTTAGGTTTGTATGGAACATGCCACAAAAAATTAAAGAATGTGGTTTACTATAATTTCTCTGTTAATTTAAAAATAATTAAATTAATTATCATATACATCTCTTATTTTTTTAGAAGAGCCATTTAAGACATATACATCTCTTTTTGGATAAATATCATATACATCTCATTTTTTTTTTGCTGAACAGCCTATACAGGCTAGGAAATGGGTGGTGGGAGCTCATGCCACACAAATTACAAATGAGAATAAAAGGAAGGGATAGGGGCCTGGTTGGGAATCGAATATCCAATCTTCCGTTGGAAGTCGAGGGACTTAACCACTTGGGCTAAGTCCTCATCCCCTCATATACATCTCTTTTGAATATCTATAAAATAATTGCACATTTTTCTATTACTCAAAATATAAATTATTATTACTTCATAAGATATAAGTATATACTTTATATTATATATTAAATATATAATCGTCGAATCTCGACGGGTTAGTTACTAGTTATATCTATAATGAAAATAATCAATTCTATTAGAATTTTATTCTTAAATAATTTAATCCCATTAAAAAACGGCATTCCGTGGTCAAATTATTAGGTTAACCAATAAATTTTTTTAAATAAAAAATTTATTCATTGTTACATCAAAGCTGAGAGGGAGGCTGAAGACGACTTTAATCCCACTACTATTCATTTTATTGAAAAAATTGGTATTCATTCTAATAATCCCGTTTGGTGAAGAATTCAAGACGACTTTTTGATATAGCCATTTATTCATTTTAAAAGCATGTGGTAATATGTTAATACAATGTTTGAACTTTATAACCTGTACTTTTCATTGAGATGTTGATACAGGTGTTGGCACTTTGCTTTGACGACGACAGTTACCAGACTCGACTAGGTTTAATGATTTGTATATATATTTGTATTGAGTCTGTAATTTTAGATAGATTGAGTATTCATTGTTTACATCTTTAGTGTATACGTTTTGAGAGATTTTTCATTGTTCTTGAGTCTTCAAGAAAGTTAGTTAAGTTTTTCAAGATAGCTATGCATTGAAGAACTTGAGTTGTATTTTGATTTGCGCTTATTGTAAAAGTCTGGAGAAGATGATTCAGGTGGATTAAAGAAGAAGAACGAAGAAGATCAGATTCAAGTAGATTCTGGAGATTCGGATCAGGAGGTGTTCCTGCAGGCTGTTGTTGAGGGGGAGTCTCAACAATAGTGTTCATCTAGATAGTTCGTCTAGTGTTGAGTCCGTTTCTAGTTTGAATCTAGGTTGAAGTCTGTAGAGTTTTTGGTTCTTCTTAGTCTAGATCGCCTGGATTGGAATCCCCCAGATGTAGGTCTCACGACCGAACTGGGTCAACAAATTCTTGGTGTTCTTACTGCTTTCCATTAACTCAAAGTTACGGCTAACGACGATAACTGAATCTTGGTTAAAAGGGACCTTCAATTTTGTATCAGAGCTGATTCTCAAACGTAGCTGAGAAAAAATCCATTCATTTTCAAGATTCAAGAATCATGATTCGAGAAGGAGCATCGAATGCACGACCACCATTGTTCGACGGAAATGACTACACCTATTGGAAAGCAAGAATGAAGAATTATCTACTAGCACAAGGAGAAGAGGTCTGGGAGTCTGTTCTTGAGCCATGGACGCATCCAATCAGAGAAGACAAAGCCCCAGAAGGATCGACTGAACCCGCAAAAATTCGTCCGGCAAGGAAATCCGAATTGACGCAAGAAGAGAAGAGTCTACGGCAAGCAAATTACACGGCTCTCAACGCAATCAGCGGTGCCATGGATGAACCTCAATTTCGAATGATTGCCAATTGCACAACCGCATATGAAGCATGGAATTTCTTGGAGACACAGCACGAAGGTTCAGAGGATGTTAAATCTACCAGGCTACATCGGATCGAGTCTATCTTCGATAGTCTGCGGATGACGAATGATGAAGATGTTACAACATACTATGGACGATTCATCGACATTGTCAATCAAGCCACTGCATTAGGAATGACCTTTGAAGGACCAAAATTGGTGAGAAAATTCCTCAGATCTGTTTCAAAGAAGTATTCAGGGAAGGTTTCAGCCCTTGAGGAAGTGGAGAAGATCAAGACCATTTCTCTTAGAGAATTAGTGGGAATCTTGCAAACATATGAGATGAATCATCTTGCAACTGAGAAATCCCAGAAAGAACATCGCATTCAAGGCTGAAGAAGATGCTACAGAAATTACAGAAGATGATGTATCTTTTCTCTCCAAGAAGATTGCAAAGATGTTGCAGAACAAACGCTTTCAAAAGTTCCAGTCAAACAGGAATTCGACTAGAAGTTCTGACGCGCCATCAACGACCAAAACGCAGAATTTCAAAAAGGAAAAGAAATTTGATGGGAAATTTCGAAAGCCTAAGAAATCAAGAGATGATGAAGATACTGAGAAAGATAATGAAGTCATATGCTTTGAATGTGGTGGGAAAGGTCATGTCAAAAAGGAATGTCCTACAGCCAAGAAGAGGAGAGGAAAAGCACTACAAGCCACACTAAGTGATGATGATGAGTCAGAAGTTGAAGCTTCAAATGAACAATCTAGTGATGAAGAAGAAGTTGTAGCATATATGACGAGAGAAGCCAGTCCTACTCCTATGGAAGGTAATCCTGAGTCAATACAATTAATTGCTGACATTTCCTCTATTGTTTCAGGTGAATCAGGTAATCTTTATGCTGAGCTTGTTGAAATCTATGAAGATCTTAAGGAAGAGTTTGATGAAACTGTTCTATAAAAACAGAAGTTGTTGGAACAACTCACAGACATCGAGCTGACACTTAACAAAGTAGAATCTGAGAAGGTTAAAGCTGTTGATGATCTAAATGCTTTGAGGACAGAGTATGAAGAGGTCAAGGTTCAGAACTCAACATTGTCCAAGGAAAATGAATCTCTTCAGAAAGAGTTGATCGTTCTGAAAGATCAAATTGCTGATTTGAAGAAGATGGCTAAGAGTAAGGGCAAACTGGATGAAGTACTCTCTATTGGGAAGAGCTATAAAGACATGAGAGGAATTGGTTATAAGAATCAAGGATCTACTGGAAAAAGATTATTTGTTAGTGGAGGAAACCTAAATGCTGAGTCAAGTTCATTGTCTCAACAAGATGTTGCCACATCATCCAAACGACGCCGAGAGTGTGTTTACTACAGTCTTCCTGGCCATACAGCTGAAACATGCATGAGAATAGTTCGTGACCTTATGAACGGACGTCCAGTGGTTTGGCCTAATGATGATTTGAAGAAGAAGATCATTATTCAGAAAGAATGGGTGCCAAAGAGAAAAGTATCTCAATGTCTTGTAGTTCTGACTTCACAGCAACAACTTCGAAGTAAGAGATGGTACTTTGATTCAGGCTGTTCAAGACATATGACTGGAGATAAAGTGATTCTGAGCAATTTCACTGCTAGAGATTGTGGAGATGTTGTTTTTGGTGATGGTGCAAAGAGTAAGATTACAGGTTTTGGTAATATAGAGAGTGGAGATTTATCTCAACTTTCTAAGGTTTATCATGTAGAAGGGCTTACTACTAATCTCATTTCTATAAGTCAATTATGTGATGAAGATGCTCTTGTTATCTTTACTAAGAATTTTTGTGAAGTTTTTGATTGCAGGAGAAATAATATTTTGACAGGGAAACGCTCTAAGAATAACTGCTATACTTTGGAAGTGAATCTGGCCAAGGCACTAGTTAGCAAAGATGATCTTACAAACTTGTGGAACAAAAGGCTAGGACATATCAACTACCAAACTTTGTACAAGCTGAGCTGTTCCAAAGCTGTCAGAGGGTTGCCAAAACTTCATAACAACAAAGATCTTACCTGTGTTGATTGTTCTAAAGGGAAGCAGACACGAACCAAACACAAGAAGACTGATGGAATCTCAACAAGTCACTGCTTAGAACTTGTTCACATGGATCTTATGGGTCCTACAGAAACCGAAAGCCTAAATGGCAAGAGGTACACTTTAGTTCTTGTAGATGATTTTTCGAGATTTACTTGGGTCTGTTTTCTCAGGAGTAAAGATGAAGCATTCCAGCAATTTGAAAGATTGAGCCTAAAGCTAATGAATGAGAAGCAAGTCAAAATTAAGAGAATAAGGACTGATCATGGACGTGAGTTCGAAAACCAGGAGTTCGAACATTTCTGTAACAACCATGGAATTTCTCATGAGTTTTCTGCACCAAAAACGCCTCAACAAAATGGGATTGCTGAAAGAAAGAATAGGACTCTTCAAGAGATGGCACGGTCTATGCTGCATGCTAGCACACTTGGCAAGTCATTTTGGGCCGAAGCAGTTCACACAGCTTGTCACATCATCAATCGCGTGTTGTTACGACCTCACACCAACGACACACCTTATAAAATCTGGAATGGTAACACTCCTACTCTTAAATACTTTCATATTTTTGGACCAAAATGTTTTGTCTACAGGGACAGGGAACATCTTAAAAAGTTTGATGCAAGATCTGAAGAAGGATGGTTTTTGGGTTACTCAAACAACTCAAGAGCTTTTCGGGTCTATCTAACTCAAGCTAAGAAGGTTACTGAGTCAGTCAATGTATTGTATCTAGAGAGCTGGATGATCCAGTACCTAGTGTTCCTACTTCTAGCATTTCAGAAGCACCTGTAGTAGAGACATCAGATCAACATCAGTTTGAAGGAGTTGATATTGATGATGATGAAGGAGATCAATCTGAGCAACTTTCAGAAGAGTGTGTAGAAACTTCTGAAACTACTGTTTTGGATAAGAGAAAAGGTCCAAGAACTCTGAAGCATCACTCACAACAAGATATTATTGGTGATCCAAGCGCTCAACGTCTTACTAGAAGCAAGAGAGTGAATTACAGAGAGTTGGCAGGACTAAACTATTTCATATCTAAAGTGGAGCCGAAGAATGTATCTGAAGCCCTTATGGATGAATATTGGATAGCAGCAATGCAAGACGAGTTGGTACAATTCGAAAGGAATGATGTTTGGGAGTTGGTCGAACAACCACAGAACATCAATGTTATTGGTACTAAGTGGGTCTTTAGGAACAAAACAGATGAACAAGGGAATATCATCAGGAATAAAGCACGCTTGGTAGCTCAAGGTTTCACACAAATAGAAGGTTTAGATTATGGTGAAACATTCGCTCCTGTAGCCAGGATGGAAGCTGTCAGAATTTTATTAGCTTTTGCTTGTTCTATGGATTTCAAATTGTATCAACTTGACATCAAAACAGCTTTCTTAAATGGCAAGATCAAGGAGGAGATCTTTGTGGCACAGCCTGCTGGTTTTGAGGATCCAACTAGACCAAATCATGTTTATCGAGTGAAAGGTGCACTTTATGGTCTTAAGCAAGCTCCTAGAGCTTGGTATGATCGATTGTCTTCATTCCTTATCTGCAATGGTTATAAAAGAGGAGAAGCTGATAAGACGATGTTTATCAAACATGAGAACGACCACTTCATAATTGCACAGGTATATGTTGATGATATTATCTTTGGAGCAACGTCAGAACATCTTAGAAACGACTTTGTTAAAGCTATGCAGTCTGAGTTTGAAATGAGTATGATAGGAGAGTTGACCTACTTCTTAGGACTACAAGTGAAGCAACTGGATGATGGAATATTTCTTAGTCAAGAGAAGTATGCTCGAAACATGCTAAAGAGATTTAAGTTGGATGATAGCAAGGTCGCTAGAACGCCGCAAGGACAAAAACAGAAATTATCTAAGGATGATCAAGGAGCTGATGTAGATCAGAAATTGTATCGAAGCATGATCGGTAGTCTACTCTACTTAACAACCACTAGACCCGATATCTCTTTTAGCACGGGAGTTTGTGCAAGATTTCAAGCAAATCCAAAGGAGGTGCATTTGAAAGCTGTCAAACGCATCATGAGATATATCAAAGGAACTGTTGGTTTAGGCATTTGGTTCTCTAAAAGATCAAATTTGGACTTGATAGGGTATACGGATTCAGATTGGGCAGGTTGTAGTGACGACAGACGCTCGACGACCGGAGGCTGCTTCTACCTTGGGAACAACCTTGTATGTTGGTTTTCTAGGAAGCAAAATATAGTAGCACTCTCTACAGCGGAAGCAGAGTATATAGCTGCAACTTGTTGCTGTTCACAACTAATGTGGATGAAGCAAATTTTGAGTGATTATGGCATTCAGAAGGATGATTTTAAGGTCTATTGCGACAATACCAGTGCGATCAACATTTCAAAGAACCCTGTTCTACATAGTCGCAGCAAGCACATCGATATAAGGTATCATTTCATAAGAGATCTTGTAGAGGAAAGTGTGTGCAACATTGAACATATTGGGACGTTGGAACAACGGGCTGACATCCTAACCAAAGCACTTGATGGTGAAAGGTTTGAGACTCTTAGATCGGTAATGGGCCTTTGTTACTCTAATTAGTTCTTTTCAAGTTCATTCATATTATACTATGTATATATCTTTACACTTGATCTGGCCCAAAAGCATTTCAGGCCCAAATTTTTCAAAAACCGGTAGAGTCATGTGAAGCCGTCGTTGCAGCACTCATCATGACTGCAAAACTGTCAGCCATCACGTCGCCCATCGAGTGAAAACCGTCGTCTCTTCATCTTCCTCTATTCTCTCTTTAAATTCATCTTTCTGAGTTCATTAGTTCATCTTTAGCTTTCACTCTTCAAAAATTTAGTCTTGCAGTTTAGATTTCTCTACAATGGCTTCATCTTCTTCCACCAACGTCACTGAAAAACTTTCTGAGCCTGTGATTGTTCAAGAGCCCTCAAATCCCCAATTTCTGAGAACCCTAATGTGTCTGAAGTCCAAAATCCATCCACGACCACTGAAAACCTTACTGAATTAGCTATTGTTGCCGCTGATGAGAATGCTGAGCCAATCGAAGTTGTTCCAGCCTCTGAACAACCCACCAACACTACCACGAGTCAAAATGTTGAAGCGGAAGATCCTACTGCTCAAACTACTCCGCCTCCGTCCGCCACTGAAGGAGAGCATCCTACTCCCGGAGGTGAAGAAAATGTTGGTGTGGAAAACGACATTCTTCCTCACGACGAGCCATCAAACCCTGACCCTGCGTCTCAGGATGAGTCACCAGAAGTTCCAACTGTGCCTCGACGTCCAGCCACACGATCTGCAAAGAAAAAGAGGAGTTCGTCTAGTTCAGATGTCAATACTTCTGTCAAACGACCGCGCACGAGGCAGTCCCCTGTTGATCTTAAGTCGAAACGGCCATTCAACAAAACCTACTTTACCAAGGAAATGATGGAGTTTGGTACAAGTGATCTCGCTCACAGGAAGTTCATACCAGAGGAGGCTTTTACTCACAAGACATACACCGAGTTGGGATTTGATGAGTTTTTGGAGGAGCGACATTTACTGAAATGGGCAAATATCTTCAAGTCTTATTCTCCGACACTGGTGAGAGAATTCTATGCCAATCTTTCTTCTGATCTTTTAAGTGCAAACTCACCCTGGGCAGGAAAGATTTACATTCGTGGAAAGTTTATCACACTTACCCCTGCCACTATCAATGAGTTGTTGGAACTCCCTCCTAACGACGACCTCGGAGATGCTTTGGAGTACCTGCCTCAAGAGCCTGCTGAACTTGCTTTTCATATTTCCAATGAACGTGCTTTTGATTTTGGAAGACGCAAGTGCAGTTCTGCTGATCTGACCATGAAGTTCCATTGTCTGTACTACCTCTGTCGGGCGAACATTCTTCCAACGACGAATGCTTCTCAACCTTCCTTGGAGATGGGTAAACTGTACATTATTGATACTGGGATTGAGCTTATGAATTTTGGTCTTCTTGTCTTAAAAAGGATGTTAGGTTTTACTCGGGACAACATATCTAAGGCAGCAAGTCTTCCTTATCCGGCCTTGATTACTCGTTTGCTTTATAAGCATGGTATCAAGGTTGATAAGACTGAACTTGTCAAGATCAATGTCCATGCCCCTACTCCTAATCTACGGGACAAGCACAATGACTTTAAGGAAGGTCCTCCTCCATCCGGAGCTGATCGAGTGCAGCAGATTAAAGCTGAATTGCTTGCACTTAGTGACAAGCAGACAAAGATAAGCCAGGAGGCCATTGCTACAAAAAGGAAGATCAATCAGCTTATCAGTCTGCTCCCAGGCTCATTGTCCCCGCCAAGGAAAGGTTCTTCAAGCACTGCTCGTACCTCTGAACAAAACCCCTTTGCTGATGAGGAGGACTCTTCTGATGGAGTTGTGTGATCCATCAAGGGGGAGTAATTTGGGTTTCTGGTTTGTGATGGTTTGGTAAACTCTGAACTTTATCTGTTTTTGTGGATGTTTTTGATGGATTGTTGATTGGTTGTTAAAACTTTGAACTGATGATATCTGCTACTGCTATGCTTGTTTTGGTTTTTGCTTACTAATTTGAACTGTCGTCTATGATGCTAATGTTGGTATTCTGAATTGGTAATATTCTGATTGATATGTGCTAATTTGTGCTTATTTGACTTACTGTTTGAAACCTGTTTGATGGATCATCATCTCCATGAAATGTGGGGGAGATTGTTAATACAATGTTTGAACTTTATAACCTGTACTTTTCATTGAGATGTTGATACAGGTGTTGGCACTTTGCTTTGACGACGACAGTTACCAGACTCGACTAGGTTTAATGATTTGTATATATATTTGTATTGAGTCTGTAATTTTAGATAGATTGAGTATTCATTGTTTACATCTTTAGTGTATACGTCTTGAGAGATTTTTCATTGTTCTTGAGTCTTCAAGAAAGTTAGTTAAGTTTTTCAAGATAGATATGCATTGAAGAACTTGAGTTGTATTTTGATTTGTGCTTATTGTAAAAGTCTGGAGAAGATGATTCAGGTGGATTAAAGAAGAAGAACGAAGAAGATCAGATTCAAGTAGATTCTGGAGATTCGGATCAGGAGGTGTTCCTGCAGGCTGTTGTTGAGGGGGAGTCTCAACAATAGTGTTCATCTAGATAGTTCGTCTAGTGTTGAGTCCGTTTCTAGTTTGAATCTAGGTTGAAGTCTGTAGAGTTTTTTGTTCTTCTTAGTCTAGATCGCCTGGATTGGAATCCCCCAGATGTAGGTCTCACGACCGAACTGGGTCAACAAATTCTTGGTGTTCTTACTGCTTTCCATTAACTCAAAGTTAGGCTAACGACGATAACTGAATCTTGGTTAAAAGGGACCTTCATAATGTTTTTTAAATAGCTCTTCGGACAAAGTCGTCTTGTGCACTTTCGCACCCCACACTCGACAACGACAGCCCAACCATCACTAGCGAAAAGTAAACGACGACCTGATGCAAATGGTATTTCTGATTTGCTTCTTGATTTCACCCATCATTATTGATATACACTTGCAGCGATTCTTGTTGAGGGTTACATAATATTCCCAAAGCTGATCAATTCACAGTTTTTGTTCATCTCTTACTTGAGATCTACTCAAGAACCAAGAAGGTCATATTGCTATTCTTTTCAAGTACGTTACTTATATTGCGCTTGTTTGGATCTCTTGTTTTACAGTCAGATTGTCCATGATCTGTACTATGCATATAATTTAAAATCAATGAAATGAAAATGGTGAATGCCGGGCTTGAATTTTGTACCTTTATACGTTTAGTTTACATCTTCCGCATCAATCTTCAGATCCAAACAACATAAGATAACCTTGTCTTTAAATTAGAAATGAAAATTTAAAATTAACTGCCATCCTTGACTTTCGAACTCTGAATTGTTTCAATTTTTTTGTGATGCCTGCATTTGGGTACAAAGTTTCATGAGTATAATTATTTCTCAGTAGAGTGTTTTGTGTTTTTTAAGTCTCAAGTAGCATTCTATATCTTGAATATAACAGAAAAATGAAAAAAAAAAAAGCAAAAAGTTCAAATATTTGTGACATTGGCAGCCGTACCTTTTCTTGTAGCAATCCAGGATGGCAGAAAGTGTTGTTAGCTTTTTGCTTAACCACTTGTCTGTATGGCTTCAAGAGGAGCTTAACCTGCTTGGTGGTCTTAGAGATGAAATTGAAATGATCCGCGGTCTATTCCAGCAGATGAGGACATTTCTCAGAGTTGCTGATGCCAGAGAAGAAACTGACCTCCAACTCCAAGAATGGGTCAGACAAGTGCGCGAAATTGCATATGAAATCGAAGATGTTCTTGAGAGCTACATGCTTCAATCTCATGCCCGTCATCCTTCTCCAGGAATCAATGGCTACATCAAAAAGTTGATCCACTCCCCACTTCGGAAATACAAAGCCAAACATAATGTAGCTTCCGAAATCAAAAAGCTAAGATCAAAAGCAGAAAGAGCTTTCACTACATACAGAGACTTGAGTGGTGTATTCTCAGCATCGAACTCTAGTGACATGGTTAGCAACATCGGGTATGATGGTCGGGGAAATGCTCGATTATTGGAAGAAGCAGAAGTGTTAGGCATTGAACGGCCAAAGAAGCAGCTTCTTACGTGGATTTCAAGCGCTGATCATTCCCCTCAGGTGATTGCTGTGGTGGGTACGGGCGGGTTGGGTAAAACCACTCTAGTGAAGAAGGTATACGATGATCCATTGGTGAAGCAAACATTTAATCATCATGTCTGGATAAACGTTTCAGAGACATACAACATTGAGAATCTTCTCCGGGACATGATTAAGCAACTACTAAATGAGGTAATGCAACCACTGCCATCAACATTAGGAAGCATGACTGCAGATGATATGAGAGAGTTCATCTACAATTTCCTCCTATACAAAAAGTACATTGTTGTGCTAGACGACATTTGGAGGAAAAGTGTGTGGGAAGAACTTTGGTATGCATTTCCCATAAGAAAAAACAGTAGTACTGATGACCGAGGTTGCATTATCATCACCACCCGCAATAAAGAGATTGGTGACTATGCATGTCACGACAGTGGTGGCCACGTCTATGATTTGCAACCATTATCCCAACAAAAAGCAGAGAAGTTATTTTATAGAAAAGTATTTCGAGGTGACTCATGTCCCCCACCTTGAAAGAAATACCAGCTGACATCTTACGAAGGTGTGGGGGACTGCCACTTGCAATTGTTGTGATTGGTGGTGCCTTGGGTACAAAGAGAAATGCAATTGTGGAGTGGAGAATGTTTAACCGCAATTTGGGATCTAAATTAGAAGGAGATGGTAGGTTGTGGAAAGTAATCTCCCTGAGTTACTATGATTTGCCATACTATCTTAAAGCTTGTCTTCTATTTTTGAGTGTATTCCCAGAAGATTATTTACTTCAGAAAGCCACGATAATCCGTTTATGGATTGCAGAAGGATTTGTAGAGACAGAAGAAGGGAGTACCATGGAAGAAATAGCCGAGAGCTACCTTAACGAACTCTGTAACAGAAGCATGATTCAAATTGCAGATGAGGTAATTGATGTTGATTACCATATGCCGCCCAATGCATTAAAGTATCTTCGATTGCTTCACTTGGAGGGACGCTTAGAAAAGGTTCCGCAATGGATACCTTCCCTTAATGCACTCAAAGTTTTAAAGTTTAGATGGAGCAAAATGGTTGAAGATCCAATAGAATGTGTTCAAAATTTGCCCAGTTTAGAATACCTTCAATTGCGTTGTGCCTACGAAGGTGAAGGATTAAATTTCAGTTCCGGAGGTTTCCCCAAGCTTAAAATGTTGGGACTAGTAAAGTTGAGAGGATTGAAATGGGTGAGAGTGGAGAAGGGGTCCATGATGAATCTCGAAAGGTTCGAAATTGATAATTGTAAAGCGATGAGGGAGCTGCCTGTGGGAGTTGAGCATTTGACTCATCTTGAACGTATGGTGTTTGGTGGTATGGCAGAGGAATTAGTGGAGAAGATGATTGAAGAGAAAAAAAGGAATGGCGTTGAGTGGAAGCTTGCCCATTGTCCCTTAATTCAAATTCTAAATTGGGTTGACGGAGAATGGCGGTATGAAAGATTATACTAAATAAGATGGATATAGATGCATGTATGTAGAATATAGTATCTGATGTTTCATAGTTAAGGTTTTATTTTTTGTACAATATTTAAATTACTGTGATTTGTTTGGATAAATTAATTGGTGTGTAGCATTTATAAGTTTCTTTTTCTAAAATATCAATTAAAATTTAAAAATATCCTAATTTTTAATAGCGGGTGGTTTTAAAGGATTATATATAAATTATGTATTTTTATGAGGATGAGAATTGCCCAAATGGCAAAGTCAATGTCTTCCAACCTTATGTTGGGCCGGGTTCGATTCCCCACCTGATCCCTCCCCTTTGTCCCTTTGTCCTTTGTGTGGCAGAGCTCCCACCACACTTTCTCTGGCTTTGCTTCTCCAAAAAAATGGTGAAGTTGCTAGGAAAATCTGACATGTACTTTTTCAGTCCTGAGCATCCTCCCTTGACTGAATCAGATCAGAGAATCAATCGTCGGGCAGTGATAACAGGGGACAGGAGGAGAATAGCCTGGACGAGGACTCCAAAATGCATTCATGATTGTTTTCCCCAAACCAGGTCCTGCCTTTTTCTTCCAATTAGTTTTTATGATTTTTACAAACTACAAAATATTAGCGTGGAATGTGGGAGGTGTAGCTGGGAATTTGTCCCGAAGAGTTCTGATGGATAATCTCCTGAACAATAATCCGGATTTAGTGGCTATTTTGGAACCGCAAGTTACCTTCTTTCAATTGGAAAAGAGTTTGCGTGATATTCTTCACCGTATTGCTTTGAAGGTTTTGATATCTATTGAACCGCAGTGGCCGTCTAGTAACTCTAGTGGTTTCCTGTTTGAAGGTCGATTTGCTATGCATAGGGCATTTCTGGAGGACTTTTTCACCACTTTGCGTGCCCTCTTCGTTGCCATACCATCCTTCCCCTTCTCCAATGGTAATTCTGTTTTGCTCACCTGAAGCAACTGGACTATTTTTGGCTTCCAATGAGACGTGTCTACCCATTAAATAATGGGCCTCACCCTTAGTTTTCGGTCCAGTAAGTTTGGACTCCAATTTCCCTGGCCCTGAGGTAATGGGTTTAGTGTTACCCTTAACTTGATTATTCTTTTTGTTGGGCCCAGTAGGTTTTCTTCTAGTCACCTTAACCCACTCTCCATTATCCGGTTGGGGTGGGATAATCAAGACATTTTCGTGTCCTTCAGATAACATAGGAGGCTCCTCCTCTTTTCTCTCCACTTCCGTTTTGGTGCTAGTCTCAGTCTCTGATGTCTCTGCAATTTCTTTTACCTGGTTATCTTTAGAGCTCGAAATAGCAAGGTCAACTCTTCCCATTATCCCGTGTTCAGTCCCCTCTGCTTGGTTTGTCTGGTTTGTCTCTTCTGGTATCGCCGGTGCCGTTTGAAATGTGCAGTTAGTGTGTACATGGCCGTATCTCATACACGATGAACAGAGGAGGTGGAGGCCCTCGTATGACACTTTTTGCCAATAATCACCAACCAAAATACTGGAGACCAATGGTTGTTGAAGATCAACCTCGACGCAGACCCTAGCGAATCTTCCCAGGTGAGCATTTTTGGACATATCATCAACCTTAACATGTGTACCGATCCCTCTAGCCATCTCTTGAAGGATTACCTCATCATACATCTCCATTCCCAACTCCGGAAATCTTGCCCAGACGATGGTTTTACTGGGTGTCTCCTCCCCCACCCTAAAGTTTGGCCGCCACTGTGTTATTGTCAAGTAGCTATTGAAGATCGCCCAGGGACCCTCGTTCAGAATTCTCGTTCTGTCTATGGATCGGCTGAACTTGACCAGAAAGAAACCATGGTTCAACTCGATCATCTTGAAGTTCCCTTGCATCTTCCACAACCTGTTAAGTCTCTCATAGAGGGCCATGTACCCTATGTTCTTCCTTCCAAGCACTGAGACTATGAGGGTATCCTCCCATGGTTTACACAGCCTCTCCTTGATCTCAGGTGCCACCGTGATTCGAGGTTTCAGTCTGTCATTGTCGATAAAGTCGAGAGTTACCATGCCTGCCGTGCTACTGTCCTCTCTGAGAGGAGGAGAGGTTGTTTTCCCTTCTAGTACCATGTCTCTAAAGGATAACTTAGGATTGTAGTTGAAGATGAAGTCATTAGGGTTTTCGGTTGAAGGAGGTGAGGGCGAGGAGGGGAGCATTCTGCTTCATTAATTAAAATATATGATAAAATAAGATATAAAATAAATATAAATTAAATTAAATTATTATAAAATGAAAAGAAACATTGTTTCATTATTAGAGTCCAAAAATTTTTTAGCATTGTATTTTATGTGAGAATCGTTGGTATTTAATAAATTTGAATTTTTAGTTGATTTATATATGTGTGTTGTGATATTTGTAGGTTATAATTTATTAATATTAGCGTGATTGAAATTTAAATATACTAGTATTACCCCCGCCCAATGGGCGAAAATATGTACAATATGAATAAAAATATCCAATTTAACAAATAAACATTGTTCCATTTTATTATGTCGATTACATTCCCCAACATCCTTAAACTATTTTAAGCATTACATGAGTACATCTATACATCACATAGAAATCGACCAATAAACATATGCCATTACCAATATTAATATATTACAATTTAGTACTTTAAAAAATACTTATACTACAAACAATAGTTGAAAGGACAAAAAAATTGATAGACTTTCTACTCACGACTCTAATGTCATACATTGACAAAGAAAGTGTGTGAAATCATATTGTAGTCGATAATTGATTATTGATATTGATTCATCCTAAAGCGTTGAGATATTAGAAATTTTATAAAGGTGTAGATATTTTCAAATTAAATTAGAAAAATATAAGAAATACTCTTGTGAATGAATCCATTGACAAATTAAAGTGACTATAGTTTCATTAGCGCGATTGAAATTTAAATATATTTAGTTGTAGATTGGATGTGATAATGTAGGTTAGACGATTAATATTTAATTATGTCAAAAAGTGAAAATGAGACAAAAAAATATTGGGATGGACAAAAAACGAATGACACATAAATAATGGGACAGTGGAGTATTATTTATTTAAATTATATAAATAAAGAAAAAACTAAAAATAAGCCACCACAAGGAGTTATTATCCACTTTTGAGCTATCGCGTGGACACGTGGTGAATGCATATCACGGGGGCCACACATAACATTTTCCCGGTCTAAAATTTGGGTCCAAAATCATTCTAGTGGCCATTTCCTCAATAAAGTATTGTGGACTAAAAGTGGAAGAGATTTTTTCATAATGTGTTATCTCATAATGTGTTAACTTCGAAGCATTATTATTTTAAAACGTTTAAATAGATTTTAAAAATAATTTAAATAGATTAATATTGTATACAATATTATACAGAGTATTTAAAAAGTGGAAGGGAACAGCCAGGCCCCACTAATAAGCGAACAGGATTCACGCATGTGCTTCCC
Source organism: Hygrophila difformis (assembly GCA_030278955.1). NCBI lineage: Eukaryota > Viridiplantae > Streptophyta > Magnoliopsida > Lamiales > Acanthaceae > Hygrophila > Hygrophila difformis. The sequence continues at coordinate 35,994,852 of JAOANR010000004.1, forward strand.
AATCCGTCTCTCGTCCCGAGCCCATGGATTAGCGCAGATTAGGGGAAATATCGAGTAGAGTGGAGCCTGAGTAGTAAACTACTTGAGCTTGACTGGGAAATATGGCTATTCAAGCTCGACTCGACTCGAGTTCGAGTTCGAGTACATATTTTTTTTTTCAATCGAGTCGAGTAGTCGAACTCCTCAAGCTCGATTATTTTTTTTTGTATATTTTTTTTCGTTCTCGAGCTCGTGCTCGAGTCGAGCACTCGAGCTTATCGAGTATAAATTCTTGTGAAGTTATTTCACTAATGAAGAATATAAGGTTACTGGTAGTAAAATATTATGCATAACTTTGTTGATATATTTACTCCGACAAATTTAATACTCCCTCCGTTTTTTAAAAATTACAACGGACCCACAGTGCACGCAGTCCAATACACATTTGAAACCATTAACTCAAGTTCGGTACAAGTAGAAATCCTAAAAATTCGATATTTAAAAACTACTCGACGAGACGAATCTAACAAGATCTTACTTGGCTATATTATAAATTGTATAACTATAATAAAACTTGAAGTCGAAGTGTGTGAATGAATAGTAGCCATTTTACAAATGTTGCAACAAAAACAAAACGGAGGGAGTATTAATTTTCATTTAATGTTACAAAATTTATTGTTATAAAGGACCATACATCAGGGCTTGATCCTGAAGAAACCAAAAAAATTTGTAAAATGAATACTTGATGTAGGTGATGGTAAAGCTGGTATAACTGAGGCTGAACTAATTTCGGCAAACCATAAAATGAATTATGCAATTGAAGCAGGTTGATAGTAACTAAGATGGGGAACCATATAACTGAGGCTGAATTAATTTCGGCAGACCAAGAATGTAGAAAATTCTTGATTGGTAGAATGATTATGAGCCCGTCTAATTTAAACAAATTCCCCATTCGATTTCAGGTAAGACAATTCCAACTCACGGTTTGTTTTGCTATATCTCTATAGGTCAATCTTTAAAGAAGGTTAGACTCTATATTCCAAAACCAGTGTTTAGCATTGAACAGTTATATGTTGCAATATCTCATGTCAATAGCAAGAGGGGACTCAAAGTATTAATATGTAATGGGTTGGAGACTTACCTTAGCGGTCAAGTCCCCCTTCTCCCAACCATAGGTTGGGGGTTCGATCCCCACCCGGCCCCCTATCCCTCCCCTTTATCCCCCTTTGTAATTTGTGTGGTTTGGGCTCCCACACACCTTTGCCGACACATGAGTGTCACTGTTTACCAAAAAAAAAAAGTATTAATATGTAATGAAGATGGATTAACTCAAGATATAACAAAAAATATGATTTACAATGAATTTTCAACAACTTGTGAGAAATTTTTATATTATTCTTTTTTTTTTTAGGGAAATCAGCTTTTATTCTTGAAACCATAGCAATGTACAAAATATTTCCAGATACATATGCTCAAATAGCCAATAAAACTGCAACATCAGTCGCAAATTCTAAGCAACAATTGGATCATACTGAATAGAATAAATCTCAGGAACGAATGTCACCAATGCTCAGAAAATTCGACTCTAAAGCAGCACTTTGCCTACAGATTCGGGTTCTGAGACCACTCCAAACTTCTTCCTATCCCCTCAGCAGTCTGATTTGCACCGCACGACACCGAGATAAAGATCCCTAAGGCCTTCAACCAATTTTCGTATTATGCTTAATACTTATATTTAACTGTTATTTTATTTTAAATAAAATTTCTAATTAAATAAAAATATTACTTTTAATATTTATTTTTATTGATCTGTTAGGTTTGTATGGAACATGCCACAAAAACTAAAGAATGTGGTTGTTGCGGAAGTGTACCCAAATTAGCCAAATGCAACAAAATAAACAGACCGAGAATTTACGTGGTTCGGTCAAATCGACCTACATCCACAGGCAAAAGGAGAAACAAATTTTACTATGAGGGGAAATATTACAAAAGGGTTTGGACAATAAATTCCGGACCCACAAAAACCCACTCTACAAATGTAGACTCCTCACAAAAGAAAAAGCCTACCAAAACACCCTAAGACTCTTTGGGCCAAATTTGCCCACTAGATTCAGCAGGCAGAAGGAAGCTTTTGAAGGCTGCTTCTTCTGCTGCTTGGTGTTGGTGTATTGAATTGGAATGAAGTTGCTGCCTATTTATAGGCAATTGAGAAGCATCAAATTATACAGTGTAGCTGCAATTGGAATAATTTTCCAACTTCTCACCTACCCGTATTTAATGTTTTGGCAGACCACTATTACAAATCTCCACCTTGGTACGTCCAAAACATCGTCGATTACTGAGTAACTGAGTATGCTCCACCTTGATCTCAAACTTCTCCTGAAAACAATCGTACCTAAACCATGCATACAAATGTGCCAAGCGGTACTCCAACTCTTCTTTTGCCTCCAAATTTCCTACCATGGGAAAACAAAATGCCTCAAAGAGGCAATCAACAGCTCAAAACATTTAGCAAGTCCAAGCAATGTCGAAACTTGCTATGAGGTACAGGTTTAGTGAACATATCTGCAGGATTATCTGCCGTGGCAATCTTCTGCACTTTGATCCTCGATTCTGATCTCAGAAAATGATATCTCACATCAATGTATTTGGTTCTCTCATGATGAACATGATCCTTAGCCAAACATATTGCACTGAGATTATCACAAAACACAACTGCTTGATCTTGATGTAGACCAAGATCGCTAACCAGTCCTTTTAACCAAATTCCCTCTTTGGCAGCTGTAACACCTAGCATTTTTATTCTATTGTATCTAAAATTATTACTCCTACTATTTTATGGGGATATATTTTCATTATTATATTTGGGAAATTATGTCTTAAGTTGTTAAAATGTTATTATAATGGGTGGTGTTGTAAATTATTTACTATACAAGATATGCCTTTAAAATTTATCACTATTATTTTAAATATATTTTTTGAAATATATATAATATACAAAATATAGTATAATATATAATAATAGGGGGAAGGGGATATGTACGTGTTTCATATTTTTTTTTTGTTATTTATTTATTTATTTTTTTAAAAAAAATAGTAGACAAGAGAATAAAGAGACACGTAGCATTTCATATGCCATGTCTTGTATAGTAGAATAATAAAATACTAATAGTTATTTCATCCCACATCGACTATACACCAACTTGTGTCTTGATCAAGTGCCTATATATATGTGTGCACGGATGAAGTCATTGGCACTTGAAAATTTTATAAAGCTTACTCGCTTACCCACTTGAGCATACGTAAGCTCAGTCTAAAATTTTATTATTATTATTATTATTATTATTATTATTATTATTATTATTATTATTATTATTATTATTATTATTATTATTATTATTATTATTATTATTGGGGTGATGTATTTGCATGGCCCCAGCATCGGTCCCTCTTTTAGCCGAGGAGGCACTAAGGACCTGCTAGGTGTCGGTCTTAGTATAAATTTTGCAGTAGAGTAAGTTTCCTATGCTTTCCGTCTTTATTATTTTTATTCGCTTTCTTTATCCGCTTTCCCTATTTATTTAGTTGTCTTTGTTTGGCTTTCCTTTAGTCGCTTTCCTTAATTATTTAGTGTGCCTTTGCCTTAGTAGTAGGCCTTTATTTTTATTCCTGCTTTAGTAGTTGGCATTATGTTTCGTTCTTGCCCTACTAGTAGTAGGCTTTTATTGTTTCTTATTAGCCTACAATGTCCGCTATCGCTTGTTCGCTCATTGAACATTATTTTATTTGCTAGCCTTGTTATTCTTGTTGCACTTGCTTCCGTCGCATAATTCCTTTTGATTTCGTTCCGATTGTCTTTGATATATGTAGACACTCGCTGTATAATTAATCCTTTGATTATATGCCCTAAGTACGGCAATATAGGTTATAGCCATCCCGCCGAGGGGTTTAATGGCATATTATGAGTGAGACCAATTCATTGTTGATCTTTGTTGAACCTGGTGAGGTAATCCATCTTGTTGTTGACTCTTTGGCCTGCGGGCGCCCTTAAAGGGTAATTATCTATTGATTAATAGATAACAAGCATGATTGAGGTTGACTTGCCGTGTGACGGCCTGTGTTCAGTTGGCGCTGGAAAATGCCATATAGAGTGACCCCTGATCTAAATGAGATCGGGTGAAACCCGAGATTTAGTCAGGATACCGGTATTGTGAGGTTCATTCTGAATCCCTCTGACATGCATGCAACCATTGAGATGGTTATTCATATCCTAGCATTTGCCCTCGTTGAGGATTTCGGGTTTATCCCGAAAGTAATATTATATATTGTTGAATTGCTGATTGCTGATTTGAGAGTACCATTATTGTGTTATCCCTATTATTGTGCTCCTGCTTATTGATCTGAAAGCAGCCTTGTTCTGTCTATAGTTATTTGGATTTTTGTTGATTCTGAATATAGGGAACTTACCAGCGAATCCATCGTTGATAATCTTTCTTCTTTATTTCTTTTTCCTTCCAGGGTAAGACTAAAGACTGACAGGGGAGGGGAACACTGCACTTACATATTTTCTGCATAAAGTAGTTTCATTAGTTTTTGAAAATGTCAGACTTTTTGTCAATGTGTATTATGATTTTGCTATCACATGTATAATATTATAGTTAGTTGTTATTCCTCTCTGTAAGATGTTTTGAGAAACGGTCTTCGATTATATGAAATACTATATCTTTTATGTTTAAGCGTGGTTGTTTGAAAATGGATATTTGATATACTCCTTCTAGCCTTAGCATCTCCTAAATAAGCCGATGTGTCAGATCGAGTCTTATTTAGAGGTGTGGCGGTAACACTCGCGAATCGGAAAAACCGGGGTGTTACAGAGTGGTATCAGAGCGTCCAATTACTTTCAGAATATTTTCTATAAAAGTATATTTAACTTACGACATCTTCTTAGGGATTTTACCCTTTCAAATTTTGCATTACATTACAATGCATAACACTGGGGTCATTTAGGGACACATAAGTATTTCTATCTAGGCAAGTAGCTTTATACTCAGTATTTAACTATTGTAGAAATGACTTCTCCAAACGATCCGCACCGGACGGTCGCTGCACTGACTACACTGATATCTGAGAACGCGGACTTAAGGTATGAAGTTCGAGAGTTGAGGGACAGACTGCGTAGGGCTGAAGAAGAAGCGCGGCGGGAGAGGTTCCGACGGGTTGATGCCGAGCATCAACTTTATACTGCGTTACATGGCCAGCTACCCTACGATAGGCATATGGAAGGACCCAGTACACCGGCGATACCCGTTGCTCCAGCTATACCGCCCCCACCTGTGATTGCAGCCCCGTTGGCAGTCGTCCGACCTTCAGCACGACGAGACTGGCCCCCTCATTGCGGCCCTCAGCCCCAGCCAGAGCGACATCACAGTGGGAGCCCCACTCATCACGAGGAAGACCCTGAGGATTCAGGAGAGGAGGACCCGGATGAGAGTGTTGGTTCAGCGCACACACCCACGCCCCCAGGCTCTCCGATCTGCGTCCTGGTTGGCCCTACTCCGCACAGTGTTTAGCTCGACTACTAGATGTTTTGACACTTCTGTATAGTTTTGCCATAGGCCATATTTTGCTTGTATCTGGCCACTATTTTGCTAAACTTATATAGATCTAGTTGACTTTTGTATATAAATCAGAACTACGTTAGTCCTTGATCCCCCTAAAAAGGGTACGTAGGCAGCCTTTGGGCCCAGGACTTTGTTCTTATATCTTTTTGCCTTTAACTCACCTAAGAAGTTAGTACTAATCGTTATTCTCCGCAGAATGGTACGCGGTGATAGGATTAACCCCGTCCCCGATGACTCAATATCTAGAAACACCAGAAATTACAGACAGAGGCGACCGGTGGTCCCAACTGAAGAAAATAGGAGGAACCACATAAACGATCAACCACCTCTGCCTCCAGCTGAGCTTCCGATGAATGCCCAACCTCTTGAGAATCCAAACGGACTTAATGAAAACGTCAATCAGGCCCAAGGACAGCCTGACCAAGTCCCACCAGAAGGAGACAATGTGGCACCCCCTCCACAGGCAGACCCCATGGCAATGATGCAACAACTGTTGGCTACTTTGGGAGCTGCCGTCCAGAATCAGGCCACTCCTCAACCCACCCAACCTACCAATTATTTGGGCTTAGTGGCACATTACAATCCACCTATATATGAGGGACAGGAGGATCCAGCACGACTAGAGGACTGGGTTAGGACCTTCTAGAAACTTTTGAATGCTACACAATGTCCTGAGTAACAAGATGTCCATATTGCCACATACTATCTGAGAGGTGAAGCTGATGCATGGTGGCGGACCCATGAGGAATTAATAGACAATGAGAGAGATGCTTACTACTGGGAACAGTTCGTGGCCGACTTAAGGAATCGGTTCTATCCTTCAAGTGTGAAGCAAGCCAAATATGAAGAATTCATGACTTTGCGACAAGGGAACTTGAGCGTGCAAGAGTATCACGCAAAATTCTTAGAGCTGTTGAGGTTTGCACTGACTTGGCTTCCACTGACGAAGCGAGAGCTCAGAGGTTTGAGCTAGGATTGAATTTTTCAATCCGTGAAGCATTTGGAGGGAAACAGTTTACAAGCCTTCAAAAGGTCTATGATCGAGCAGTCACTATGTCTCGAATTCTGCAGCAAAAGAGAAAGTTTAGTGGAGCAGAAGCCAGCAACAAGTTCCCGTAGCAAGAGTCTAACCAGAATAAACGAGGATATTTTGGTCGGAGGGACGACAACAGAAACCAAGGAAGAGATCGAGATGGTAGGAGAAATGATCGTGGCATCGACACTCGTCCACCAGTTAGCAGGAATGAGCCACTTCCTCCTCCATGCCCCAAATGCCAGAGACGCCATCTATGCCAAGCATGCCCTGGGAGAAATTCTTGCTATAGATGTGGTCGGGAAGGTCATCAACGAGTCACTTGCTTTACTCGTCTTGACAGGATTACAAAAAGGGATGATCTGGAAGGTAATCAAGGCAATAACAGGGGAGTTCACCCCAGGAATGATCGTGGAAATGGAATCCAGAGGCAAAATATACGAAATACAGGAGTTGGACGTAATGGGAACCGTAACAACCCTAGACAGCCGCAACAACAGCCATTGGGACGACTTAATGTGCTAAACCAAGCCGATGTGCCTGAGCATGGAAACGTGATGACTGGTACGCTTACAATTTCCAGCACTCCTATTAAGGCGTTATTTGATTCAGGAGCTAGTTGTTCTTTTATATCCTCGAACATAGTATCCCAACTAGGACTCTCTGAACCTAGTACAATTTCGTTTGGAATCTCTCTACCATCTGGGGGAATAGTCCCTTGCTCTAAACAGTACTCTCAGGTCCCTTTGTTGATTAATAACATTGAGTTCCCATCTAACTTAACTGAGTTCCCTTTATCGGATTTCGATATAATTCTGGGAATGGATTGGTTGGCACTATATAAAGCAAAAATTGAGTGCCAGAAAGAGAAAGTCACACTCCAGAGTCAAAAAGGCGATAAGGTATTCTATTATGCACAACCAACGAAGCCGTGCATAAAAATAGTATCATCTCTACAATTAAGGACTCTACTGAAGAAAGGTTACCCACTGTATGCTTGTTATGTATATAACATGCAAGTCGAAGAGAAAGAGATTGATACAATACCAGTAGTAAGGGAATATCCAGATGTCTTTCCAGATGAGATTCCTGGCTTGCCCCCAGCTCGGGAAGTAGAGTTTACTATTGATTTAGTGCCTGGAACAGAGCCCATTTCTAAAGCTCCTTATCGCATGGCCCCAGCTGAGATGAAAGAGCTAAAGGAGCAGTTAGAAGACATGCTTAAGAAGGGCTACATCCGCCCCAGTACATCTCCGTGGGGTGCACCAGTTCTCTTCGTCAAGAAGAAAGATGGCGGATTGGTTATGTATCGATTATAGAGGCCTAAATCAAGTGACTATTAAGAACAAATATCCTTTGCCAAGGATAGAAGATTTGTTTGATCAACTTCGAGGCGCAAAAGTGTTTTCGAAAATAGATCTTCGATCTGAATATCACCAGTTAAGGGTTGCTGAGAAGGATATACCAAAGACTGCGTTTCGAACCCGTTATGGACATTATGAATTCACAGTGATGTCTTTTGGGTTGACAAACGCGCCTGCAGTATTTATGGGCCTCATGAATAATGTTTTTAGGAAGTTATTGGATACGTGTGTTGTCGTATTTATAGATGACATATTAGTCTACTCGAAGGACAAAGAAGAACATGCCCAACACCTACGAGAAGTCTTACAAATCTTAAGAGACCACCAACTCTATGCCAAACTCTCTAAATGCGAGTTTTGGCTAGATAAAGTAGCCTTTTTAGGGCATGTGGTGTCAGCTGAAGGAGTAGCGGTAGATCCTCTAAAGATTTCTGCAGTATCTGAATGGCCAAGGCCAACTAATCAAACGGAGATACGAAGCTTTCTTGGCCTAGCTGGCTATTACAGACGTTTCGTTAAAGATTTCTCGAAGATTGCAAGGCCATTGACACAGATGTTGAAGAAGGGATTGAAGTATGATTGGACTCCCGAATGCGAGACTTCATTTTATGAGCTGAAACGAAGGTTAACAACTGCACCAGTTTTGACTTTACCTACGGAAGGAGATAACTTCGAGATATATACTGATGCCTCAAAGAGTGGCTTGGGTTGCGTTTTAATGCAACAAGGAAAAGTCATTTCATACGCATCAAGACAGTTGCGACCTCATGAGGAAAATTACCCAACGCATGACCTCGAGTTAGCTGCGGTCGTTTTTGCATTGAAGATTTGGCGCCATTACTTATATGGACGAACTTGCAAGATCTTCACGGATCATAAGAGTTTAAAGTATATATTCACTCAGAAGGAGTTGAATATGCGCCAAAGAAGATGGCTCGAATTGATTAAAGATTACGACCTCGACATCGCCTATCATGAAGGGAAGGTGAATGTAGTTGCAGATGCTTTGAGTCGAAAGTCGACGCACCTAATGAATACAAGAATTGTGCCACCAGAGCTTTACATGGACTTGATGCATTTAGACGTCGAACTTGTCCACCAGGGTACTGTCCACACTATATTGAGCGCTATGACAATCCAACCTACTTGGTTCGATGAAATACGCGAAAATCAACCAGGAGACATCAAGCTGGACCGTATCAAGCAGAAGATAAATGAAGGAAAAGCCATTGAATTCAAGGTCCATGACGATGGAAGTATTAGATACAAAGGAAGATGGTGTATCCCGCAGAAGTGTGAGGATTTAAAGAAGAGGATAATGGAAGAAGGACATGATACACCTTATTCAGTGCATCCTGGAGGAGATAAGTTATACAAGGATTTGAAAAAGACATTTTGGTGGTCGAGAATGAAGCGTGAAGTAGCCGAATTTGTGGCAAGGTGCCTGACTTGCCAGAAGGTCAAAGCTGAAAGAAAGAAACCACTCGGGTTGGTACAACCCCTAGAGATACCCACATGGAAGTGGGATAGTATATCTATGGATTTCGTCTCTGGGTTACCCACGACCCCACGGGGTATGAACAAAATATGGGTGATAGTCGACCGTTTGACTAAAACTGCTATCTTTATTCCCATGAAGAACACATGGTCAATGGATCAGATGGCTAGAGCCTACATTGACAATGTTGTTCGAAGACATGGAATTCCACACGACATAGTGTCGGATCGCAATAGTCGATTCATCTCCAACTTTTGGCAGAAACTACAAACAACATTAGGTACAAAGATCAAGATGAGTACTGCCTTCCACCCAATGACAGATGGTCAAACAGAGAGAACTATCCAAACTTTGGAAGATATGCTCAGAGCCTGCATGCATACTGGAGTTCAAAGGTAGTTGGGAGACTCATTTACCTCTAATTGAGTTCTCTTATAATAATAGCTATCATACCAGTATCGGTATGTCCCCATTTGAAGCTCTGTATGGACGAAGCTGTCGAAGCCCACTATGTTGGAGCAAGGATGACAATGGAGTGGTAGTAGGACCCGATATGTTAGAAGAAACAGTAAAGGCAATCAAACTCATCAAACAGAAATTGAAAGCAGCTCAAGATCGCCAAAAGCATTACGCGGACCCCAAACGACAAGATGCTGAATTTCAAGTTGGTGATAAGGTGATGTTAAAAATTTCTCCCATGCGTGGCGTGATGCGTTTTGGGAAGAAGGGGAAATTGAGCCCTCGATTCATTGGGCCATATGAGATTTTGGAACGTGTAGGTAGTCTCGCCTACAAACTTGCTCTACCACCAGCGTTGAGTGCGGTACATGATGTATTCCACATCTCACAACTACGAAAGTACGTTCACGATCCCGCACATGTTCTCCAGCCAGAAACAATAAATTTAGATGAAGATCTTACTTATGAAGAGAAACCACTTCGGATCGTCGACACAAAGGAACGAAAAATGAGAAATAGGACCATACGCCTAGTTAGAGTCATTTGGTCGAATCATGGCACTGAAGAGCAAACGTGGGAAACGGAAGCTGAGATGCGGCAGAAGTATCCAGAACTTTTTGACGAAAACAACATAGTTATGAGGGCATAACTAGGACCTTAAGTGGGAGAGGATGTGACACCCCATCTAGCGTTACCGCGTTGCTCTTAGTATGTGTACGACTCTAATTTTGGGCAAATTTTATTTTGGCTTTTATAACTACTTGCCTTTCTTTTTTAAAAAAGAACGGAATATTGACTTCGAGGACGAAGTCATTTCTTAAGTGGGGGTAGATTGTAACACCTAGCATTTTTATTCTATTGTATCTAAAATTATTACTCCTACTATTTTATGGGGATATATTTTCATTATTATAATTGGGAAATTATGTCTTAAGTTGTTAAAATGTTATTATAATAGATGAGACCAACATCAGATGTACCTCTCAAGTACCGAAAAATTCGCTTCACAGCAAGCCAATGCTCTTTTCCTGGGTTTGCCATGAATCGGCTAACCACGATGACTGCTTGTGCCAAATCAGGTCTAGTGCACACCATGGCATACATCAAGCTGCCCACTGCACTAGAATATGGAACCTTTGCCATATACTCCTTCTCAGCTTCAGATTTAGGTGCAAAGGTAGCTGAGAGTTGTGTATTAGTAGCACATGGAGTATTCAAAGGTTTCGCCGAAGACATTCCAAACTTTGACAGAACCTTCTGGATGTAGCTTTTCTGTGACAAGAAAAGCTTCTTCTGATCTCTATCTCGATAGATCTCCATCCCCAGAATTTTCTGCGCTGCACCCAAATCCTTCATGTCGAATTCTGCACTCAGTAGACCTTTCAATTTCTGAATATCGGCCTTGTTCCGTGCAGCAATGAGCATGTCATCTACATGCAGAAGCAAGTAGATGTTCGAACCATCTTCTAACTTGTTGTGATATACACAACAATCATATGGACTTCTGTTGTAGTCAAGCTTAACCATATAGCTATCAAATCGCTTGTACCATTGCCTCGGAGATTGCTTTAGACCATATAATGGTCTCTTCAATTTGCAAACATGGTTTTCTTTTCCTGGTACAAGAAAACCTTCAGGATGAGACATATAGATCTCCTCCTCCAATTCCCCATGAAGAAAGGCTGTCTTCACATCTAGTTGTTCGAGCTCCAGATCTTGATGCGCTACCATAGTCAACAGGACACGAATGGAAGTGTGTCTGACCACAGGTGAGAAAATCTCGTTGTAATCAACTCCTTCCCTCTGAGAAAATCCTCTAGCAACTAGTCGGGCCTTGTATCGTACGCCCTCAGCTGGTGAAACACCTTCCTTTCTTTTGAAGATCCATTTGCAAGTAACAATCTTCCTTTCAGGTGGTTGTTTCACTAGCTCCCAAGTGTCGTTCTTATGTAACGACTCCATTTCATCTCCCATTGCAGCAAGCCACTGTACAGACTCGCCACATGATACGGCTTCTTTATAAGTGGAGGGCTCAGAATAATTCAAATCTTCAGCTGTTTGTAGAGCATAGCAGACAAAATCTCGATATCTGCTAGGAGGTTGGACACCCACCCTTCTAGCACGATTATAAGCAATTCCTTGCTTCTGCACATCAGCTGAACTCGATGGTCGGTTGATTTCAGGTGGCTCAACTTCGGTTGATTGATTTGAATCCAAGTGCACTTCCTGCTCTTGCTCAAGCTCTCGTTGTTCATCTGAATCATCAGGTGAAAGTTGAAGCTCCACCTTACTGTCAGCACCCGAATTTTCTGAGACATTCACCACCTTCGTAGGCATACTGAGGATAGAATTCTCGTCAAACACTACACTTCTGCTCAAGATAACTCTTTTCTCAGAAGGTGACCAAATTCTGAATCCCTTAACTCCATCTCCATATCCTACGAAAACACCCTTCTTTGCTCTGGGCTCCAGTTTTCCCTCGCTTACATGATAATAAGCCGCACATCCAAAAGACTTCAAATTCGAGTAATCATAGGAATTACCCGACCAAACCTCATAGGGAATCCGACAATCAATTCCAGTATGAGGTCCCCGATTGATCAGAAAGCAAGCAGTGTTAACTGCTTCTGCCCAAAAGCTCTTTGGCAATCCAGAATTTGAGAGCATGCAGCGTGCCCTCTCCAAAAGCATCTGATTCATACGCTCTGCCACTCCATTTTGTTGTGGAGTGTTCCTGACTGTGTGATGCCGTGCAATTCCATTGTTCTTGCAGAACTCATTGAATTCCCTCAAACAGAATTCCAAACCATTATCAGTTCGAAGCCTTTTAATCTTTTTGTTGGTCTGGTTCTCTACCAATGCCTTCCACTGCTTGAATCTCAAGAAAGCTTCGCCCTTTTCCTTCATCATGATTACCCAAGTCATCCTTGAATAATCATCGATAATGGATAAGAAGTATCTGCTGCCCCCAAGCGACTCAACTCGTGAAGGACCCCAACAGTCAGAATGAATGTAATCCAACGTCGACTTTGTTCTGTGAGTTGCCTTTCCAAATTTGGTACGATGTAATTTACCAAATGTGCAGTGCTCACAGAACCCGAACTCAGCTAACTTGTGACCTTCAAGAAGACCACGACTTGACAGGATCTGCATTCCCCTCTCAGGGCCCGTTTGGATTGGCTTTTAAAAAAAGCAGAAGCCAAAAGCAGAAGCAGAAGTGAAAGCCAAAAGCAGAAGCAGCTAACTTTTGTGTTTGGATGGAATGTTTAAAAAGCAGCTTTTTTTCAATAGTGTGTTTGGATGTATAAAAGTGAAAAGTGTTTTTGAAATGTGTAAATTACCAAAAAGGATATGCAATTTATATATGATAGTATATATTTATAGTGTAATTTAAATAAATTAATAGGGGCATTTATGACTCTGCACACATTACTAGGTGCTTTTGGCTTCTGCTTTTCGGAGAAGCACCACCTGGGCTGCTTCTCCCAGAAGCACTTTTGCAGCTTTTCGAGGTGCTTTTGCTTTTTCTAAAAAGCCAAAACAAACACTCTTTTTCCTTCAAAAGTGCTTTTGGCAGAAGCAAAAGCCAAAAGCACTTGGAAAAAAGCCAATCCAAACAGGCTCTCACTCATATGCCCAAGTCTAATATGCCATAGCTTAGACATATAAGAAGTATCAGCAACAGCAGCTATAGAATCTACTACAGTAGATCCCTGCACAACATACAGAGATCCATGCAAGACTCCTTTCAAGACCACGGACGATCCCTTCATGATGTAGAGTTCTCCATGCTCCCCTTCGTATCTGAAACCCTTATTGTCAAGGACTCATAAGGATATCAGATTCTTCTTCAGCTTTGGAACATGTCTGACATCGTGCAGAGTTGCAATTTCACCGGCATGTGTTCTAAGCTTGATAGAACCAATCCCAGCTGTCTTACAGACAGAATCATTTGCCATAAAAACATTTCCTCCATCGACTGGTTCGTAGCTCGAAAACCACTCTTTGTTAGGACACATGTGGTATGATGCTCCAGAATCAAGAACCCATACATCATCTTGCGATGGTTGCACGCTTGTGACCAAAGCCAAATGATCCTCTGGATCTGTATCGCCGTTGACCGCAACAGAGACAGACTCCTGTTGCGTTCCCTGTTGTTGCTTCTTCATCATCTTGGGACACTGGGTCTTCCAATGTCCTTTATCTTTACAATAATTGCATACATCACCTGGCTTGGGACCTTTAACAAAAGACTTTTTCTTCTTTTGTTTTACAAATTTTCCATGTCCCTTGCCACTGCTAACAACGAGCCCAGCAGCCTGATCATCTACATTACTCGAAGATGCCTTATGGCGCAATTCCCTACTATGCAGAGCAACACGTACATCTTCTAAACTGATAGTATCTTTACCAACTATAAATGACTGTACAAAATTTTCAAATGATAGTGGTAAAGATACTAATAATATCAATGCAGCATCTTCGTCCTCGATAACGACATCAATATTACGCAACTCCAGCAAGATAGTGTTTAATCTATCGAGATGGTCTCAAAGAGATGTACCTTCCTGCATCCGTAGGCTGAACAAATGTTGCTTTAATAACAACTTGTTGGTTAAAGACTTTGTCATGTAAAGACTTTCTAGTTTTAACCACAAACCAGACGCCTTTGTTTCCGTCGCAACTTCGGTAATAACATCATCTGCTAGGCACAATAAGATGGTTGAATGAGCCTTCTCCTCCAGGCTCACCATCTCAGCATTATCTGGATCTACCTTTTCCTTCAATGGAGCCCACAGACCTTGTTGTTTTAACAAAGCCCGCATTTTGATTTGCCAAAGGCTAAAACTATTCCTCCCCGTGAACTTGTCAACCTTAATATTTATGGCCGACATTTTGCTAACAAGAGGCACAAACAAATCTCACAAAAGGGTAGCTTAACCGAAATGCGTTTCTGATGTGGAAGATCAGATTAACTGCGACCACAGAGCATACTACGCAATCAGGGCTCTGATACCAGTTGTTGTGGAAATCGGGTTGGTTTCCGAATAATGGAGCTATTAATTAAACAATAAAGAGAACACCAAGATTTAATGAGGTTCGGCACAAATTTGCCTACGTCCTCCGGACGCAAGGCGGTTGATCCTCATCCAGTCTTTATCATCAACACCATCTGGTTTGGTTTCTTTAAGTGCCCCATCCAGCTCCTGCTGGTACAAGATGTCCAACACCTCGCACTGCCACATACCAAAATTATTGGTACCGTCGAATTTTTCGACGTCAAATTTGGCATTTGAAACCATCGTCCGTGATGACGATGTCACCAACGGCTTCGAATCTGAAGTTGATGTTTCACCGGACCTATCCGCCATTTCTGCTTCAAAATTTAATTAATAGCTCACAAACGGTAGCTCAACCGAGATGCATTTCTGATGTGGAAGATCAGATTAACTGCGACCACAGAGCATACTACGCAATCAGGGCTCTGATACCAGTTTGTTGCGGAAGTGTACCCAAATTAGCCAAATGCAACAAAATAAACAAACAGAAAATTTACGTGGTTCGGTCAAATCGACCTACATCCACAGGCAAAAGGAGAAACAAATTTTACTATGAGGGGAAATATTACAAAAGGGTTTGGACAATAAATTCCGGACCCACAAAAACTCACTCTACAAATGTAGACTCTTCACAAAAGAAAAAGCCTACCAAAACACCCTAAGACTCTCTGGGCCAAATTTGCCCACTAGATTCAGCAGGCAGAAGGAAGCTTTTGAAGGCTGCTTCTTCTGCTGCTTGGTGTTGGTGTATTGAATTGGAATGAAGTTGCTGCCTATTTATAGGCAATTGAGAAGCAACAAATTATACAGTGTACAATTGGAATAATTTTCCAACTTCTCACCTACCCGTATTTAATGTTTTGGCAGACCACTATTACAGTGGTTTAATATAATTTCTCTGTTAATTTAAAAATAATTAAATTATATTATCATATACATCTCTTTTTTTTTGGAAGAACCATTGAAGGCTTATACATCTCTTTTTGGATAAATATCATATACATATTTTTTTTTTGCTGAACAGCCTACAGGCTAGGAAATTGGTGATGGGAGCCCAGGGATAGGGAGCTGGTGGGGAATCGAACCTCCAATCTTCCATTGGAAGTCGAGAGACTTAACCACTTGGGCTAAGTCTTTATCCCCTTATATATATCTCTTTTGAATATATATAAAATAATTACACATTTTTCTATTACTCAAAATATAAATTATTATTACTTCATAAGATATAAGTATATACTTTATATTATATATTAAATATATAATTATGCGCGTCGAATATTGATGGGTTAGTTAGTAGTTATATCTATAATGAAAATAATCAATTCTATTAGAATTTTATTCTTAAATAATTTAATCCCATTAAAAAACGGCATTCGGTGGTCAAATTATTAGGTCAACCAATATTCTTTTTTAAATAAAAAATTTATTCATTGTTACATCAAAGCTGAGAGGGAGGCCGAAGACGACTTTAATCCCACTGGTATTCATTTTATTGAAGAATTCAAATAATTTTTATTTTAAAAAAAAATGGGGAGGGAGGCATAAAATTTATTCATTCTAATAATCCCGTTTGGTGAAGAATTCAAGACGGCTTTTTGATGTTGCCATTTATTCATTTTAGAAGCATTTGGTAATGTTTTTTAAATAGCTCTTCGGACAAAGTCGTCTTGTGCACTTTCGCACCCCACACTCGACAACGACAGCCCAACCATCACAAGCGAAAACTAAACGACGACCTGATGCAAATGGTTTTCTGATTTGCTTTTTGAATTTTCACCCCATCATTATTTATATACACTTGCAGCGATTCTTGTTGAGGGTAACATAATATTCCCAAAGCTGATCAATTCACAGTTGCTGTTCATCTCTTACTTGAGATCTAGTCAAGAACCAAGAAGGTCAGATTGCTATTCTTTTTAAGTACCTTACTTATATTGGGCTTGTTTGGATCTCTTGTTTTATAGCACTTCTTAGATTGTCCATAATCTGTACTATGCATTTAATTTAAAATCAACGAAATGAAAATGGCTGGGGGTTGAATTTTGCACATTTGAAACGTCTTTAATTTACATCTTCCGCATCAATCTTCAGATCCAAACAACATAAGATAACCCTGTCCTTAAAATTAGAAATGAAAATTTAAAATTAACTGCCATCCTTGACTTTCGAACTCTGAATTGTTGTTTCAATATTTCTATGGGATCTCATGTCTGCATTTGGGTTCAAAGTTTCATGAGTATAATTATTTCTCAGTAGAGTGTTTTATGTTTTTTAAATCTCAAGTAGCATTCTATATCTTGAATATAACAGAAAAAGGGGGAATAAAAAAAGAGCAAAAAGTTCAAATATTTGTAACATTGGCAGCCGTATCTTTTCTTGTAGCAATCCAGGATGGCAGAAAGTGCTGTTAGCTTTTTGCTTAACCACTTGTCTGTATGGCTTCAAGAGGAGCTTAACCTGCTTGGTGGTCTTAGAGATGAAATTGAAATGATCCGCGGTCTATTCCAGCAGATGAGGACATTTCTCAGAGTTGCTGATGCCAGAGAAGAAACTGACCTCCAACTCCAAGAATGGGTCAGACAAGTGCGCGAAATTGCATATGAAATCGAAGATGTTCTTGAGAGCTACATGCTTCAATCTCATGCCCGTCATCCTTCTCCAGGAATCAATGGCTACATCAAAAAGTTGATCCACTCCCCACTTCGGAAATACAAAGCCAAACATAATGTAGCTTCCGAAATCAAAAATCTAAGATCAAAAGCAGAAAGAGCTTTCACTACATACAGAGACTTGAGTGGTGTGTTTTCAGCATCGAACTCTAGTGACATGGTTAGCAACATCGGGTATGATGGTCGGGGAAATGCTCGATTATTGGAAGAAGCAGAAGTGTTAGGCATTGAACGGCCAAAGAAGCAGCTTCTTACGTGGATTTCAAGCGCTGATCATTCCCCTCAGGTGATTGCTGTGGTGGGCACGGGCGGGTTGGGTAAAACCACTCTAGTGAAGAAGGTATACGATGATCCATTGGTGAAGCAAACATTTAATCATCATGTCTGGATAAACGTTTCAGAGACATACAACATTGAGAATCTTCTCCGGGACATAATTAAGCAACTACTAAATGAGGTAATGCAACCACTGCCATCAACATTAGGAAGCATGACTGCAGATGATATGAGAGAGTTCATCTACAATTTCCTCCTATACAAAAAGTACATTGTTGTGCTAGACGACATTTGGAGGAAAAGTGTGTGGGAAGAACTTTGGTATGCATTTCCCAGAAGAAAAAACAGTAGTACTGATGACCGAGGTTGCATTATCATCACCACCCGCAATAAAGAGATTGGTGACTACGCATGTCACGAAAGTGGTGGCCACGTCTATGATTTGCAACCATTACCCCAACAAGAAGCAGAAAAGTTATTTTATAGAAAAGTATTTCGAGGTGACTCATGTCCTCCTGCCTTGAAAGAAATATCAGCTGACATCTTACGAAGGTGTGGGGGACTGCCACTTGCAGTTGTTGTGATTGGTGGTGCCTTGGCTACAAAGAGAAATGCAATTGAGGAGTGGAGAATGTTTAAGCGAAATTTGGGATCTCAATTAGAAGGAGATGGTAGGTTGTGGAAAGTAATCTCCTTGAGTTACTATGATTTGCCATACCATCTTAAAGCTTGTCTTCTATTTTTGAGTGTATTCCCTGAAGATTATTTACTTCAGAAAGCCACTATAATCCGTTTATGGATTGCAGAAGGATTTGTAGAGATAGAAGAAGGGAGTACCATGGAAGAAATAGCCGGGAGCTACCTTAACGAACTCTGTAACAGAAGCATGATTCAAATTGCAGAAATGACATGGGATGGACTAAGGCCAAAAAAATATCGTATACACGACCTTGTGCGGGAATTTATTATTTCAAAGGCAAGAGCACAAAGTTTGGTATTTGTAAAGAGTGAAAGAGGGAAGACATGGGATTATGGAATTCGATGCCTAGCACTAGCTGACAATATTAGCTATAACTCTGAGCAGATTGGCGCGTACAAACGCCTTCGCACTCTCCTGTTTTTTGGCTCTGCAGGTAATTTAGAGTGGAAATCAATTATATGCAGTACACTACATGGAGGTTGTAGAATGTTGAAGGAGCTTGATCTAAGAGGAGCTCCACTAGATGTAATACCAGATGAGGTTTTCACATTGTACGGACTAAAGTACTTGAGCTTTCAGGATACAAAAGTTTCAGTCATTCCAAAATCCATTGGAAATTTGGGAAAGTTGGAGACATTGGATCTTAAAGGATGTCCAGTAGTTGAGTTGCCTGTTGAAATTCTCAAGCTCAGAAGGCTACAATATCTCTTTGTGTATAGTTATGCTGATTTAGTTGATGGTTACAGGCAATTTGGTTACGTGCAAGGCTTCAGGGCTCCATATGGAATTGGAGAATTATTGCATTTGCAAAAGCTTTGTTATATAGATGCAAGTGTGAATATGGAGATGGTTGTAGAGATTGGGAGACTAAAAGAATTGCGGAGATTGGGAATTGTGAAGCTAAGAAAGGAAGATGGAGAAAATCTTTGTTCTTCCCTTAAAAATCTCAGTTACTTGAGTTCACTCCGCATTTATTCACTCAGGGAAGATGAGGTAATTGATGTTGATTACCATATGCCGCCCAATGCATTAAAGTATCTTCGATCACTTGTCATGCAAGGACACTTAGAAAAGGTTCCGCAATGGATACCTTCCCTTAATGCACTCAAAGTTTTAAAGTTGAGATGGAGCAAAATTGTTGAAGATCCACTCGAATGTGCTCAAAATTTGCCCAGTTTAGAATTCCTTCAATTGCGTTGTGCCTACGAAGGAGAAGGATTAAATTTCCGTTCCGGAGGTTTCCCCAGGCTTAGATTGTTGGGACTAGCAAAGTTGAGAGGATTGAAATGGGTGAAAGTGGAGAAGGGGTCCATGCTTAATCTCAAAAGGTTCGAAATTGCTGATTGTAAAGCGATGAGGGAGGTGCCAGTGGGAGTTGAGCATTTGACTCATCTTGAATGTATGTGGTTTGGTGATATGGCGGAGGAATTAGTGGAGAAGATGATTGAAGAGAAAAAAAGGAATGGCGATGAGTGGAAGCTTGCCCATTGTCCCTCAATTGAAATTTGGAATTGGGTTGACGGAGAATGGAGGAATATAGAACTGTAAATAAGAGTGGATACAGATGCATGTCTGTAAAATACAGTATAGTTATGATGTTTCAATTTTCATACAGTGTTTAAGGATTTTTTCCATTTTTGGTACAATATTTAAGTTAGTGTGATTTGTTTGGGATAAATTAATTAATGTGTAATATTTATAAGTTTTTTTTAAAAAAAGTATCAATTAAAATTTAAAGATATTCTTATTTTTTAATAATTGGTGGTTTTAAAGGATTTAACAAGTTGTATATATAAACTAGCAAGTAACAGACTCGACCGATATAAATATCGATTTTATATACTACATACTTATATTATATGAATTAATAATAAATAGTATTTTGAGTAATGGAAAATGCATAATGATTTTATATATGTATTCGAAAGAGGGTATATATGATTATGTAATATAATTATTTATAAAACTAACGAAATCATATTATACTATCTTCTTTAGCTTATGTGACTTGTTCGGTACAAATGTAACACCCCGATTTTTTATAACCCAGGTCGGGGTGTCACCGCCACACCTCCCTAGTAAGACACGGTTTCTCCGGCTCACTAAAGAGATGCAAGGCTAGGTATTGCAGTATTTAAAACATTTAAAGCATTCAAAACAACCCATACAATATAGTTTGAAAACAATAATGTCATAGCGCAGCGGAAATAATATTTAAGTATAGTATTGCAGCGGAAAATGTAAATAGGGCCGACATGGCCAACACACGGGTTAAACAGGCCCGTTGATAATATAGTCTAATGTACGAATTTAAAAACAAAATAATGTTTTCCCAAAAGATAAAGTCCCCATGCATGAAGTGCTCATGTTCACTCTACATACTCTATAAGGAAAGAAAATAAAAAGAAATGGTTTGGTCAGCACAACTTGCTGAGTAAGTTAACACATGCATGATCATAGGGTTTAGAAGCCATTAATTTAATAATCAAATAAAAGCATGATAATAACATAATATTCTAATCAACTATCCAATTGCATAATTTATTTCAGGTCTTTATTTAACAACACATTTCGCATGATTTAAAATAATAGCCATAATTTAAATAAAGCATTTAAATAATTTAATTGGACAACAACCATAATTTAATCTAATTTAATTTAATTTAATATCCCCATTACATCCCAGATTTAGTATTTCAAGTATTTCACGATTGCATCGCAATCTCAACAAGTTTAGCCGGTAGCCCGGCGGCCGCAACCGTATCAGCCATACCCAGTACCACTCCGGAGCCTCGGGAAATCCATGTGGATATTCTCGAGAGTGTAGGCTCTATATCTCATGCCGTTTTGGCAATATCATATCTCAAGTTTAGCGCGCGGGGTCACGATCGTCCATTAAGGCACGAAGTGAATCGTTAGGGGGCACCCTGCAGAGCACTCACCCCTAATTTTAATTTATCAAGTTTGTAAGGGGATTTAATTCCAAAAATCTGATTTCAATTTTATTTATTTAAAAATAATATTTCAATTTATTTCAACCCTAAAGGTTAATTCCATGTTTCAACAAGATTTCAAGATTTGATTTCCGGTAAGCCACAGTTTACTCCAAAATTCATCTAAAATCAGATTTAATTCCAAAAATTCCAAAATTTTATGACTGACTCAAAAACGTCGAGATCTACAACTTTCGTGTTTTAACGTTTTCAATCCGAGACACCGAAATAGGTCAAAAACACCAATCTTCACAGAAACACAATTCTGTCCGAATTTCATATGTCACAGTTTAAAGATTTCGAATTCTACCATAGCAATTCAACTCCAAATTTGATGAAATTTTACAGAGACCATCTTAAGACATTTATCTACAACTTTCATGTTCGGCCCAAAGATCTAAATCGGTCTGGAACCTGTGTCAAAAATGTGATCAAGATCAGACCTAAGTTCTGTCAAGAATTTCAAGATCTAGATTCAAGCAGTTCGGTTTCGGTTGGTTTTCGCATATCAAATCGTCTCTAAAAATTCTGAAAATTTTACAGTAGATAGATCTAAGCCTTAGTAACGTTTTTCATGTTTTAAGTTTTTCCGTTTAAAGTCGTTTTAAGGTTCGGAAAAATTCGTCAAAACTGTTGCGTCGGTAGAAAACATAAGTTGGCAGATTTACGATTTCTTGTTAAATCTTTTAGTTTCGAACGTTTTAATTCCTCCCAAAACCATGTAAGAGTTAACTTACTGATTTGTGAACGTCCGGGATGTCTATTTCGAAGGCGTGGCTTCCAGTTCACCGTTTCTCCTCTTCGTTCGTCGGGTTCCTCGTTCTAGATCCGATTCGGGTGTAAAGAGAAGAGAAACGAGGTTAGAATCCGTTTTCGGATTGAAACGAACAAGGATTATTCAGACTAGGGCTTACCACACGTTGGAGATCTCCCGATTTTCGTCCAACAGCCGCTGTCTCGGTCTTTTGGTGCTTCCGTTGACTCCGGGATTACGACTTGTGTATAGAGAGTATCGTAGGGTTTTGAAAAAAAGTTTAGGGCTTCCGAGGGGGTTTATTTATAGATATCTAAGACCTAGGGCGTCCAAATCTGACCCTAAGGGTCTTGAGTCGAGAGACGTTCAACCGAAAGTCGAAAAATCCACGTTCGGGCGAGAGATTCGCGCAACGGGCGAATCTGTCTTCTGGCGCGGGGTTGGCGCACCTTTCCCCCTATTAGCGCGCGGCCAGCGCGCGACTAACGCCTGGACTTCGGTCCGGGCGGGTCGTGCGATCCGTCGTGCTCTTCCGCCTCTCTTTCGGGTTTCTATCCCTCTATGCTCTCGGATTCCAATTTCCGGACTCTCTTCGGGTTCCTATTTCGTCTCGTTATTTCTTTCGGATCTAAATTTACGTTTTGGCTCGAATTCTCGAGTTCATTTATATCGGGTACCCGTGTAATGACTTATTTAACTTTATTTAATTTCTTTTGTTTAATTAAATTCCTTTAATTAATTTCATTTCTCATTTCTTCTATTTTTATATTTAATGTATTTACTGATTTATTTATTTATTTATTTATTGTATTTATTTATTTATTTATTATATTTATTTATTTATTTATGTTGTAAAATTCTCGGGTATTACAGTCTACCCTCCTTAAGAATCAACTTCGTCCTCGAAGTTGTGTTTCGGCTTTCTCGTGCTAAGGTCTTTTGTTTGTTTTGTTATGTTGTGACTGAACTTAGAATTAAACTTCTAAGCTGCCTACGTATCCGGTGAAGGGATCAAGTCATGACGTAGTTCAAAACAATTTGAATTTGTTTGTTTGATTACAAGAATGTATGAAAAATACACGGTATGACATCCTCTCTCCCTTAAGATTGCAGTTATATCCCCATAACTGTGTCGGTGTCAGTTTGGAACAGTGTCGGGTAGCGTTCTCTCATGTCGGATTCTACTTCCCAAGTTGCCGTCTCACTTTCGTGGTTCGACCAAAGAACCTTGACCATTTTGACGGTTTTATTCCTCGTTACTCGTTCCTTAGTGTCGAGAATACACACTGGGACTTCTTCATAAGTCAAATCTTCATCGAGTTCGATTATTTCGGCTTGAAGAACATGTGTCGGGTCCGGCACATACTTGTTTAGTTGTGAGACATGGAAGACATTATGAACTCGATCTAATTGTGGCGGTAAAGCCAGTCGGTAAGCTAGAGTTCCGACTCGTTCTAGAATTTCGTATGGTCCTATGTATCGAGGACTTAACTTTCCTCGTTTGTCAAAGCGCATCACCCCCTTCATGGGTGATATCTTTAGCATGACCCTATCTCCCACTTGAAATTCTAGGTCTCGTCGTCTCACGTTGGCATAACTCTTTTGACGGTCTTGAGCGGCTTTCATTTTCCCTTGAATCACCTTGATTTGTTGAGCCATGTCTTCGATAAGTTGTGGTCCCACCACCACGGACTTATCGTTTTCTTCCCAGCTCAACGGACTTCGGCACTTTCGTCCATACAATGCCTCGAAAGGTGTCATGCCGATGCTAGCATGGTAGCTATTATTATAGGAAAACTTAATTAAGGGTAAATGAGATTCCCAATTCCCTTTGAATTCCAACACACATGCTCTCAGCATGTCTTCTAGTGTTTGGATTGTCCTCTCGGTTTGTCCATCCGTCATCGGGTGGAATGCGGTGCTCATTTTGATTTGAGTACCGAGAGCTTTTTGTAACTCCGTCCAGAAATGAGAGACAAATCTACTGTCTCTGTCGGAAATGATATCATGTGGTACTCCATGTCGTCGTACCACATTATCAATGTAGGCTCAGGCCAATTGGTCCATAGTCCACGTGTCTTTCATTGGGATAAATATGGCTGTCTTCGTTAGCCTATCCACAATCACCCAAATTTTGTTCATGCCTTTAGGTGATCGGGGTAATCCCGAGACAAAGTCCATCGAGATGCTATCCCACTTCCAACTTGGAATCTCTAGTGGTTGCATCAGTCCTAGGGGTTTATGTCGCACTGCCTTAACCCTTTGGCAGGTGAGACATTTCGCCACGAAATTTGCCACTTCCTTCTTCATTCCCGGCCACCAATAGATCTTCTTCAGATCTTTGTAAAGTTTGCCACCTCCGGGATGCACTGAATATGGCGTGTTGTGCCCTTCCTCCATCAACCTTCGCTTCAACTCGGCACACTTCGGAGGCACACACCATCTCCCTTTAAAACAGATGCTTCCATCTTTGTGGACAGCGAATCCTATTGCCTTTCCTTCGGCAATATACCCCCTTATCTTCTCGAGTTTCGCATCGCCCGGTTGGGCGAGCTTAATCTCGTCCAATATTGGAGTCTCCACGACCATAGCATTGATCGTTTCACTCACTGTGCCAGGATGCACAAGTTCTAACTCCAATCTTGCTAACTCCATGTACAATGCTGGCGGAATTACCAACGAGTTTGTCACGTGTTGGGTTTTCCGACTTAGGGCATCGGCTACCACATTCGCCTTCCCCTCGTGGTATGCTATCTCTAAATCGTAGTCTTTAATAAGTTCCAACCACCTACGTTGTCTCAGATTCAACTCCTTCTGAGTGAATATATATTTCAAGCTCTTGTGGTCGGTGAACATTCGACACTTCCGCCCATAAAGATAATGTCTCCATATCTTTAGAGCGAATACGACCGCTGCCAACTCTAGGTCATGTGTCGGATAATTCTCCTCGTGAGGTTTCAGTTGGCGTGATGCATATGCTACGACTCTCGAGTCTTGCATCAAAACACAACCTAAACCTTCCTTTGAAGCATCACTGTAAACTTTGAAGTCACAATTCTCTGATGGTAGTGTTAATACGGGTGTGGTTGTGAGTCGTTTCTTCAACTCTTGAAACGCAGTCTCACACGCTTCAGTCCACTCGTATTTTGCTCCTTTCTTCAGTAGCTGGGTCAAAGGACGTGCAATCCTTGAAAAGTCCTTCACAAATCGTCTATAATACCCAGCTAATCCAAGGAAACTCCTTATCTCAGTTTGGCTCTTTGGAGTTGCCCACTCAGTTACGGCCGAGACCTTTGCCGGATCCACTGATACTCCATCAGCGGATACTATGTGTCCGAGAAATGCCACTTCTTTCAACCAGAAGTCGCATTTCGACAGCTTTCCGTATAGCTGATTTCTTCGCAAGATTTCTAACACTTGATGTAAGTGTTGGACATGCTCTTCCTCGCTCTTTGAGTAGATCAGGATGTCGTCGATGAATACTACGACGCACTGATCTAACAATTCTCGGAATACGTTGTTCATGAGATTCATGAACATGGCCGGAGCATTTGTTAACCCGAAGGATAACATTGTGAACTCGTAATGGCCATATCGCGTTCGAAACGCTGTCTTCGGAATGTCCTTATCGGCGTTCTTCAATTGATGATACCCAGATCGCAAATCGATCTTCGAGAATACTGAAGCTCCCTTCAGTTGATCAAACAGATCCTCTATTCTCGGTAGGGGGTATTTATTCTTGATGGTCACTTGGTTTAATCCTCGGTAATCTATGCAAAGACGTAGTCCTCCGTCTTTCTTCTTGACAAATAAAACCGGTGCTCCCCAAGGGGACGTACTCGGTCTTATGTAACCTTTTCCTAACAGTTCCTCGAGTTTTTCCTTTAACTCCTTCATTTCCAGTGGTGCCATCCGGTACAGAGCTTTTGAGACAGGCTCTGTCCCCGGTATGAGATCTATAGTGAATTCAAGATCTCTCTCAGGTGGCATGCCCGGAACGTCCTCAGGGAACACGTCCGGGTATTCTCTTACCACTGGTATGCTATCAACCTTGTTTTCTTCCGCCTCAAGGTTGTGCACATAGCACGCATATAGTTCGTACCCCTTACGCATCAAGTTACTTAGTTTAAGTGCACTAACGATTTTGTTACTCTTCTTAGGGGGCTGAGATTAAAAGATAACTCTCTTTCCCCTACTTTTTGACAAGGTGATCTTTTGTTTTTGGCATTCGATCACCGCTTTATACAGGGATAACCAATCCATCCCCAGTATGATGTCAAAGTCTCTTAAGTTAAATTCTACTAAGTTCGCGAAGAATTCTACGTTCTTTATTACTATAGGAATTCCGTTATATCGTTTAGAGCAAGTCACTACTTCTCCAGAAGGCAATTGAATTCCTAAGCTAATTCTCTCGCACTTAGGTAGATCTAACTCAGGCACTATCCTTGATGCTATAATCAAGCAACTAGCTCCAGAATCAAATAAAATTCTAAGGGGCGTACTCAAAACATAAAATGTACCTGCCATCACCTCTCCTTGCGCAGGCACGTCCGCTTGATTCACCACGTTAAGCCTCCCCATAGGGCGTCCCTGATTGCCCTGCTGATTCGCATTCGGCTGCTGATTTTGTTGTTGGTTTTGATTCTGGGGCGGAGGTCGTTGGTTCTGGTTCTGATTCTGCGGCCTATTCTGAGGGGGTCTGTACCCTTGGTTGTTCCCGTTCCGCCCGTTTTGATGTTGAGGCTGTTCTTGCCCCGTGACCAAATCGTCCCTTTTTGTTATGTTCTCGACCCTGGTTCGGCAGTCCCGTCGAACGTGACCCATTCGACCACATCGGAAACAGGCGCCCTGTTGCGGGCATCCCCTTGCCAGATGGG
Organism: Hygrophila difformis; assembly: GCA_030278955.1. Classification (NCBI taxonomy): domain Eukaryota; kingdom Viridiplantae; phylum Streptophyta; class Magnoliopsida; order Lamiales; family Acanthaceae; genus Hygrophila; species Hygrophila difformis. The sequence continues at coordinate 36,022,138 of JAOANR010000004.1, forward strand.
GTCGTCCACATCTCGGGCAAGGTGGTACCGGATCTTCTTGGTTGAACCTTCTCCCAGTGTTGTTTTGTCGGGGCCTATTCGACCCTCTGCGCTGTTCATTCCGTCCAGTGTTGTTCTCGCTTCTCGAGTCCCGGTTTCTCTTGTCTTGGGGACCCCTGCTGGACTCCCCACTCACCCTTCTCTTCAATTGCTGCACACGTGCTACCGCCACAGCGCGGTCATACACAACTTGCAAATCGGGGTAGTGTACTCCCTCGATCACCTCGCGCACAGACAGGTTCATCCCCATCTCGAACTTCTGTGCCTTTTCTGCATCAATAGGCACTAGCCTTGGTGCGAACCTCACCAGCTCCCTAAAACGTGTGTAGTATTCTTGCACAGTTTGGCCTCCTTGCTTCAGCGACAGGAACTCTTCGTACATCGCTGATTTGGTACTCAGGGGATAGAATCGATCCCTGAGCATTTCCATCATTTCCGCCCATGAGTAGGGCTCGTCGTCCTCCGTGAGTTTGGCTTGTATCGCCTGCCACCAGTCGTCAGCTTCGCTTCCCAAGTAGTATGAGGCGATGTGCACTCTTTCTCCTTCCAGACATTTAACTGCTCCCAGCAGCTTGTCGAAGGTCCGGATCCACTTCTCCAGTTTAGCTGGATCCTCCTCACCAGCGTAGTGGGGCGGCTGGTAAGGATTCACCATCGCCAGGTAGTTAGGGCGAGCTTGGGGCGGAGGTACCGCCGCAGCTTGACCCTGGTTGACTTGCGCGTATCCGAGCGCAATCAACACCTCCTCTATCGTCCTAAGACGATCGCCCACATTGTTCGGTGCGGGGGCGTCCTGCGCACCTTGGGGTTTTTCCTCCTCAGGTTGGGCCGGTTCCGTGACGTTTGGAGGTAATTCGGTCGGTGTTTCAGTGGTGGTTTGAGGAGCGGGTTGAGTTCTTCCTCTTCCTCTGGGTGCCATTCTGTTACAAATGGTATAGATTAGGGCATAGCAGTGTTTGGTTAGACAAGAAGATCTCAAATTTATTTCTATCTTCTTCACATAATGCTCGATTGAGCTAATTTAAAATGTAGAAATTAAGTTTTTTTTTTAAAAAATTTCGGACAGTCTGTCCAGATTTTTTTTTTCGAATTTAAATTTATCTAAATAGATAAATCTCGTATTTTATTTCCTTAAAAGAAATTTTTAGTACAAGTGATAGGATATACCAAAAATAGAAATGTTTCCTTAGCAAAAATAGTAACTACTACAAATGGAAATTCCTATCGTCTCTAAGCGTCCTCCGGCACAGTGGTAGGATCCTCCTCCGGATCTTCCTCCTCCGAACTTGGCGGCAGCAGATCGTCAAAGATAGTGTTCAAGTCCTGCCCGTGGGCATCGATGTGTTCCTTTAGTATTAGGTTTTGTGTAGTAAGGGTTTGGACTTGGTGTTCGAGTTGGTTTATGCGGTGGTGATCCGCCTCTCTCAAGTTGCTCAGGTGGTGCAAATTGGCCTCCAATTGAGCCATACGGTATTTCATTTGTTCTATGGTCTGATGTGAATCAAGATGAACGTTCATCATTTTGATCATCAGTTGCATCATGTCTTGACTAGCCATCTAGCGCAAGCAAAAGATCTAAGTTAATATTCACCAAGATTCTAAGTTAAATTCGCCAAGATTCTAAGTTCAATTCGCCAAGATTCTAAGTTCAAGCTTTGCCAAGATTCTAAGTTCAATTCGCCAAGATTCTAAGTTCATAGAAAAGATGCAATATGCAAATGTAAATGATGATTCCCCCCAAAAATAATTTAATGCACTATATATATATTTTTCCATGGGGTTTTAAAATAAAAACTTTCCATGGAAATAATTCTTTAAAATTTAAAATAATAGTCAAAATATTAATAGTAGTTTAAAATATTAATGGTTTAAAAATAATAGTTTAAAAATAGCCGGGCTCTGATACCAACTTGTAACACCCCGATTTTTGATAACCCAGGTCGGGGTGTCACCGCCACACCTCCCTAGTAAGACACGGTTTCTCCGGCTCACTAAAGAGATGCAAGGCTAGGTATTGCAGTATTTAAAACATTTAAAGCATTCAAAACAGCCCATACAATATAGTTTGAAAACAATAATGTCATAGCGCAGCGGAAATAATATTTAAGTATAGTATTGCAGCGGAAAATGTAAATAGGGCCGACATGGCCAACACACGGGTTAAACAGGCCCGTTCATAATATAGTCTAATGTACGAATTTAAAAACAAAATAATATTTTCCCAAAAGATAAAGTCCCCATGCATGAAGTGCTCATGTTCACTCTACATACTCTGTAAGGAAAGAAAATAAAAAGAAATGGTTTGGTCAGCACAACTTGCTGAGTAAGTTAACACATGCATGATCATAGGGTTTAAAAGCCGTTAATTTAATAATCAAATAAAAGCATGATAATAACATAATATTCTAATCAACTATCCAATTGCATAATTTATTTCAGGTCTTTATTTAACAACACATTTCGCATGATTTAAAATAATAGCCATAATTTAAATAAAGCATTTAAATAATTTAATTGGACAACAACCATAATTTAATCTAATTTAATTTAATATCCCCATTACATCCCAAATTTAGTATTTCAAGTATTTCACGATTGCATCGCAATCTCAACAAGTTTAGCCGGTAGCCCGGCGGCTGCAGCCTTATCAGCCATACCCAGTACCACTCCGGAGCCTCGGGAAACCCATGTGGATATTCTCGAGAGTGTAGGCTCTATATCTCATGCCGTTTTGGCAATATCATATCTCAAGTTTAGCGCGCGGGGTCACCATCGTCCATTAAGGCACGAAGTGAATCGTTAGGAGGAACCCTGCAGAGCACTCACCCCTAATTTTAATTTATCAAGTTTGTGAGGGGATTTAATTCCAAAAATCTGATTTCAATTTTATTTATTTAAAAATAATATTTCAATTTATTTCAACCCTAAAGGTTAATTCCATGTTTCAACAAGATTTCAAGATTTGATTTCCGGTAAGCGACAGTTTACTCCAAAATTCATCTAAAATCAGATTTAATTCCAAAAATTCCAAAATTTTACGACTGACTCAGAAACGTCGAGATCTACAACTTTCGTGTTTTAACTTTTTCAATCCGAGACACCGAAATAGGTCAAAACACCAATCTTCATAGAAACACAATTCTGTCCGAATTTCATATGTCACAGTTTAACGATTTCGAATTCTACCATAGCAATTCAACTCCAAATTTGATGAAATTTTACAGAGACCATATTAAGACATTTATCTACAACTTTCATGTTCGGCCAAAGATCTAAATCGGTCTGGAACCTATGTCAAAAACGTGATCAAGATCAGACCTAAGTTCTGTCAAGAATTTTAAGATCTAGATTCAAGTAGTTCGGGTTCGGTTGGTTTTCGCATATCAAATCGTCTCTAAAAATTCTGAAAATTTTAGAGTAGATAGATCTAAGCCTTAGAAACGTTTTTCATGTTTTAAGTTTTTCCGTTTGAAGTCGTTTTAAGGTTCGGAAAAATTCGTCAAAACTGTTGCATCGGTAGAAAACATAAGTTGGCAGATTTACGATTTCTTGTTAAATCTTTTAGTTTCGAACGTTTTAATTCCTCCCAAAACCATGTAAGAGTTAACTTACTGATTTGTGAACGTCCGGGATGTCTATTTTGAAGGCGTGGCTTCCAGTTCACCGTTTCTCCTCTTCGTTCGTCGGGTTCCTCGTTCTAGATCCGATTCGGGTGTAAAGAGAAGAGAAACGAGGTTAGAATCCGTTTTCGGATTGAAACGAACAAGGATTATTCAGACTAGGGCTTACCACACGTTGGAGATCTCCCGATTTTCGTCCAACAGCCGCTGTCTCGGTCTTTTGGTGCTTCCGTTGACTCCGGGATTACGACTTGTGTATAGAGAGTATCGTAGGGTTTTGAAAAAAAGTTTAGGGCTTCTGAGGGGGTTTATTTATAGATATCTAAGACCTAGGGCGTCCAAGATCTGACCCTAACGGTCTTGAGTCGAGAGACGTTCAACCGAAAGTCGAAAAATCCGCGTTCGGGCGAGAGATTCGCGCAACGGGCGAATCTGTCTTCTGGCGCGGGGTTGGCGCGCCTTTCCCCCTATTAGCACGCGGCCAGCGCGCGACTAACGCCTGGACTTCGGTCCGGGCGGGTCGTGCGATCCGTCGTGCTCTTCCGCCTCTCTTTCGGGTTTCTATCCCTCTATGCTCTCGGAGTCCAATTTCCGGACTCTCTTCGGGTTCCTATTTCGTCTCGTTATTTCTTTCGGATCTAAATTTACGTTTTGGCTCGAATTCTCGAGTTCATTTATATCAGGTACCCGTGTAATGACTTATTTAACTTTATTTAATTTCTTTTGTTTAATTAAATTCCTTTAATTAATTTCATTTCTCATTTCTTCTATTTTTATTTATTTAATGTATTTACTGATTTATTTATTTATTTATTTATTTATTCTATTTATTTATTTATTTATTGTATTTATTTATTTATTTATGTTGTAAAATTCTCGGGTATTACAACAAACCTAATAGATGAATAAAAATAAATATTAAAATAATATTTTTATTTAATTTGAAATTTAAATATATGTATTAAGCATAATATGAAAATTTTCAAAATTTGCTGAAAATCTCATTGGTAGTCAAATTACTAATTTTATGTTCATTGTTATACTTCTATGACTTATTTTCTGCTTAGTAATGTCAAAAGTTCTGAAATAAAGTGTGAGAGGAAAAAGCTATGATTAACTTTTAAGAAGGCAAAAGTCTCTTGCAGGGACAGATTTTGCAGTACTTATAATCTACTGGGGTCTGGGCTTACTTCATGAGTTTTGTTTTATGATATACTCCTAATAACTTTTTATTGCATTAATGTCGGTTGGTAATGCTAGAAATATTCATAATCCCAGAGATGAAAAGGGATCCGCAGGTCATAAGATGGCTGACCTTGGATTTGATGACGGGAAGACCAAAGAATTGGCCAAAAAGGTAAGCCTATATTTGCATTGGTGTTGTGTGAGTAAATCAACATCATTTTCTTGGCTCAACCTACTCCATTTTCGTGCAGATGGACAAGGATATCATTTTGAGCTTCAAATAATCTCTCGGATGACTCCAATAGTCTCGAATCTTCATTCACCCGCTGCTCAAACAAACAGTTTCAAGGTCAAACAACAACATCCCTTCGTTACTCCTTACATGGAGAGTCATTCTCTATATTCTCCCCTTGAGTTGTTTGTCCCTAGGTTTGAGATTGTGATATCCCTTATACACAGACGCACATAATTGAATGCTAGGAAGTATTCATTAATTGCTTGTAGTGGAAGTCTTCGCATCATCTTATATTTAGTTCATTGTAAGCCAATGGCTCTGGATCTTCATTTGCTCCTTGAGAGCATGTTTGTTTACCTGGATGTGTAATTTACATGCTGACTGAAAACTTTGTTTTGAACTCCTGCTTGGTTGATAAAGTGTTTGGGCTATGTGATCAATCTCGCATATCCTCAATTTCATAGAGGTTCCCGATGCCGCATAAAGTAAGAGTAATGCACCGGAATGTAGAAGTGGTGCGGTTTGAGTGCCCAAACCGCTCTTCAACTTCACCAAAGAAGACTCATTGAAAGTTTAATTGTTTAGTTCCCACCAGGACGAAATATGATCTGTTGACAATTGACATGTCATAAATAGCAACTAAATTTTCAACCCGAACTTTAAGAAATACTTACTTCCTCCGTCTCAATAGAAAGGCTACATTGGGTTTTTGTTACTGTTCACTGTTTAACTTTCATTCAAATTTATAGTTATGTAAGAAAAACATAGTCAAGTAAGATCTTGTTAGATTCGTCTTTTCTTGTAGTTTTAGAATATCAAATTTTTATAATTTTTATTTGTACACAATTTAAGTTATCGATCGTTAAAAATGTGCATTGACAAATGTGTCTGGGCCCAACGTAGCGTTCTTAATGAGACGGAGGTAGTATAATTTTTCTGTCCGAAATGACCAAAATGACCTTGGTTCGGATGTATGTTTCAGCCCGTAGGCTAAAATGGCGAACCAAGTGTGGATTAATTAAGATGATTAGGGGGCATTGGTTCGGCTAATGTTAGCATGATTCAGTCATTTTTTGTGGCCAAACTAAGCTAACATTAGCATGACCGAGGTAATTTTTTTTATATAGTTTTTAATAATTTAAAAAAATGAACTTGGTTCAGGCCAAATCAAGTAATAAAATGATCGAATCAAGTCGAAAATGGCCAAACCAAGCCTTCCCACTTTCACTTTCTTCTCCGACGTGCCCATGTTGACTTGGTTCAAAACGAGTCAAGCACATTTTGACCGAGCCAAAACTTCTTAATTAATCTTAATTAAGTTAACTCTTGGTTCGGCTATTTTGTATGGTTCCAGCCGAACCAAGGTCTTTTTGATCATTTTGAGCAGAAAAACTATAATAGTATTTCTTAAAGTGCTGGTAGAAACCTTAATTGTATTTCTAAACGGATACAATTGTGCAGACCACTCACCAGTACCAATACAATTTTAAATAATACTAACAGACTACTATTTTGGAAGAAACAGGAATACCATGTAAACATTTTTACATGTAAACATTTTTAAAAATGATCCGGCAAGGCGACGAAAACATGGATCCCAAGCTCAATACATATGCAATGGCTCGCCCTGGATATAAGTTATTAGATGGAATGCAAATACAAGTAATATATATGCACGGGAATGTCACAGCTGGATCAACCGTTACACCCCAAACACACATAGCAAATAGTACACAAATTATCTACACTATCAACTGATAGGAGTCGGGCAAAAACCACAACAACGAGACATCATCTACATGCAGGAAACACATCAACAATACCAAATTATTTTTGTTCTGGCTTATAATATGTACTATGTTATTAGGAACCATTTGCAGATGGCTACAGACGAGACCATCTGCCATGGGAACACCTGCAAATACATTTATATCTCGACTACTGGAGCAGTAAGAACTTACAACTAAACCAACCACTCAAAACAGATTTCCATTTGAATTCCCTCTATATATGGAGGTAAAACATTATAAAAAAATAAAATAAAATAGAAACTCGTCACTTCTGTTGGGGGATTTTTGCAGTATGTGGATATGAGAATCAAAATAGGAAGAACTTGGATAATCAATTGGATCGTGTGTAGAACACTTTCCTAAAGTTGTATTTTGCCACTGCAAATCAACTTTGGGATAATCCAAAAGATGCACTCGAATTTCGAAAGAAATAAGAGAATTGGCTTGGAGGATTGCAGAATTATTGTGTCTGTAGTGTTTTTGTGTTTCTCGTATGTTTTCTTGTGTTCTCTATGAATTCTGCAGGAATTCATATTTGTAGATGAATAATGCAGTAGATATGAAAAGATACAACTAAATATGAAAGGGTGCATTAGTTGAGATTCAAATTTGAATTTCAAGTTCAAATCTAAATTCAAATAAGATTTGATTTCAAATTTCAAATTCAATTGCTGATAGTTAATTTTATCCAGCAATACGAATTTAAATTAGTCATGATCATGACTAAATACCCCCCACATAATTGCACAAGGAAAAAGACAAAACAAGTTCCAGCAAACTACACTGGTCTTAGTCATGACCATGATTAAGTCTACTCTCGTTTGCTGCATTGAAAGACAAAAGAGAATGAAATTCCAGCAACCTATCTACAATTTAGTCATGGTCATGACTAACCCATAGGCTGCTTGCTGTCTTTCTTTTCCTTCAACATCTTTTCATATATCTCTCAATTCATTCCTCTTGACCTCTCGTTGGGTCATCCTTTGTCGTAGTGGCTTATGTGAGTGTGCACTCCGCACCTCCTAACCCACATTATAGCTCGACTACAACATAAGCCAAACTTCAGTAAATCCAATTACACCAAAATACATGATGACACTAAAATCATCAACAATCCTCCCCCATTTTAGTGTAATCCATGATTTCTAAATCCACACAATAAAACCAAACTCATGCATAAATGAAAATATCGTGACGATTGAATTTCCATCTTAGTACGATACACATTCCAAGCATTCGAGAATCAAGGTGTCCTTAGGATTGAACCTTTCAACTCATTTGAATACATGAAGATAACGTACACACAAGTTAATTACAACACTCTAAGCCTTCACTTGACGCTATCTACGGCCATGCGTCCCTATCCATTCATAAGCATATACAAAGCCAAGTCCAAGCTTTTTGAAGCGGCCACACTCCATGCTCATATAGGTAGCTCTTTTAACTCGTGCACCTGCATATGCACTTTTTCAAAAGAGCTATTAAGAAATAAATTTCATCCTACCTACTTGCAGGTCCGAACACATACCTTGGGATGTACTATTTATGTGTTCCAATTTCTCTGGGTAAGCTTTCCACATTGAATTCAGCTTCCAACGTTGTATTGGAAGGGAATTTGGTATCTTACCAATAGAAATTTTTAATTGGACTTCAAACCCATCCCTATGGCCGACTTGTGAACCAAGTCCCTAGCTAATCCCTTTGTCAAATGATCAGCTAGATTACATTGAGATCTCACAAAATCAACTGAAATTATCCCATGCATGATGAGCTCACGAACCATGCTATGTCGGATTCCTAAATGCCTAGACTTCCCATTATACATTTGACTATAAGCTTTAGCCAATGTGGCTGCACTGTCACAATGTATAGCAATGGGTGGTATAGGTTTAGGCCATAATGGAATTTCATAGATTAAATTCCTTAACCATTCAGCTTCCTTGCCGGCAGAAGCTAAAGCAACAAATTCAGATTCCATTGTTGAATTTGTGATACAAGTTTGCTTTTTGGAAGCCCACGAAATGGCACCTCCCCCAAGTAAGAATACCCAACCACTAGTGGAAGAATGATCTTCCATATTAGTGATCCAACTTGCATCCGAATAACCTTCTATGACCGAAGGGAATCCAATATATGTCAAACTATAATCCATAGTTTTCTTCAAGTATTTAAGCACTCGCCTTAGAGCTTGCCAATGGTGAGTACTAGGATTACTTGTAAACCTACTCAACTTGCCTATAGCAAATGCAATATCCGGCCTTGTGCTTGTTATTGCATACATCAAGCAACCTATCAACTTTGAATATTCGAGTTGAGACACAGCTTCTCCATTATTTGGCATAAGTTTCATACTTGGGTCAAATGGAGTGCTAATAGGAGAACAATCATAAAAATTGAATTTCTTAAGCACTTTCTCAATATAATGAGATTGTGTGATTGAAATTCCTTTGTTCTCCCGTTTGATTCTTATTCCAAGAATCACTTCCGCCTCCCCCATATCCTTCATAGAGAATTTTGATGACAAAAATTCTTTTGTCATATCAACTTGTCTTTGGTCTGTGCCAAAGATCAACATGTCATCGACATACAAGCAAATGATGACTCCTTTACCATTTTCATCAAATTTGCTATAAACACACTTGTCAGTTTGATTTAAACTAAATCCACTTGACAAGATAACATCATCAAACTTTTGATGCCATTGTTTTGGAGCTTGTTTCAGCCCATACAAGGATTTAATTAGTTTACATACTTTATGCTCATTTCCGGGCATAACAAATCTTTCTGGTTGCTTCATATATACCTCTTCTTCTAAATCCCCATTCAAAAATGCCGTTTTAACATCCATTTGGTGTATCACAAGATTGTGAATAGCTGCTAGAGCTATCAACAATCTAATTGTGGAGATTCGAGCAACTGGTGCATAAGTATCAAAGAAGTCAATGCCTTCTTTTTGTCTAAACCCTTGAATAACTAATCTTGCTTTAAACTTATCAATTGTTCCATCAACCTTCATCTTCCTCTTGAAGATCCATTTACAACCAAGTGGTTTGCAACCTGGCGGAAGATCAGTTATGATCCAAGTGTTGTTTTGCATGATAGAATCAATTTCATCATTTATTGCTTCTTTCCAGAATGCAACATCTCTTGATTTCATTGCTTCTTCAAAGGTTGTAGGATCCTCTTCAACATCAAAGCAATAAAAGTTCTGGGAAGCAATTTCATCTCTTGATCCTTCAACTAAGTATAGTTGAAAGTCGGAACCAAATGATTTTGGTTTCCTAACTCGTTTACTCCTACGAGGTTCGAAGCTCTCATTAGGAGTATCACCTAGACCAACTTCCTTTTGAACTCCAATAGAGTTAGGAATTATGTCTTTAGGTCTAGGTAGAGATGAGAATCTATTCTCATCAAAAATTGCATCTCTCGATTCCATAACTGTATGGATCGAGACATAATCATTTGGTTCTATTACATAGAACCTATAGGCCTTGGAATGCTCTGCATATCCAATAAAAATACAATCAATGCCTTTTTCACCCAAACTCTTCCTTTTGGGGTCGGGAAGTCTAACAATAGCTCTACAACCCCAAATTCGAAGATAGTTTAAATATGGTTTCTTTTTATACCAAAGCTCATATGGTGTTTTCTTGTTCCTTTTACAAGGAACCCTATTCAATACATAGCAAGCCGTTAGCATGGCTTCACCCCAAAAACCTTCATTCAAACCCGAATAGGACAACATGGAATTAACCATTTCTTTAAGGGTTCGATTTTTCCTTTCAGCTACGCCATTTTGTTGTGGTGTATAAGGGGCCGTGGTTTCATGGATAATTCCTACGGATTGGAAGTAAATAGGATCAAAGTATTCACCTCCCCTATCCGTACGCAAGACTTTAATTGCACTATTTAGTTGCAATTCCATTTCAGTCTTGTACACTTTGAATTTATCCAAAGCCTCATCTTTTGCATGCAATAAGAAAATATAGCAAAATCTGGATGCATCATCAATAAAAGTAACCACATACTTCTTATTGCCTAAAGATGGAGATGAATGAAAATCACAAAGATCACTATGTATTAATTCTAACAAAACAGAGTTTCTAACAATGTTTTGGAAAGGTTGTCTAGTGATCTTATTTAGCATGCATGTTGAACACTTGTCCATGTTAAAATCAAATGCAGGGATCAATCCTTCCTTAGACATGTCACGCATCCTTTTATAATGAACATGACCCAAACGAGCATGCCAAATTGATGAATTAATTAACTTAGAATCAGTCATAAACACAGAATCAACTGTACATGGAGTTTTATTCAAATTTAACATAAACATTCCATTACAATAGTAACCAAATCCAATGAAGACCCCACACTTGGATAGTATATATCTATCCGACTCCAAGACTTGCTTATAACCACACTTATTAAGTACGGGACTTGACACTAAGTTCTTGCGTAATTTAGGTACATACAACACATTAGACAAGGTTAAAGATTTTCCGGAACTAAATTCCAATACTACACTTCCACGACCAAGAATTGGAGCAGATGACTCGTTGCCCATATATAATACGGATCCATCATCAATTGATTTAAAGTCTTTAAACCAACAACGATCCTTGCAAGCATGTGTAGTGGCACCCGAGTCCACCCACCAAGCAATGTCATCATCCTGCACATGATATGCTTCAGAATTTAATGACACATAATTTTCAAATAAATTCAAATTATGAATTAAATTCTGACCTTGGTTTGGAGGTTGGTCTTTAGACCCATTTCCTAAACCAATCGTGCTTGCTCCATTATTCTTCTTCCCAACACGACAATCTCTTTTGAGATGTCCAGGTTTACCACAATTCCAACAAGCCATTTTAGGCTTTTTGTTGGATTTCTTGTTGGAGTTATTAAAGGGTCGTTTCTTTCCCTTATTTTTCTTGTCATCTTTTGTGTTTTTGCCTTCCACGATCATGTTCACCGAGGATGGTCCAGCAACATCTTTTTCCTTGTTCTTGTCATTCTCCTGCATTCGGAATGATTCCTCAATGCGCAAATGACCACCAAGTTGTTCCAATGACAACTCTTCTTTGTTGTGTTTTCAACATATGTTTGAAATCCTTCCAAGATGGTGGAAGTTTGTCAATGATGCTTGAAACAGCAATAGCATCATCCATCATCAAGCCGTGTTGTTTGAATTGTCCCAGGGTTCGTAGGATTTCATGGAATTGCTCCATCACCGGTCGAGAATCAACCATCTTGTAATTATTGAAATTACTAACCAAGAATTTCTTACTCGAAGCATCTTCAGTTAAATACTTCGATTCAAGAAAGTCCCACAGTTCTTTTGCTGATTCAACATTTTGATAAACATCGAAAAGTGCATCAGACATACCGTTCAAGATGTGGCCTCGACAAATATAATCATCATTCTCCCATTTGCTTCTGCGTCTAGCATTCTCCAAAGTTTCATCCTCACTAGCCTCCGGGCATGGTGTGCTAAGAACGTAGACGACTTTGAGAGTTGTCAGCAAAAAATGCATCTTCTTTTGCCACCTTCGAAAATCGTTGCCTTCAAATTTGTCCAATTTCTCGAATTTTGAAGTCAGGTTCTTCATTGATTCCGCCATGATTCTCACGATAAATACAACTTTAGATTGTTGGGGGATTTTTGCAGTATGTGGATATGAGAATCAAAATAGGAAGAACTTGGATAATCAATTGGATCGTGTGTAGAACACTTTCCTAAAGTTGTATTTTGCCACTGCAAATCAACTTTGGGATAATCCAAAAGATGCACTCGAATTTCGAAAGAAATAAGAGAATTGGCTTGGAGGATTGCAGAATTATTGTGTCTGTAGTGTTTTTGTGTTTCTCGTATGTTTTCTTGTGTTCTCTATGAATTCTGCAGGAATTCATATTTGTAGATGAATAATGCAGTAGATATGAAAAGATACAACTAAATATGAAAGGGTGCATTAGTTGAGATTCAAATTTGAATTTCAAGTTCAAATCTAAATTCAAATAAGATTTGATTTCAAATTTCAAATTCAATTGCTGATAGTTAATTTTATCCAGCAATACGAATTTAAATTAGTCATGATCATGACTAAATACCCCCCCACATAATTGCACAAGGAAAAAGACAAAACAAGTTCCAGCAAACTACACTGGTCTTAGTCATGACCATGATTAAGTCTACTCTCGTTTGCTGCATTGAAAGACAAAAGAGAATGAAATTCCAGCAACCTATCTACAATTTAGTCATGGTCATGACTAACCCATAGGCTGCTTGCTGTCTTTCTTTTCCTTTAACATCTTTTCATATATCTCTCAATTCATTCCTCTTGACCTCTCGTTGGGTCATCCTTTGTCGTAGTGGCTTATGTGAGTGTGCACTCCGCACCTCCTAACCCACATTATAGCTCGACTACAACATAAGCCAAACTTCAGTAAATCCAATTACACTAAAATACATGATGACACTAAAATCATCAACAACTTCCACCGCAATCCATAACAATAACAGTTGAGGGATACAAATGAAATCCCCAAAAAGCCTTCCCGAGCAAAGATACAAAATGTGAAATAGCTCTGGTGCACAAAATGAACAGTCATACCAACAACTCCAAAGATCAGCTTCCCCCTTTAAGGACCACAAACTGACTAATGCATTAAACCCCAAACCCCAGTAAAAAAAAAAAAAAAAAAAAAACATCTGAGTATATGTGTTTGTATCTGTTGCACAAAACAGGGAAATCAAAGCACAAAAAAGATCAAGAATGAAGAAGTACAACGAACAAGAGAGGACTTCTATTAAATACATTTCAATGTTCTATTACACCAATTTCCACTCACTTTCATGGCTACAATCTACATGACACTTAAGAACCAGTTTTTGCCATAAAGATAGCAACTTCTTGCCATACAAGGAGTGCACCATATCGTAACATATATTTAAACACAAATGAAATACACATCTATATATGTTATTGTTCTTACATTAATATACCATCCAATCTGAAGGTAAATTACAGTGAAATTTACAAAAACATGAACAAACTAAACAAGTAATTAAATTCACTCTATGCAGTTCTGAAGGTGGGGCCTGGAGGACGTATGCAAATTTGTGCCGAACCTCGTTAAATCTTGGTGTTCTCTTTATTGTTTAATTAATAGCTCTATTATTCGGGTATAATTTTGGTGGAAACCAACCCGATTTCCACAACAATTGGTATCAGAGCCAGGTTGCATAGTATGCTCTGTGGTCGCAGCTAAGCTGATCTTCCACATCAGAAACGCATCTCGGTTGAGCTACCGTTTGTGAGCTATTAATTAAATTTTGAAGCAGAAATGGTGGATAGGTCCGGTGAAACGTTAACTTCAGATTCGAAGCCGTTGGTGACATCGTCATCACGGACGATGGTTTCAAATGCCAAATTTGACGTCGAAAAATTCGATGGTACCAATAATTTTGGTATGTGGCAGTGCGAGGTGTTGGACATCTTGTACCAGCAGGAGCTGGATGCGGCACTTGAAGAAACCAAACCAGATGGTGTTGATGATAAAGACTGGACAAGGATCAACCGCCTTGCGTGTGGTACAATTCGGCTATGTCTCTCAAAGGAGCAGAAGTATCCGCTTATGAGAGAGACGATGGCGCACAGACTGTGGAAAGAACTGGGGGATAAATTCATGAAAAAGAGCACGGAGAACAAGCTCTACATGAAGACGAAGTTGTATCGATTCCAGTATTTGCCCGGTACCATGATGAATGAACACATAACAAGATTCGATTCTTTGGTCACTGATTTATTGAATCTCGACGAAAAGATAGATGACATTGACAAGGCGCTGATACTGTTAGCTTCGCTCCCCGATGAATACGAGCATATAATTGTTAGTATGCTGACTGGAAAGGAAACAATTTCCTTTAAAGAAGTTACCTGATAATGGCCAGAAATGACCATTATTTTCAATCCATTTCCGTGTCTAAAACGGGCATTTGATCGCATTCCGGTCTTATATTAAATAAGAAAGCAGTTGAATTGGACTAATTTATGCATAATTGTAAAAATATTAAGCTGGTATGAAAAATGCATAAATATGTAATTTTATTACATATTTATGTCAGAAAAATCCAAAAACATGAGAAAAAGAAAAGAAAAGAAAAATGAATGAAAAAGATGGGGAAAAGAAAGAAAAGCCCACAAAAAGAACAATTTCGGCCCATCTGGCCCAATTCAGTGTGTCCAGGAACACCCGGTCGCGGAAGCTCATGTGTCGCGGTCCATGGCCTCGCGACACAGGAAGGTTTGGCGACACAACATGCAGCATGAAGAAGAAGCCATGTCCCCAGTTCCCGGTCGCGGAACCCCAGTCGCGATCCATGCCCTAGCGACACAGGCATGGATAGCGACACAGTTACACAAATTGAAGACCAAGACCCTGTCGAGAAGCCTTGCCACATGCAGTGTTGTTCCGCGACACAATGTGATGTGTGTGATGTCTTGAGACACAATGGGCTTCAGACCAAGGCCCATGGGCCTAGGGTTTCACTTCTATAAATATGAGGTGATTCCCTTGAGACAAGAAGGGCTTTTGGTTAGAAAAACTACTCTTGAAGGCAGAAGGGAGCATCCAGTTCTTAGGTAGTGTAGTTAGTTTTTATTTTTTGTATTATTTAATTATGTCCATAGTTTAGCATAGTTAGTTTTAGTTTTTATGTTTTCCACTGTTCCAGTGGTTAGGTAGCCAGTTTATACTATGTTTTTCTTGCTAAACTTTGTTTTTAGGGTTTTGTAATACCCAAATTATGGGTATTAACATACTCACTTAATAAAATGGGAGAATATTCACTAAATGTGTCCCAAATCATGAAATGGGTCTCACACCCCATGGATTTAATGCTTTCATTTTGGGGTCATTTGACCCCCATTTCTCTTTATTATGCTTACTGTTGTTATTTTTATGGATGATGTTATGTATGTGTGTGATCAAACCCTAGATTAGGATTTTGCTTTATTTTAAATATTGTTCCAGTTTAGTTAATTTATGTTCAAGCATGTTCTTGCTTATTTCAAATGTTGTTTGGTTGTTTTTAGCTTAGAATAGCTTTTTAATATGAAATAGGGTGAGATCACGCTGTTTGCATGCCACTGTTCATTTCTGCTTTTACTGACTTGTGTCCTGAACCATCCCGGCCGGTCGCCAACCGCCTCCTGTCGTGAGACCACGTCTAGCGACAGGAAGGTTGTTTCGCGACAAGGGTGCCTAGGGACACTTGTCTTGATATTTTAAAACCCTCGGTCGCGAGGCACTCCTGTCGCGAACCCACGGTTCGTGACACAATACATGCTTAGCGACCGAGGACCAAACTCTTGCAATTTTTCTGCATGACCTCTGTCGCGGAATACCCCTGTCGCGAACCCACGGTTCGTGACACACTTTTACTCCGAGACGGAAAATTATGCCTTGTCAATATTTTGAAAACCCAGTCGCTAGACAACCTGTCGCAAGGCCACGCCTCGCAACACAATTTCCAGACTAGCGACTAGGAGCCAAATACTTTGAAAATTCTCAGAAAACCCTGTGTCGCTAGACTGCTGTCGCGAGGCCACGCCTCGCGACACACTTTTGCTTAGCGACACAAGGTGAAACTCTGCCCAATTTCTGAACACCTGTCGAGGTACCCATGTCGCGGGTCTAGGCTCATGACACAATTTATGGTTTCTCGACAGAGTCCTCTCTTCTATTTGATCCCAAAAAAATTCTGATTGCTTATCCTCTATTATATTGCAAACACTCACATCTTAATCCCACGGATTAAGATGTAATATCCCAGAATTGCAATATAAGGCGTTATGCTGCCGAAATTTTGATTCTCCATTTGCATCACTTAATTAATTGAACCCTCTAGTCATTAATGATTAATGATTGTAATTAGCAATGATTAAATCACTAATTGTTATGATTAAAGGATCTTTGTTCAATTGTCATTAAAACAATTTTTCTACAAAACCATGATGCCTTAAACAGATAATCCGGACTGTAATTAATTATGGTAGGAGGGATTATTTAGGTCATCAATTATGGATTAGTTCCATAACCAATGTCTCTCATACAAGGCCTTGTTTTTATTCTATTTCCATCTTGTCTTTTCTGTATTGTGTGTAACAATTAGTAAAGAATACATCAGACTAATGTTGGCGGGTATTCCCTCACAGATAAACTAGCTCGTAATCTGGGTATTAGTCACTAAGTGTTATTTTGCATGATCTGGATAGCAGTCAGTGGAAGCCTTGGCGGTTCGTCCATCCGGGATTATAATAGCTGCTCAGCTGACTTCTATCCGGATACAGTTTTCTTTTCTTTATCTTAATTTCCAAACCCAAATTCCAATCTGTAGTGTGAATCAGTCAACATCTGTCAATGCTGACTAATGATCATTACAGAAAAGAAGCATGTAGATTTTTATCTGAGTTCACAGACAGTGGAGGCCCAACTGGCATTGACACTGCCATTATTGGGTTTAAGCTATCTAAATTCGCTCCATCCGAGTAATCGGGAAATTAGACAATAGATGCTTGCAGTCTACCCGATTATTCTGCCATTATTTTGGTCCTCTGACCACTTCATGTTTGTGTTTCATCTTCTGTCTAGACCCGCCAGTATATTTTTGGTCAATTCATTTTACAATTCATTATATCCGTATGCATGCTACTATTATGTAATTAATGTGGTCTATAATATTTTGGGATCCTTCCCTTGGACAATAGAAGTCTAGATTTAAACAGATATTGCATATTAAATTTCCAACAAAAACTCCTTTATAAAATCCGGATCTGAGTAAGGGATAAATTCCTCAGTGATGACTAATTCATATCCGACTGGGGGTTGATTTTGGGGAATTAGAAGCAGAGTCAGCGATTAGGTCTCATCTAGACTGAAAGGATCTGTGTTTAATTGAGAGTCTAGTACCTGTTTAGGGAATGGTTTTCAAATTCTTTATTTTCCAAAATTGTTGTTTGTTGGGAATCCGGGATTAATTATTACACCGAGATGGGGTCCACTTGGATTCAAATACAGTGTAGTAGATAATCTTAGAGGAGTAACATCCAGGCCTTGGTTATTTTCTAAGATAGGGTTGAGTTCCTTTCAACCACTATCCTCTTCTGCCAAAGCCTACCTTTGAGTCCTGGGTGAGTACATCCGGAACGAACTAATTTATTAGTTCGTTTCATTAGTTTGTATCTCAGAACCACTCGGAAGGAAGTGAACACTGCGAGCGGTTCACCGAGAGCCGAGAATTCTTGATCCACACCCGGTCACCATGACTGGGGGCTGTCTTTTACTACCAGGGTCAGACCTTCAAAACCTCCGAGTGATAGGATTTTAAATGCTTTCTTTATCGCTTTCTTTTAAACGCTTTCTTTAGAGGTCACTCGGTTGTATTGAGAGTTGTGTAACTGCTACTAGGATTGATAGTTAAGGGATAGTTCAGGCTTGATTAGAATCTTTGGGTGTGATATGGGAGAATGATAGTAGTACTTGGCACTTTAATAAATGATTTGTCAGGTGTTGCTTGTCCACCATAGATGAAGTAACATACCCAGGCCAGGGCAGTTACAAATCTATGGTATCTTAGAATCTGTGGTCATAAGAACGTGTAAACTCATGTTGTAAGTACCTGTCTATCAAAGGGAACTCAACACTGAGAGCATGAGAATTAGCTTTCTGACAGGATTATCCCAACTAAAGATCTGTGTATTAAAATGGAAGTTTAATTATGCCTTATCAAAATCTTGTCCAATTTTTATTCTTTTCTTCCTGTCCCTTCTGTCCAAACTGTGAATTAGCTTTATAGCTAGCATAGTGTAAATTTTCAATGCTTCTACAGATAGTATTTACTGCATTCTTAGAATAACTTTATTTGCTTTCTAGTATAAATTCACCCGCTTTCTAGAATAGAATTCATATGCTTTGTAGAATAGATTTAAGTGCTTTTGTAATTTAGTTTAAATTCAGTTAGTAGATGGTTAATCACTTTGCAAACCAATTGGAGCAATACGAGGGGAAAATCTAGTAAAATGACGTGGGCCCTGCTTCTATCGCACATCCTCCAGTGAACGATCCGGTCTTACTATAAATTACTGCAATTTTTGACACCGTGCGCTTTTGGGGGCACAGTTTCTTAACACGAGTAATAAAAACGTGACAACCTATAAATATATCCCTAATCCCAACTCCATCCTCATAATGTGGTTTCATTAAATAAAATTGAAAACCGGGATTATTGATTTTCAGAAAATACTCATATAGTGGGGAACCTGTCGAAAAAGTTTCATGGCAAGGATCTCCATAGCATGGAATTGTCAAAAGTTTCATGCCGGGGAGTTCCACAACGCCATTTGAGATCGAAGTCTCCCACATGAGTAATAAAAAGTGAATTATATCCTTAAACCCCTTTCCTACGAATCATAACTCTTTTCATTTAATAAATTCAAACTAGGGATAATTTTAGAAAATACTCGTGTAGGAAATTGTCAAAAGTTTCATTACCACTGCCTTATATTCTAACGAGATCAGAAAGAAGGATAAGTTAGAACATAGGAGTTCGACTGGTGAAGCTCATACCGTTCGGGGCCGTAGCTACAAGTACAAGCCGGACAGAAGAGGCAGATCCAAGTCACGAGCCAGAGTGTCGAAAGACGAATGTATCTTTTGTCACGAGAAAGGACATTGGAAGAAAGATTGTCCTAAGCTGCAAAAGAAAAAGGGGAAAGCAGTAGCAGAGGCTTGTGTTGCTGATAGTGATGAGATAGAGTATTCTTTAGCTTGTGTCTCTTCGGTAACGACGTGCACTGACGACTGGTTGCTAGACTCAGGATGCTCATTCCACATGTGTTCCAGGAATGAGTGGTTTGTCAACCTTGAAAGTGTTGACGGTGGAGTTGTCTACCTACCCAACAACGGATATTGCCAGATAGCTGGAGTTGGCTCAGTATATCTGAAGAACCACGATGGAACAACCAAGGTGCTGACGAAAGTTCGGTACATACCGAAATTTGCTAAGAATCTCATATCTGTGGGAGTCTTGGAAGCTAAAGGCCACTCCATCAACATTCAGAATGGGATTATGAAAGTGATCTCGGGAGCACTTGTAGTCATGAAAGGTATAAGGAAAAATAACTTATACCACTTCCAGGGAAATACAGTGGTTGGCATTGCAGCAGCAATATCAGAAGCAGACAAGGAAGAGAAGATGACCAAGCTATGGCATATGAGGCTTGGGCATGCTGGGGAAAAATCCTTGCAGACTGTGGCGAAGCAAGGATTATTAAAGGGTGCAAAGACTTGCAAACTTGAATTTTGCGAGCAGTGTGTTCTGGGAAAGCAAACGCGGGTGAAGTTCGGAACAGCAATCCATAACACTAAAGGCATTATGGATTACATTCACTCAGATGTGTGGGGACCTATCAAGACGGCTTCTTTGGGAGGAAACCACTATTTTGTAATGTTTGTTGATGACTTTTCCCGGAGAGTATGGGTGTATCCCATGCGAACAAAAAATGAAGCATTCGGGAAATTCTTCGCTTGGAAGAAAATGATGGAGAACCAGACCGGGAGGAAGATTAAAGTGCTTCTATCTGATAACGACACAGAATATCGAAATGACACTTTTTTCGATTTGTGCAAAAAGGAAGGTATTTCCCGACATTTCACTGTGCGGGACACGCCACAACAGAATGGGGTGGCTGAACGGATGAACCGAACCTTGTTGGAGAAAGTTCGGTGTATGTTGTTCAATGCTAATTTGGGCAAGCAGTTCTGGGCTGAAGCGGTGGCATATGCGAGCCATCTAATCAATCGACTACTATCAACTGCACTTAAAAGCAAGACACCTTTGGAGGCATGGTTTGGCAAACCTGCAAATGATTATGATTCTTTACGTGTGTTTGGTTCCGCTGCTTATTATCACGTGAAAGAATCAAAGTTGGATCCGAGGGCGAGAAAGCTTTTTTCGTAGGGATATCTTCTGGAGTAAAAGGATATCGTCTATGGTCCCCGGAGATTACAAAGGTGATCTTTAGCAGAGATGTTACCTTCAACGAATCGATAATGTTGAAGAAGGTAACCAAGCATCAGCCGGATAGTACTCCCCAGCAGGTGGAGCATTATCCTCAACAGGTGGAGTTTCAGACATCTACAACCAGAGAGGTAGATGGTCAACCAATAGAAGACGATGGTCCAAGTACCGAAGAAGAGCCCAGAGAAAGTGAGGTTTTAACCCAAGAACCTCAGGAGCAACAAGATTTACCAATTGCAATGAGGAGGCCAAGAAGAGAAAGTCGGAGATCTGCTCGATTCGAAAACATCTTGGCTTATGCACTTCCTGTTATTGAAGAAGGTATACCACAAACTTTTCTTGATGCAAAAATTAGTCCGGAAAAAGAAAAGTGGAAGAAAGCCATGGACGAGGAAATGCATTCCCTTGAAGCAAATCACACGTGGAAGCTAGCAAAACTCCCAGAGGGAAAGAAGGTAATTGGTTGCAAGTGGATCTATGCTCAGAAAGAATGATTTCCAGAAAAGAATGATGTTCGCTACAAGGCAAGATTGGTAGCGAAAGGCTATGCTCAAAAGGAGGGAGTTGATTACAATGAGGTATTTTCTCCTGTTGTAAAACATTCCTCTATTCGTATTTTATTGGCCTTGGTAGCGCAGCTTGATTTGGAACTAGTTCAAATGGATGTAAAGACGGCATTCTTACGTGGTGATTTGGAGGAGGAAATCTACATGACCCAACCAGAAGGATTTGAAGTTGCTGGAAAAGAAGATTGGGTTTGCAGGTTGAACAAATCGCTTTATGGATTGAAACAATCACCAAGACAATGGTATAAGCGATTTGATCAATTTATGATTGGCCAGAATTACACCAGGAGCAGTTTTGATCATTGCGTATATTTCCGTAAGCCACATGATGGATCTTTCATTTATCTTCTTCTATATGTAGATGACATGTTAATTGCTTCGAAACATAGAGGAGAGATAAACAAGTTGAAGTCCCAACTCAGCAAGGAGTTCGAAATGAAAGATCTTGGTGAAGCAAAGAAAATTCTCGGTATGGAAATAACGAGAGATAGGAAGAGGGGCACTCTGAGTTTGACTCAGAAGCAATATCTGAAGAAAGTATTGCAGCGGTTTGGCATGACGAACAAAACCAAACCTGTAAGTACATCGTTTGCTCCTCATTTCAAACTTAGTGCTTCACAATGCCCAAAGACGAAAGAGGAACGGGAATACATGTCAAAGGTTCCTTATTCAAATGCGGTGGGTAGCTTGATGTATGCAATGGTGTGTACAAGGCCTGACATTTCACATGCCGTTGGAGTAGTGAGCAGGTATATGCATGATCCCGGCAAAGATCATTGGCAAGCTGTGAAATGGATTCTAAGGTATATCTTGAAAACCTTAGATATTGGGTTGATATTTGAGAAGACTAATGTTACTGGTCAACATATAGTTGGGTACTGTGATTCAGATTATGCAGGAGATCTGGATAAACGTCGATCAACTACTGGATACGTATTTACTCTTGCAAACGCACCAGTTAGTTGGAAGTCTACCTTACAGTCAACCGTTGCTTTATCAACAACGGAGGCAGAATACATGGCCATTACAGAAGCTGTTAAGGAAGCCATTTGGTTACAGGGATTGCTGGATGACTTAGGAGTTGGTCAGAAACATGTAACAGTATTTTTTGACAGTCAAAGTGCCATTCATCTAGCAAAGAACCAGGTATATCATGCTAGAACTAAGCACATCGACGTACGGTATCATTTTGTACGGGAAATAATTGAAGAAGGTGGAGTCAAGGTACAAAAGATCAAGACCACCGAGAATCCTGCAGACATGTTGACGAAGGCTGTAACAGGTATCAAGTTCGAACATTGTTTGAACTTGATTAATGTCTCAAGATATTGAAACTGGCGCTGAAAAGCGCATTTGGAGGTCCTGCCGAATTTCGTGAAGAGAGAACCTCGAAGGAGACACTATGATTGGAATTTGGGACGTACCAAGGTGGAGATTTGTACAAAGGTGATCCGTCCCACCGTATTAAATTTGTTAGGTGGTGGTAGACGAGTTGTTTGACAACTCATTTCAGAACGTGCCTACACTGTGCACAATTCGGCTTCAATTGTAGGCTGAACTTTCTATAAATACTGGGCATGATTCATTTGTAAGAATCACCCCAACACAGCAGAGAGAGTAGAGAGAGCCTGATTTCAAGGCAATAATTGTCTTGTGAGAGAGTTTATTTTTAGGCTTTTGTAAGTCTACCCTGTCGAGTGGGTTTTGTCTGTCAGGAAATTATTTCCAAAACCCTTTTGTAATATTTCTCCCTCATAGTAAAATAATAATTCGGTGGGGCCTGGAGGATGTAGGCAAATTTGTGCCGAACCTCGTTAAATCTTGGTGTTCTCTTTATTGTTTAATTAATAGCTCTATTATTCGGGTATAATTTTGGTGGAAACCAACCCGATTTCCACAACAGGCCCGAAGCCTTATTTTCTCTGTAAAAATAATATATAGTGAAACAATATTGTCAGAATATGAACAATGATAATATGACAATATGAGCACCCTCAAATTCTTATGAGTAGAATTTTCTGAACTACAGAACATAATTTGCTATACCACACACACACACACACATATATATATGCATACAATTCTATCAAGAGCTTGGAGGTTTACCTTTCATTTTTTCATTTTCAAGCTTTTGTCTCTCAAGCAACCATTCATCACCAGTTTTGTTAGCCTACAAATCATGCCAATAAAAGTGTTAACCAAATTATCATAAATTAATGATAAGAAATTATGAAATGATTAAACAAAATTTCAAGACATTTACATTTTTAACAGGTTCCGGATGCTTTGACTTGAAAATGGTATTTGCAAAGCGAAGTTTTATCTGTGCAATGCGCAATGCCCTACTGGGTGACAATGTAACCGTCTTTGCGATAGAAGCAGAAAGTGTGGGAGTCGAATGGAGGGGTGTCGGCTTATCATGACGATCAATGTCACTTGAAGTGTTCTCTCTAGATGAATCTGAAATTATCAAAGGTGTCAGTTGAATAGATTGCAAATAAAATGATAGAAAATGAAGCACCGTGATTTAGTTTTATACCTTTCTTGACAATTTGTTGGGATGCAGGACAAACATTTTCTGCACGCCAAAACTATTCAGAAGAACAAAATAGGTTAATAGCATGCTAAAATATAATTAAAAATAAATCATGCTAAAATTTTGGAAGACTGATTTATATATAAATTGCTAACTTGAGAATGTTATAAACTAAATGATCATCTCCAAAAAATATAAATAAACCCACTCACCTTTATTGTAATCTTGGGCCTTTTAGAGGTTGAACAATCAGCAGATGTTTCAAGCTTCCTCTTGGTAGATTTGGGAGGTGGCATACATGACAATTTTTCAGTAGTTTTTCCCTCAGAAGATTTAGGGACAACAGCAGGTTTTCTATTCGTCTTAGTAGTGATCCTCTTCCTATGACAAACTACTGAAGGGAGGTTTGAATTCTTTTCAGCAGCCATGGCACCTGCACAGCCACCACTTATGTTAATAAATAAGAGAAGAAATGCCCAAAACGTATACATTATTCAAACATAGAATCTGTTCTTTTTTCGCTTCAAAATTTCCGATAACATTAACACAGGCAGACACGTAAGATGCCCTGAAGAAATTTCAAATTTTCCGTCAGAGAATTGTGAGAGACAATGAAATGACAAAATGCACATATTCTATTCTCATAGGCGCTATGGATTAAAATTAAAGAGAGATAGAAAGAAAAAGAAAATATTAAAAAAAAGAAAAATCAAGAAACCCAAGAACTTCGGACATCAACTTTAACATTCAAGGAATTTGTTCACAACCAATTTTCCTTGAGATAATTGTGAGGAAAACAATATAATGACACAATGTACACACTCTATTATCAATAAACTCTACGCATCAAACCCTTTTCAAAAACCCTATTATAATTTAACAAGAAAACCAAGAACTAAGACAGACAGCCACTCTTAACGTCGAAGGGAATTCACAAATTACAACAAACATTAAACGGTGTAGTTATTTGTTTGAGAATGCAAGCATGAGCTGGAGACAATATGCTACAATATATGCGATAAACAAATTAAACGTTGATATGAATGCGTAAAATACATAAATAATAAAGAAAGCAATGGAAGAATTAATCACCTGACAGTGATGAGTAGAGTAGTGGATCCTTGGAAGAGAGTGAATGAATCAAGGCTCGGGAAGAAGAGATTAAAGAAGGGTTTGAGAATTTGGGAAGGAGATCGAGAATGCAGAGAAGAGAGAAAATAACGTTGGAGAAGAGAAGGATTGATCGGATGAATGGAAATTATGTTCTATGGGATTATTATACCGTTGAGTCGCCGCCTTCACTTCTTTCGCTTCAATTGTTGAATTCTGTTATTGCCGCTTCGCTTCAATTGTTGAATCCTTTAGTTGCCGCTAAGTTTAGTATTTTTATTTTTGGTTTGCGAGTTTTGAATCCTTTTATCTATTTTTTTGGCTCAGCCGAAGCCAGGAATCCTTTTATCTATTTGATTAGCAGTAATAATTCAAATTTTGGCATATGTAAAGATATGCTTATAATTTTTTAAACAAATTCTTGATATGTAAAAAAATAATATTCTTTAATTTAATGATATTTTCTATTATTATTATTGTTGTTGTTGTTGTTGTTGTTGTTGTTATAATATATTATTTTATTTTAGTTATATCTTATTAATTATATCACTCCTACTAAATTATCAAATTTATGTTATGTTTTTCATTCAATATATGAACTTTGAAAATCCACCACGCACCTCTTTCTTAGCCTGTATAGGATGTTTAGGAAAAAAAAAAAAAACTTTGAAAATCCATATTCCCAATTCGATCCCTAAACTGAATTTTTCTTATAGTGCAATTGTTTCCATTTCCATAAACCAAATAGGACTTGACTTTTTATTATTATTTTAGGTGAATAGCAGTGTATCTCCAAATCTCATTGGAGATCCCTCGAGCATCAGGTGAGTATTAAAGGGTTGTCTCTCCCAAAGCAGAATTCTGCGTACACAAGGTTTCGAATCCGAGACCTTTGATTAAGCTGTCTGGTGTCACATTTTACTTTTCATATTGAAAGATTGTTAACCTAAACAAATGTATCAAATTCCGTGCGAAAAATATAACGGTGACAGAATGTATCTTAACAAATGTATCAGAATGGAGGAATTACTATAAAATAAAATTATAATATAAAAAAATTATATTATAATTTTATTTTATAATATAAATTTAATGAAGTTTTGGCGGAATGAATTAAATAAATAAAGGATGATTAATTTATTTATTTTTTTATTGAACAACCTAAATAGGCTAAAAAATGGTGGTGAAGGTCCATGCTACGCAAATTACAAAGGCATAAAAGCAAATGGATAGGGGCCGGTGGGAAAATTGAACCCCGCCAGTGTTCGTAGGTGGCCTTTATTTATTATTTATTTATTTTTAAAAGAAAAAAAAGAGGAAAAAAAATTCCTAACTGAATTGTTTAAACCACTACAAGAAAAAACTCAATTACCGACTCCAATTGGATTTACCGACCCTATTACCGACTCCATTTTGGGGTCGGTAATATTTAGCCATTATTGGGACCCAGACATTCGACAATCAAAACACTGATCACAATTAATGTGGTCGGCGTTACCGACCCCAATTGGGGTCTGTAGTTTTTTTCCATTTTTTTATTATTATTATTTGTATGGTATTACCAACCCCAATTGGGGTCGGTAATTTTTTCATTTTTTTTTAAATTTTTATCATTTTTTCCATTTTCTATTATTTATTTAATATTTCTATTAAATATTTCTTTTATTATTTTTATAATTTAATTATTTATTTATTTGAGTCATTTAATTATTTATTTATTTTATAATTTACTTGTTTTTTAATCAATTAATTTAATTATTGAATTTTATAACTTATTTAATTAATTTTATTTTTCATTTTGACTTCATAGTATTTTTATTAAAAATAAATTTATGTTATTATGTACATATATTTAATTTTTGAATGATTCTATTATTTTATTTAATTCATGGATTTCAATTTTTTGATTTAATTAATTTTATTTTATGTTTTATTTTATACTTCAATTAGTTACTAATTTACATATTTATGTTTATATATGTTATACTAGTAGAGTTATTGTGTGATGCACAACATACTTTGGATATACAACTGCCCATGGGAAAATAAATAATATTTTTTAGTTGAGCGACCTTGTCTTCCTTATATTTTACTCCTCTGTTCCAGCTATCTTGTCTTGTCTGATTTTTTAATACTATCCAATTCGCAAAATCTATTATGGATGATTACTATCTCTCGCTATCTCTTTTTGAGAAACTACACCACCAATAAAAACTCAAACTAATAAGGTACATCCCCAAATATCAAATAAGGAAATCAAAAGGGCCACTTACATTGATGATTACAGTGTTCTTGAACTTCTTCAATATTGTAAGAGCAAAAATCGAGGGAGAACTCCCCTTTGCTGTTAAACCTCAGCCTAAACACCAAAATTGATCAAAATGTGTGACTAAACAAAGAGCCCTTAGTTAAGAGTGAACTATAAGTGGCAGTCCTTTATTGTTACTTTTTCGTTGAATGAAGAACATGACGAAACAACAGTTAATATTCATCGAAGAACTCAGGCATAAATCTTACAAAAACTCATTTTAGCAAGAACGATGCAGCTTTCAAGCCTAAATTGTCCACTTCAGTTTTTGTAATAGAAAAAGGCAAAAGAATTTCACCACCAACCAAGTTGAAGATTCAATACTCAATGCATTTGAACTAAAGTCACCATCTTTTCAGCTTTGCAGAAGGTCTTCTCCTGAATTGCGGCTTAGCCTTTGAAACCTGAAAACCCAGAAGATCTTCAAAATACCATACCAAAACTCATAGTTCAATCTTCAAAATAGCTTTTGCAAACAAGTTAAAACATGTTACTTTTTATAATGCACCAAACACAAAATGTGGAAAACCAACTACATAGAAGAACATAAAAGGTCCTGACTTCAAAGAACCAATCATCGTAAAATCCCCAGGAATGTATATTGAGAAGATATTAATAGCTATATTATATGTGAAATTTAAAATGTAAGCTTGAAGATGAAAAAATAAAAAATAAGAAAATTGTTAAGTGTTCAGCAGAGTAAGACACCACTAATCACCCACAAATTCAACCAAATAAAACATAACTTCACATTATTTAGATTCAGATTAACCTATCATTATAAACCACTAAACGAACACAAACAAATAAAGAATATATTTAACACCAAAAAATAATAAGATAAGTCACAACAAAAAACTTAAATTACTAAAAGCACAAAAAACACAGTAGAAGAATATTTTCTTTACTAACTACCATCAATCAATTGTTAAAAATAACTTAAAAATAGTTAAATCGCCCGACTGCTACCTTCAAGCCGGCCATAAAATAGGTTAACGTGTAGAAAACTGTCGGAAGGACTAATTCCATTGGCAGGTCGCCTAGCGTTAAGGCCATGAAGTATGAAGACAGGCGGTACATGCCTGAGGATCATTCTTTGGCGAGCATCATTCGTTCTTGAGGAAACGTGAAGATTGCTTGGAACAGGGGATAGAATCCCCAAAATGCCGAGTAGAAGAACAGAAGCCCCACCTGAGATCATCGAATCCAAACACGATACGTTGAGATCAGTACATATAACATATTCCGAATGATACACAAAAGGAGCATTATCAAATCATTAGTTCATTACCTGATCTTGTAGGTGGTTGATGTTTGATCGCCACCATAGGAGCCCTACCACGATGGCGACAATTAGAACCCGCGCGATCTTGATGCCTGCGAAGGTTTCGTGTTTCCTTTCTTTGATTCCTCGCCTTAAAAGAACCGAAAACTGGTATGTCCAATTGTTGGACCATTGTAGCAATAAAAAGAGCTACGGTGGCTAACCTAGATCCATCTTGAACATTCCCGCTAGTTGTTGATGAAGATGGATGAACAGGTCCTAAATATGCAATGTATGGGCATGGATGAGTTGTGGATGATTCAAGGTTATGCTCTGCGAATAGAGCATGATGCCTAAGAAGATCGGGATCTGTGAAACAACAAAACGCATGTCATTACTGCACAAGCACAATCTTGATGTGCACGCACATGCATGGATATCACAGTGTGAAACCTTACACGAATTTGATTGAAATTCTTCTCCACTGAAAATATAAATGCAAAAACAAAGCATTATTAGTGAACATGTAATGTATGAAAGAAACAAAAGTAGGAAACGAAGCACTGAAAAAAGGATTTTGTGAAAATAAACAAATAAACAAACTGATCGGCATAAAGCCTCAAAATGCAGTGTCAACTGAAAAGATGGCAAAGCTTAAATTTCGTAGTTGTTTATTCAATTACATGACAAACTCCACCAAGTAAACTTAACAGTATGTGTTCTCCTAGAGGATAAACCTAACCACCAACAAGCATTGACTATGTTGATGGTATCAATGTTCATAATCTCATTTAGGGGCTTGCATGCTAGCATTTCACGGATAAATTATTATATGTACACATATAAATAAGAAAAAGGTGTTTTTTTTACATAAAAGGTCAATCATAGAGGAGCTGGAGAACTACATGATAAACTATCAATACAAATGGAGCCAGTATATGAATATTCATCTATGAAACCAGCATATATACATCGAAGTTAATTAGAAATAAAGCTGTCATTTAGACACCATCAGAGTTCAGATAGAAGGAAACATTGCAAGTATGCATGAGGTCACTTAAGCACAAGAAAAAGCCTAATCTTGGATGCTTGATCGGGCTCAAGTATTGCACAACCAACATCAAATCAAGTCAGAGTTCGACTCTAACTCACTCCTACTTCAGAATCTAGACACAAGGAAAGTTTCAACAGCCCATAAACAACCAAGAAAATATGCAATACCACCTAAATGGTTGCTGCCTTGAAAAAGCCAGGGCAAAACAGTGTGTAATTTACTCATTACACGTGATACGTACTGCCCGACACGGATAAATAGCAGGTTGGAAAATTGTTAAGATATTTACTGGCAACTATCAGATTTACGTTAACATGATGGATATAGAGAGCAAGGAAATAAAAATAAGGTCGTGATTGTTTAAGCGAGCTCTGTTAAACAAACAACTATAAATCTCCCGCATGGCATTACAAGAAACAATAATAATGAACCAAAAACCAAAGCCAAGCTGCCAAAATGCAAGGAGCATATTTTGACTACTGACATGAAAAAGTAATCATCTAATCAAGATGTGCGGAAAAAAAAAAAAAAAAAACACGGTGCACATAGGCAGGGCATTTATATTGAATATCAAAATCAAGTCACTGAATCATTTTTAACAGAGTTTATTCAATGTTAAGTAGATGTTGCTTACTCAAATGATGATGGGAGCCTAGTTAGAGCATTGAAGGGACACCACTGAACTCCGAAGGACTGCAAAATTCATTCACCAGTAAATTTAATTAGTAACTGCTTAAAAAGTAGGCTATATATGATGTAGAAATACTGTAAGCATTTGTTAGATCCAACAAAAATAATGTAATAAATTATTTATTTGTGGAGTGTAATGTGAAAAAGAGACTTATAATCTTATAAAGGCAAAATAAGAGAGGCTTGATGGTGGCCAGATAGACCCATGTCCATTTATACAAAAACAATATGGTAACAACCCCGTTATGCTGCAATATGATAGGAAGGTCTATTTAATGGACATCAACAATTGTTACCTAACATAGACATGCAGAAACTATACAAGATCCATTTATCATCTGACTATACCTCATGTCCCCTTTTTTACTGTAAAAAATTGTCTTTTTTTCAATGTCAAAAACGAAAAAGTTTAAGGGTGGTTCGATGCCATATGGAATCTAGATTCAGTTTCAAAAGGATGACATTGCTAATGTAAGTGTTCTAAAAAATAAGCAACAAACAAGAGCGAAGAACCAAAATGTCACCACTTACAAACAAAAATTTGGGAAAAAAACACTTCACTCAGTATGGTGAAGAGTAGAAATTACAAAAGAAAAGGACAAGAGTAGAAATGTAATCAGCCTACATAGCAGGGGAAAAAATTCACAAAGACTCATAAATATGGTGAAGGGTGAAATGCTTGACTCCTTGAAAAACACGAGAGGCATAGAAAGAAAAGATACAACACAATTTTGTATTAAAATCATGTAGCCCCAGCAGGCCAACATAATGCTCCACAATATGAACTCTGAAGGACTCATAAAAATGTTGTAGCGCTTCACGTGCACAAAAGAACAAGACAGAATAGAAGCAACACAAAATTATTTACTTGATATCATGCACACAAGAAATCATGAAGCCTCATCAAGCCAACCTTATGCCCAACAAATGGTTGAAGAAAAGAGCAGTAGTAATATCACTTACAACGTAATGTTTCAATTTATTCTCCGTATGCATCTATGGAAAATTAAAATAAAGTCCGCTAAAATAAAAACTCGAGGAATGCCACGTATCCAACTCCCCCAAATTCAAAAAATAAAATAAACCAAGGCAACAAATATTGCTCGTTAGATATGTATAAAGTACCATTTCAGAATAGCTTAAATCGTAAAAATCATCATCATGAGCCCAATCATCCATGCTAAAATCAGGCAACGAACGGCTCCCGGTTGCATAAAGCCATTGTCCTTTCTCAATTTTCCGACAATTGGGACATTGCATTACACCCTTAACGTTGAATGCTGAACCTATGCAATCTTTTCATTTTACAAGATAAAGCCAAAAAAACAGTAAGGCAATGTGAGTTGCATAAAAAGTAAAGTGAAAAGGTATAGAAGAAACCACATCATAACAAGTATAGTTACTTTTGGAACATTTTCCACACAACAATGAAGAAGAAAAGCAGTATTGACAAGGTTTTAGTGTTTACACAGAAAAATGTAATGCATCATCTTCTAAATAATACAGAATTACTTCGAGCTCTCACTATAAATCTATAATTATACAGATTTTCCTTCATAATAAGATAGCTATTCACTTAACAGCTAACACTACACCCTCAAAATATGTTTGAATGGTACTTCATACGGTGCTGCAAGAAATCTGGCCAACAATTCCAGTTCTGTCCAATGAAAGGGGAAGTAAATCATCCTTCCATATGCATGTAGGAGAGCAGTAGTTCATAAATAATTGTTGTTTACAAATTTCAAGGTACTTGTTACACTTTGGGATTATTTGATAGGGAATTTTTTTTCTACTTTTATAAGTTGATTTACTATGTGAAATCTTCTAAACTGACAATCATTCTTTTTTTTTTTTTTTTGGGGGGGGGGGGGGGGGGGGGGGAGGGTTGTAAACAGGGTGGGTGATTATTAACTAAAAGACAACCATTTCAAGTCACATTTCACAGTAATAAAGATCATCAAGCCAAGATTGAATAATTGCACAAAATAAAGTTTTCAAACGCGTACACATGTTCAAGAAAAAAAGACATGCCAACAGAATGGATAACAAAATGGCATAATTGTCTGTCCCTCACAAACAGGACACCAAATCTACTCTGGCTCAAAATGGCATAATTGTCTGGGATTCAAGACGTCCTCTGCATGTGTGACCCTCAATCTGCTATTCGCCTGTTACCTCCCAACATTTGAGTTCATTAGATAAGCATACAACATTTTAGATATGTCCCCAACCTATAAAATATCAATTGAAAAAAAATAATCCATATGAATTAATGCAAAACATTTATGGAAGAATTATATTGGATGTGAGCGAGACCCATTAAACATGTATGCCAGGAGAACCACAGATATTCAATCATAAATTATCTTCCTAACAGTAAGTAATAAAATCCATATGAATTAATGCAAAATATTTATGGTAAAATTATATATCTCATAAATTAATTTCTACCGCCGGTAGATGGGAACAATACTAATAAGCCACAGAAGCACAAAGAAATACGAATTGGTCAAGAGAGAAATTCTAATCAGAAAATATTCAAGGATAACAACCAATAAAACCAATATTGAATTCTTTGGAAGCATCCAACAAATCCAATGTTTTGCAATTTTATTGCGAAAACTTCATCTAAACACATAACAACCATTCAATAATCGGAATTCCATTTGGATAACAAAAAAGCATCCAATTCCTTATCTCATAACTAAAAAAGCTACATTGTATAACAGTGATAGGGCACACCATTGTCGAACTAAAATCCAATCAAGAAAAAGGGATGCCAAAGTAGGAATAAAAACATTGTAGTACCTTGGAGTGTTGTGAAGGGTGTTTTCCCGAAAGTTCCAGCACACAGAGATGGAGTACCAGCTATCACATTGATACAGCAGCGACACACAAGCGCGGAACCGGCAGCGGTGCTCGGAATCATTGTGGTGCAATGAGCAGGCCTGCTACGACATAGAAAACCAGAAAACATGGCCCCAAATCTTCAACTTCGTTGCATTCAGAAATCCCCATATTCTAAGACAGAGAAAAACAACTATGCCAATTTAAACCTACCCAGACAATCTATATTCCAAAATATGAGTATGAAATACGATGAACGTAGCCAGACAGTCCAAGGAAAAAAAAAAGGGAAAAAGGTCAAAGCAAAGAATGATAAATTTAAATATGCGAAATTATCAGAAAATCCCTGAATAGTCAATGAAGAAGCAAAGCCATATATAGCAAGCACAAATAAATCTAGGCGAAATAATTAAACGACAAAATTAAAATACAACAAATATCAAACTTACCTCTATCAGAAGACAAACCAAACTTCAAGTATCAGTTGTTCTTTGAATTCATAACAAATATAAGAAATACCCAAACCAAGTTAATTTCCAAAGTATGAAATTTTTTTTGCTCTAAGGTCAAAAACACCTTGATTGCTCTACAGATTGAAGCGAGCTCTTGCATTTGGATGATCAAGTATGGCAAATAGCAGAGATGTGAAACCATTTACTTCCAGAGTTCTATTTATTCAAGAAGATTTCCTGCACCCATGTATACAGGATGTTAATAAAAACTCAAATAGGATTGTCAATTCCATGAAGCACATGCAGTTCACGCAGAATAGAAGTCACATGCAAATGTGGAAAATATTACCAATTCTCCATCTATTGGCCACTGTTGGTGATTAAAATGTATCTTACTCTACAGTCAGCAGAAGGAATCAATCTCCTTATACGGTTAGTTTAAACAATAGTGAATTCACAAGATGATAGCCTTATATGTGAATACCAGGCAACGATATAGTTGGGTCTCCAGTTCACAATGAAATTGGCATAAACTGGAGAACCCAATATGATGTGCTGAAACTGAGGACATAAATGTTTAAAGATACAAAGACCAAATGCTCAAATAAACTAAAAGAAAAAGTGGTATGAACTACAATCAACTACTTTCTTCAAGAGAATCAACTTGAAAGTTTCCAACAAACCACATAATCTCTGTAACTGTACTTCATAAATTACGAGGCTAGGTGCAAAGCCACTCCCACACTTTCTAAGACTGTTCACTATACACATTAACAATTTTTAATGAAAGACAGATGTACATAAACATAATCCATAGAGGTGGGGAATATTTAGACAGGATTGAAGGTGCATGCCCACGAAGATTTTCAAGAATACAATGAAATGATTTGAACAAATCGAATTAAATGATCGCACCTAATTTTGATCCTCCAAGGTCATCTAGCTACAAGAATTCCACTGCTTGATTAAGTGTATTAGAATGGCCCCAAACCTCTCATATATGTACACATGATATTATGATGCGACTTTAGTACCTTGAATGGAATTTTAGTTAAGTTTTCTTGATTTCCCTGGACGAGGGAGCCGGTTTCCCACACTTGGCTGAAATAAATAGGCAATAAATTAGAAATAGCAATAAAATTAACATAGATGGCTAAAACAATAGCATGCAACTAATCTCAGCTTGGTAAAACTTCCACATCGGACAGAATTTATAAGATTATTCCTTAATTTTGAATCTTTGCTTTACGGATATTTCAATAAGTTTTCACACTTAATCAAAAAATTAGTTTACAAAGTAGGCATTTTTCCTGTCATTATTGGGGCTTAATTAAGAAACTTGAAGGGTAAGACAGAAAATTGAAAATGTAAAAGGAGGCATTGTTTAGCCTGTCTAATGTATCATTGGTTTTCATAAGTATAAATAGATAAACTCAGAGAAGAGTGAATTCAATTTATAAGGCACAATTTCTATCATGTTTAAATAATTCTGAAACATATTCAGGGAAAACAAAGTCTAGAAGAATATGTTAAGACTTAAGAGGAATAGAAGATGAAGTCAGCTCAACCCATTTCCAGATATTATTGTTGGTCATTTGGCATCGCTTTCTGCCTTCAAGACAATAATATTTGGCATAAATATGGGCAGCCACATCCCTTAAAATTCATGATCTTGTAATCCCCCACTCCCAAAATATGTAAACAGCTAGATTATGACATTCAAGAAAATCCGAATTCATAAATCTTATCTGATAATAACAATATACTTCCTCTGCTTTTTAATAAGTACTACGGACCCACCCAGCACGCATTCTAATGCACATTTTAAATCATTAATAACTCAAGTTCGGTACAAGTAAAAATTCTAAAAGTTAAATATTAAAAACCTATAGGACGAGACGAATCTAACAAGATTTCACTTGACTATATTTTAACTTGTATAACTATAATAAAACTTTAAGTCAGTTTTTGTGTGAATAATGTCATTTTTCAACATGTTGTACCACATTCTCATTCAATTGCAACTCAGACCATAGCCAATCGCATTTTTTTTGAAAAAAATTGTACAGAAAATTTGGGAACTCTTAGAAATATGAAATCGAGCATTTAATCGTACAGTTGCAAGGCGCAACAATAATAAACTCTTGTATTCAACTAACCCAAATGCAACTACCAGGCCACAGTAAAGTCCCTTCAAACCTTCGTTTCAGACTATTTGTTGTAGGCTCAGAAGAATAACAATGCCTACCTACCCAAAAAAAAAAAAAAACAGCGAAATATAAGTACTTCAATAATACACTGGCAGGAATATAACAACAAATTCATTCAAGAATATTTAAGTCAACTAAGACTGCAGTGCACTTATCTATTAATGATCTCAAGGTTTTCAAGAATCTATCCTGTAGACTGCTCTAACACAAAATAACACAAAAATCATGAAATTGTGCAGGAAATAATGAGGTAATTCAAAGAAGCGGGATTATCAGGAAAGGCACCTCTACTACCCGAAGTCTGCATTGCAGGAAAGCCATAGACTTGAAGCCTTGTTTTTATGACATCCAATGGACAAACAAATGTAGCTACAATCACACCTGATTCAAAGAATTAAGAGCTTCAGCCCGATTCTCCCAACTCTAAAAAGAGATATCTAAAACCCCAAATTCAAAAATGGGAAAACGAAAAGTTACCCACAGCTATGCCGGCGGAGGCGTCGCATGCCAGCTCTGTGGCGCTCCGGCCGCCACGCTCTTCCCCTGTGTAGCCGGCACCCATCTTACAGAAACTTGGTTCCTCACCCAGCAGAGATAGAAAAACAAAAGGCAAATAAAATATGGACTAAGGAATGGGGACACAGGTATGCTAACGTATATTGACAATTCCTCAAATGAAATCGGTCAAACTGGAACAGATTCCGAAAGGAATTAGGGAGGTCGAAGACAAACCGGAGCATTAGGGTTCCGCTCAAAATCCGCGCCACACGAACGAAAGAAATGACAACGAAGATTGGGGCCCCTTGTAGGAAAATCGAAGAGAAGGAAAGCAGTAAATTACAGCGGGCGAACGGGCGAGCGCTGCCAATCCCCGCCCGGCCGCAGAGGTTCGATGGTGGTCGGATTTTTTATTCCCGAAGTTGGGCGACAAACCAGAATATGAAACGAACCCTAAAAATATTGATGAATTACCGGGGGGAATTCGGAGACGGAATCAGTACTAATACCAATTGAGAACGACAACGAAACCGGTGCTGCATTCCGTGAGAAATTCCCTTCTGGCAAGAGCAAGAACGATTGAGAAATCAATCACGACGAACAAAGCCAAATGTGCTCGAATTGTGGGAGGCTGGGATTGATGTTGAGATATAAAATTAAATACACAAATAAATCTGGGACCGACGGCCAAAAATCCAATTGAATTCGTGATCCAACGGTGGAGAATCAATTTGGGATTTAAACCTCTCCCTCTTATAAGATATAGTAGATATAAGGTTTTACATATGATAAAATGAAAAGCAGGGTACCCGGATGGCACACGCGCGAGAGATTTTCTTCCCTACCAGCGAGTTCTCCCTTCAACATATCCGAAAATATATTTGGGAAGGCTTTAATATAGTTTTTAAATATCGAACTTTTAGAATCCGTAGCAAATATTTGAGAACGGAGGAAGTATGACACATGGAGGGATATCATTGGTGGTCTGTAGAGTTAGCTCAGCTGGTTAGGTGGTGGGTTCGAGCTCTTCTGATGAGCATATTTTATTTCATATAAGAGATTTACCGACCCCAATTTGGGGTCGGTAATGGGGTCAGTAATTTCTGGACCACAAGGTCCACGACAAGGGGTCGGGAAAGTTACCGACCCATGTTGGGTCGGTAAAACCACCGACCTCAGGCTCCCTTGGTCGGCGCCAGTTTACGTATCAGCATATTACCGACCCGCGTTTGGGGTTGGTAATGGGGTCAGTAACGGCGAAAATGACCTGTGAAACCCCATTACCGACCCAAAATGGGGTCGGTAATCGCGCATTTTCTTGTAGTGAACGTGGGTTTCAATGTTCAATCTTTGCACATTCAACCATATGGCCATTTTTGTCACCAAAAAAACAATATGGCCATTTTCAACCATTTTCTGAATTTTAAAAATGACACATATGAATATCTTTTATGAGATAATAATTAAATAGGCCACGAGAATGATGTTCCTCCACTTTTGGGCCACAATATTTTGATTTAAGGACCATTAGAATGATTTGGGCTCGAATTTAGGTCATTTGACCGGAATTCGGGCCCCGATGACCTAAAAATGGAAATGACTCATTCTTTTGGCCTATTTTAGCTTTTTCAATTATTTTATTTTATGTAATAAAAATACAAAATATTCATTCCCCGCTATATTTATGTCCTACTTTCTTTCTTTTTCTTGTTCCAACATTTTTATTTCATATATATATATATAAACAATATAGTCTAAATTCCCCCCACTTCCCCACCCCCTTTTTTCAACACCCCATCCAAGTTTTTTTTCCCCAATTTCAACAATCTCATTCACATAATATCTATATAATAATATAAAACAAAATAGTCTAACACACACACACTTTCCCGCCCAAACTTTTTCCCCTCACAAAATCCATTTTTTTACGCTCTCTCTCACACACTAACTTATTTACGGTTCTGCCACTGGACCGTGCTCCACATCGATGATAATTATAAATTTGCCATGGACCGTGCTCCAATAATCTTTCTATACTAAACATGCATCTCATTTATTCCCTTCCTCCTATAAATATGTGTATTTTAACTCACCTCAAAATCATATCCTTACATCTTCATCCAACATTTCTCTCAATATTATAGCTTTTGTTCCATTTAACAAATAAATCTCCCACCATTTTATAGCTTTTGTTATTCAGTTTCATGTCTCTTTCTCCCTCTTTTGCTAAAATCTTTGTTTTCTTTTGTTATTGTTTTGGTGACAGTTATTGGAACAACGAGAGTACAAACTCAAGTGACGAAGAACATTTTGAATGGATGAAGAGCTAAGGAATATTCATAATCATAAAAGATTAAATCATTTGTTGTGACATCTTATTCTATGACAAATACATGTCCCCACCATTTTATAGTTTTTATGATTCAATTTCATGCCTATTTCTCCCTTTTTTGCTAATATTTTTATTTTCTTTTGTTGTTGTTTTGGTGACAGTTATTAGAACAACGATTTTACAAACTCAAATGACGAAGAGCATTTTGAATGGATGAAGAGCTAAGGAATATTCATAATCATAAAAGAATAAATCAATTGTTTTGTTGTTCTTTTTGTGGAAAGATTTGTTCCACCGAGTGTAAATAATTGGATGACTTTATTTGTCATAGCATTATTTTCTCAAAATCTTTTGTATTTTATTCAATAAGAAAGTTTCGAATTTGTCTATATCATTTTTATCCATGTTCTATTCTCAATTACTTCATTCAATGATTGATTAATATCAAATTAATTCTATTCTCAAGTTAAATATGACAATATTGAATTATTATTGCTTTAAATTAAAATAGTATATTTAAATTCTAAATTTTTTTATTATATCAATTGGCTAATTATAGCAATAAGTTAATTAATTATAATATTAACTTTGGAAAAAAAATTGTGATGATTTAATATAGATACTACGTTTTTAAATGGATTTTATATATATTGGCAACTAAATCTTTCCATTTAAATATATCCATTTATTGGAAACTAAATATTAAATAAAAAATGAAAACTAAATATTAGAATATGTATTTTTTAAAATAAACCATTCTAACAATGTGTTTTTTAATTTTAAAAATGTATGTTACTTTATTAGATCCAAAAATCATAAATATTTAAATCCTATACACTAATAGAGAATGAAATAATCCCATAATTAAAGGGTGTAATTTGGAAATTATTATTACTAATTTGATAGTTAAAATGATAGTTTACTTTAATTGGTAGATCTTATAATATTAGATAACTAATTATAAACTTTATTGAAAATCTGTTACCATATGTGTTATT
Organism: Hygrophila difformis; assembly: GCA_030278955.1. NCBI lineage: Eukaryota > Viridiplantae > Streptophyta > Magnoliopsida > Lamiales > Acanthaceae > Hygrophila > Hygrophila difformis. The sequence continues at coordinate 36,061,961 of JAOANR010000004.1, forward strand.
AATATCAAATTAAAAGAGGTTATAGATAATAAATAATTGAATCCGATATATTTTATGAATATATTGTTGACATTTATGTTAATCATCGCAAATTTATTTTATTATGTATATAGCAAATAATTTATTACAATATTGGCCACCTTGAATTATTTGGAAAGAGATCTCTGCTGCTCAATTTGAGTGCAGAGTTTTTGGGATTAATTAATAATAGAAAATGATGATGAAAAAATTAATATGCCAAAAATATAGCACGGATTAAATCTAATTTAACCAAAAAAAATATAATATGAATTATTAATTATATGGTAATAAAATCATGATGGAGAAATCATGATGGTAATAAAATATGTATGTGATATGTATTAATTATTTTATTTGTGCAAATGAGATTTGCGGTGATGGGGAAAACAGATGCAGAATTTTTACAATGGGGATGATTGAGGGAAATAAAATATTTAGGATATTGAATATAATTTGTCTATCAAATGATTTTTATTTATATTGTTAACTAAATCTTTCCTTATGAATTTATCCGTATTTTCAAAACACAATATAAAATAAAAAATGGAAACTACATATTACCCCATAAATAAAGCAAAGATGATGGGGTAATTGATTTTGTAACACCCCGGTTTTTGGTCACCTAGGTCGGGATGTCACCGCCACACCTCCCTAGTAAGACACGGTTTCTCCGGTTTACTAAAGAGATGCAAGACTAGGTATTTCAGTATTTAAAAGCTTTGAAAACATTAGCAAACAGCCCATACAATATAATCTCGAAAATAATAATATTATAGCGCAGCGGAAAAAGTATTTAAGTATAATATTGCAGCGGAAATGTAAATACGACCAACATGGTCAAAACTCGGCTTAAACAGGCCCGTTTATTCTAATGTCTAATGCAAGAATTTAAATAATAAAGTTTGCAAAATATAGTTCCCCCATGCATGAGCTCATGATCATTCCACATACTCTGTAAGGAAAAAGGAAAATAAATGGTTTGGTCAGCACAACTTGCTGAGTAAGTTAACACATGCATGATCGTAGGGTTTAAAAGCCATCAATTTAATATTTCATAAAAGCATGATAATATCCATAAATAATTTAAGTAAAGCCATAATTAATTTAAATAAAGCATTTAATAATTTAAAGAACAACAATTAAAAATATTTAACTATCCCCATTATTCCCAAGAACAATATAGCAAGTATTTCACGATTGCATCGCAATCTCGTCAATTTAGCCGGAAACCGGCGGCCGCAGCCGTATCTGCCATACCCAGTACCACTCCGGAGCCTCGAGAAACCCATAAGGATATTCACGAGAGTGTAGGCCATATATCTCATGCCGTTTTGGCAACATATCTCAAATATTTCGCGCGGGGTCACCATCGTCCATATAGGCACGAAGTGAATCGTTAGGAGGGCACCCTGCAGAGCACTCACCCCCTAATTTTAACGATCAAATTCGTAAAGGGGATTTTCCTAAATTTCCCGATTTGATATAATTATTTCAAAGAGTCTTCTACTCGTTTCAACCTTAAAGGCTAGTTTCACCGTTTCAACAAGATTTCAAGATTTGACTCAGTCAACCACAGTTTACTTAAAATTTCAGTAAAAATCGAGTTTAATTCCAAAAATTTTGAAACTTCACCACTGACTCAGAAACATCGAGATGAACAACTTTCGTGTTTTAACTTTTTCAATATGAGTTACCGAAATAGGTCAAAATCATCAATTTTCGTCATAACCTAAATCTGTCCAAAATTCGTATACAGCAGTTCAAGATTATCAAGATCTACCATAGTAAATCAACTCCAAATTTAATGAAATTTTACAGAGATCATCTTAAGACATTTATCTACCACTTTTATGTTCGGCCAAATATCTTAATCGATCTAGAACCTATGTCAAAAACGTGATCAAGATCGGACCTAAGTTCTGTCAAGAATTTCAAGATCTAATTTCAAGCAGATCGGTTTCGGTTGGTTTTCACATATCAAATCGTCTCTAAAAATTCTGAAAATTTTACAGTAGATAGATCTAAGCCTTAGGAACGTTTTTTGTGTTTTAAGTGTTTCCGTTTGAAGTCATTTTAAGGTTCGGAAAAATTCGTCAAAACTGTTGCACCGGTAGAAAACATACATTGACAGATTTTCGCAAGATTCGATTCAAGCTTTTAGGTTTCGTGTTTTAATTACTCCCAAAACCATGTAAGTATTAACTTACAGATTTGTAGATATCCGGGATCATCTATTTCAAAGGCGTGGCTTCCAGTCCTCCGTCTATCCTCTCCGTTCGTCGGGTTCTACGTTCTAGATTCGATTCGGGGCGTAGAAAGAAAAATAAGAAGATTAAGATTCATTTTCGAATCAAACGTAAGAGATGAACGGATCAGAACTTACCACGACGTCTAGGAGACTCTGATTTTCATCCAAATCAGTCTCGCCTTGGTCTCGTGCCTCCGACGACTCCGGAATTAGGGTTTTCGAACGTATAGAGAGTTGTAGGGTTTTGGAAAAGTATTCGGAGCCTTTAAGAGGTCTTATTTATAGTTAAACAAGCCCTAGGGACGCCTAAGGTCTGCCCTAGGAGTCTTGAGCCGAATGGTGTTCAACCGAAGTCGGAAAATCCGGATTCGGGCGAGAAAATCTCGCACGGGCGAATCTGTCCGATGGCGCGGCCGTGGCGCGCCCATCCCTCTTTGACCGCGCGGCCACCGCGCCGAGCTCGCCTGGACTTCGGTCCGGGCGGGTCGTGCGATCCGTCGTGCTTTTCCTCCTCTCTTTCGGATTTCTATCCCTCTATGCTCCCGAATTCTGAGTTCCGGGGTATCTCCGGGTTTCTACTTTCTCTCTAAATGTTTACTCGGGTCTAATTGGATGTTGGACTCGAATTCTCGAGTTCATTGGTGTCGGGTTTCGGTGTACAATTTAAATTCTTTTTATTTAATTAAATTCCTTTAATTCCTTTTTAAGTTAAATCTCATTTCTCATTTCCTTATCTTTATTTATTTATTTATTTGCTGGATTTATTTATTTATTTTATTTATTGTTTATTTATCTAATTATTGTTTTATTTTATGTTGGAAAATTCTCGGGTAGTACAGTCTACCCCCCTTAAGAATCAACTTCGTCCTCGAAGTTGTGTTTCGGCCTTTCTCGTGCTAAGGTCTTTTGTTTGTTTTGTTATTTCGTGACTGAACTTAGAATTAAAACTTCTAAGCTGCCTACGTACCCTGTGAAGGGATCAAGCCATAACGTAGTACAAAAGTTTACAAAGATGCACGAAAAAATAGGTGGTATGACATCCTCTCCCCCTTAAGATTGCAGTTATGTCCCCATAACTGTGTCGGTATCGGTTTGAAACAATGTCGGGTAGCGTTCTCTCATGTCGGATTCTACTTCCCAAGTTGCCATCTCACTTTCGTGGTTCGACCAAAGAACCTTGATCATTTTGAAGGTGTTGTTCCTCGTTACTCGTTCCTTAGTGTCGAGAATACGCACTGGGACTTCTTCATAAGTCAAATCTTCATCGAGCTCAATTATCTCCGGTTGAAGTACATGTGTCGGGTCCGGCACATACTTCTTTAGTTGTGAGACATGGAAGACATTATGAACTCGATCTAATTGCGGCGGTAAAGCCAGTCGGTAGGCTAAACCCGAGGAAAAACAAATTCAAATTGTTTTGAACTACGTCATGACTTGATCCCTTCACAGGGTACGTAGGCAGCTTGGAACTAATTTCTAAGTTCAGTCACGAAATAAATCACAAAATAAATCACGAAATAGATCACAAGGACGATAGGAGGAGTTGGAACCAATTTAGACTAGGCTAATTAGGACACGAAAATGTTGCGAGCGATAATCCGGACTCGTAACAAGTTTAAGGAAAAGATTCCGAACCGGAGACGACCCAAGGAATCGAGCCAACACGTAGAAAACCGATAGGGGAAAGCAAGGAAAGACCCGACGGAACACGCGGACCGCCGAACCGGCCGGTCCGGCCGGCCCGCGCTCTCCGCGCGCCGCCGCGCGGACGGAGGAGTCGCGACTCCAGGGCAGGCCACGCGTGCTCCGCGCGGACAAAAGCCTATGTGCGCGTCACCAGTGCGCCAGAGGTGCAGGAGGTGTAAACTTTCCTTCCATGGCGATTTTCTTGCCAAAATTAACACCCCCTTCGATGGTAATCGGATCTCAGCCTTGGGGAAGGCTTAAGAATACCCTAGGGGCGCCCCAAACCCTAGAGTTTCAGAAAACACTTCCTACCCTCCCTCAATTCCCTCTCCAAGTTCAAAACTCCTTCGACACCACTTTCCGGCGAGTATTCCGGCGACGACGGGACGACCGGGACAAGCCCCTGACTTCTAGACTCTTGATAAGCTATTGTACAAAGTTATAAATTCGTCCATATACCTCAGAAACTCATATTCTAACCCTTTTCCCTTACTACGATATTCCGTCGGAAAACGAACAAAAAGCGATCGGAGAAGTTGGCCGTTCGTCGTGACCCTAGGACGTCCGGAAACCCAATCCAGCAACCCTATCATCATTCTAAGTAAGTTAAAACCTTACTCACAAATTTTCGTGGTTGTTTGTTGTTTAAAACTCGAGATATAGGCTTGTAATAAAAATCGGTTTTCAAAAACCCTATTTTCGTCCAATTTCAAAGACTCGCCTAAAACTCGACCTTCGGGAATTCAAACTGAAAACTTTTCAACATAAAAGTTGTTCCTAACACCTTTATCTATCTTGTGTCCAAATTTCAGCCGTTGACATTAAGTTTTGCTATCCCAAATCACGCCGTAAACTTTATGTGTCGAACCGAACGTTTTAAAACTGTGACAGATTTCTAGATTCAACTTGATGCGTGTTTTCACCCCTTTTTCGAATGATTTAACTTTGCATTCCTAAACAAAAGTTGTAGATAATTGAGTCTAGATTATGCATGTAAAATTTCACGGATTTTGGTGTTCATTTGATATGTCAAGCGGTCGAATTTTCAGAACTGTTTTAAACCCTATTCGGAACCCGCGAGTATGCAGTGAGTTGTGGTCGATTTTTGAGTACCAAGAATTCATTATTTCCAAATTCTTAAAACATGAAAGTTGTTCCTTAACGTGTTTTGTAGTTACTGTAAAAATTTCGCATCGATTGGTTTTGAAATGAATTTTTAATCGGCGTTGCACGAACCTGTGACGAAAACAGTTTTTAAGACAGAAATTATTCCTTGCAATGAACTCGAATTTCGACTCACTTCGGAACCTTATTTCCAAAAACTTAAAACATGAAAGTTGTTCGTGTGTGTGTTTTTGAATTACTGTAAAAATTTCAGAATTTTTGGTGAAAAGACGAATTTTTAATTAAGAAAGGCGTAAACTGCCTCGAATAGGATTTTTCGAACTTGAGAAAACTCGAACTATGAAAACGCGATATCGATCATTTGATAACTTTGAAATACGAACTTTCGAAAAATCCCGTTCACTAGGCTGAGCCGATCGTCATGCTATCAATATCTTTGAGACTGCCTCGTTAGTGGTCTCCTTACTATCTGAGATTGCCTCGTCAGTGATCTCGCGCGCTGTATTTTTGGACTGCCTCGTTAGTGGTCCTACTATCTTTTTGGATCGCCTCGTTAGTGGTCCTACTATCTTTTGAGACTGCCTCGTTAGTGGTCTCCCATTGTTTGGACTGCCTCGTTAGTGGTCCTATGTTGAGATTGCCTCGTTAGTGATCTCCCGGTATGGTGTCCTCTTCTTAGTCTACGGGATAAATGTAAAAGACTTGTGTGAGTGTTTCTTTATGCTTAAATCGTATTTATCATATCTTTAATTATGTATTTAAAATTCATGCGTCTTAAATTATGCTTTAAATTACGCTTTTAATTTTAGTCCTTTAATCATGTTTTCCGCTGCAAATAAACTATGTATTTTAACATTACGTGTGGTAAGCGAAATCTTTAGTTTAAACACATGTAACCCCTTTTATTTGTTAGTTAGGGATTAACTTACTCAGTATATTTTTATACTGACAACCGTTGTCATTTTTCTTTTACAGAGTATGTCGAGTGACGCATACGCATACACTTGGGGGGAATTATTTATGAACATTTTCGCTTTCTGCATCGTATTACTGTTTACCGGGTCTGTTAACCCGAGGTTTTGGCCGTGTGGGCCGTGATTACATTTCCGCTGTATTTACGTTATCCATGCATGATGATTTTTACTACCGTACTTGATTAAAGTATTATTGGATTCCGGATTCATTGTTGAATGTTTTAAAACTTTGCATACCCATAAGCCTTGCACCTCCTTAGCGAGCTCGGGAATCCGTGTCTTGCTAGGGTGATGCGGCGGTGACACCTCGGCCTGGGTTACCAAATCCGGGGTGTTACAAATATGCATATGCAAATAAAGATTCCCCCCAAAAATAATTTAATGCACTATATATATATATATATATATATATATTTTTCATGGGTTTTAAAATAAAAATTTCTCCATGGAAATATACTTTAAAATTTAAAGTAATAGTCAAAACATTAATAATAGTTTAAAAAAATAATAATGGTTTAAAAATAATAGTTTAAAAATAGCCGGGTTCTGATACCAACTTGTAACACCCCGGTTTTTGGTCACCCAGGTCGGGATGTCACCGCCACACCTCCCTAGTAAGACACGGTTTCTCCGGCTTACTAAAGAGATGCAAGGCTAGGTATTTCAGTATTTAAAAGCTTTGAAAATATTTGCAAACAGCCCATACAATATAATCTCGAAAATAATAATATTATAGCGCAGCGGAAAAAGTATTTAAGTATAATATTGCAGCGGAAATGTAAATACGACCAACATGGTCAAAACTCGGGTTAAACAGGCCCGTTTATTCTAATGTCTAATGCAAGAATTTAAATAATAAAGTTTGCAAAATATAGTTCCCCCATGCATGAGCTCATGATCATTCCACATACTCTGTAAGGAAAAAGGAAAATAAATGGTTTGGTCAGCACAACTTGCTGAGTAAGTTAACACATGCATGATCGTAGGGTTTAAAAGCCATCAATTTAATATTTCATAAAAGCATGATAATATCCATAAATAATTTAAGTAAAGCCATAATTAATTTAAATAAAGCATTTAATAATTTAAAGAACAACAATTAAAAATATTTAACTATCCCCATTACTCCCAAGAACAATATAGCAAGTATTTCACGATTGCATCGCAATCTCGTCAATTTAGCCGGAAACCGGCGGCCGCAGCCGTATGTGCCATACCCAGTACCACTCCGGAGCCTCGAGAAACCCATAAGGATATTCACGAGAGTGTAGGCCATATCTCTCTTGCCGTTTTGGCAACATATCTCAAATATTTCGCGCGGGGTCACCATCGTCCATATAGGCACGAAGTGAATCGTTAGGAGGGCACCCTGCAGAGCACTCACCCCCTAATTTTAACGATCAAATTCGTAATGGGGATTTTCCTAAATTTCCAAATTTCATATAATTATTTCAAAGAGTCTTCTACTCGTTTCAACCTTAAAGGCTAGTTTCACCGTTTCAACAAGATTTCAAGATTTGACTCGGTCAACCATAGTTTACTTAAAATTTCAGTAAAAATCGAGTTTAATTCCGAAAATTCTGAAACTTCACCACTGACTCAGAAACATCGAGATGAACAACTTTTGTGTTTTAACTTTTTCAATCCGAGTTACCAAAATAGGTCAAAATCATCAATTTTCGTCATAACCTAAATCTGTCCGAAATTCGTATACAGCAGTTTAAGATTATCAAGATCTACCATAGTAAATCAACTCCAAATTTAATGAAATTTTACAGAGATCATCTTAAGACATTTATCTACCACTTTCATGTTCGGCCAAATATCTAAATCGATCTAGAACCTATGTCAAAAACGTGATCAAGATCGGACCTAAGTTCTGTCAAGAATTTCAAGATCTAATTTCAAGCAGTTCGGTTTCGGTTGGTTTTCACATATCAAATAGTCTCTAAAAATTCTGAAAATTTTACAATAGATAGATCTAAGCCTTACGAACGTTTTTCGTGTTTTAAGTGTTTCCGTTTGAAGTCGTTTTAAGGTTCGGAAAAATTCGTCAAAACTGTTGCGCCGGTAGAAAACATACATTGACAGATTTTCGCAAGATTCGATTCAAGCTTTTAGGTTTCGTGTTTTAGTTACTCCCAAAACCATGTAAGTATTAACTTACAGATTTGTAGATATCCGGGATCGTCTATTTCGAAGGCGTGGCTTCCAGTCCTCTGTATATCCTCTCCGTTCGTCGGGTTCTACGTTCTAGATTCGATTCGGGGCGTAGAAAGAAAAATAAGAAGATTAAGATTCGTTTTCGAATCAAACGTAAGAGATGAACGGATCAGAACTTACCACGACGTCTAGGAGACTCTGATTTTCGTCCAAATCAGTTTCGCCTTGGTCTCGTGCCTCCGACGACTCCGGAATTAGGGTTTTCGGACGTATAGAGAGTTGTAGGGTTTTGGAAAAGTATTCGGAGCCTTTAAGAGGTCTTATGTAACACCCCCATTTTCCCTAAAAGCACAACGGAAGCAAAGTGTGGGAACAGGAGGTCGGTGTTACCGCCACGTATTCCGGACTGCCCAGAATACGCTAAGGCTAGCTCACATCATTTTACATGTCATTCGGAGTTGAACATATATGCTAACTGTTAAGCATATATCGTGATCTCGGAAATTCAGAGTTTAAATAATATGCCAATAGTGTTGCACAAGATTTTCGGAAAAAGAAAGCTCGTAACACTATAACGTATAAAATGAGCTTTAAATAGGAGTTTTGGCACAGTGACCAAAAATAAGTTAACATGTCTCTTAAAAGAGCTCAATGACAACAATGTAAAAAGATAAGAGATATTCTTGGTTTAAAAAGGGAAATTTACTATACAATTTGAAGAATATCATCGTCCGTTGCATATTAAAAGTATTGGGGCGTAGAAACTTACATAAGTGGGTACCACCCCAAATTATACGTTCTCGAGTTAATAACAGATCATATGCCAAGTTGTTTGCCCCGACAAGGAGGTTTAAAATATTATACATCACTTATACTTAAGATAAAGGCATTTAAAATAACCCAAACCGTGCCCGATGATGCAAATGCTTACTGGTCCTCACAGATGTCAAAACCTGAAAAGGATCATGAAAGTGTAGGGTCAGCGAAAAATAATCGCTGAGTAAGTAGACCCTTACTCCCGGAGGAGATCGGGTTGCAGAAATGATTTAAAAACAACAGTTATGGTAATGGTATGCTAAAACGAGAATATTGTGAACATAAATGCAATATTAATCTAATCCCGGGAACAGACAATATAACAATATGTGTTACCGAGAAATATAATTATCTCAGCCAACATGCCAATTGAGAGGGGTTCGTGAATCGAATACCCAGTCTCACATGCGCATTCAAGGGTTGTGGTAAAGGTAGGAAATTTCCTTCATCCACTTGGAAGGAGTGGTATCGTTCCGTTTTCCCACTTTTCCCGAGTGGCATTGTATGTACACAACGGCGGCGGTGGCGGCAAGATCCACACACAGTTCCAACCCCGTAACAATGGAATTCCCAAAATCATAGGAATTGTTGCAATAATTTATAAGGCACATTAAAAATAGAATACCAATAATCCAAAAAAGTAGGGAGCAATAAGCATAAATTTAAAATATAATAAAGCGGTATTTAATTTATGCTTAAGCTAAAATAAATTTGGGCTTACTCCAAAGAGTAAAAATCCACTTACTGTTACCGTAGCCTTGGGGTTAACAACACAATGCAGGCGACGAGCAGTTAAATTTTCTTGTTTAACTATATTCCACAAGAAGCCTCCAATTGCAACTCTACTCCATCATCTCCCTTCCTAACTAACAATTATCCAAATGATATCCTCTTTATAAGATTCTTCGACAATCTCAAGTGAGTAATTTTATAACAAGGGCATTCAACAATGCCAAATATCATTTCAACTACAAACTCCCATATCAACCTTTCATAATCTGGAAATATCACTTCACGGATCTCAAAATCCAACAATTTCATAATAGGTTCAAAATCACCATTACTTTCGTCACAGTTTACAAGAAACATCTTTAAAAATTCATACGGAAGGCGATTGCTCTGAAATTTAAACTGTAGATAGTCAACACATAGATGAACAACTTTTATTTTTTATACTTTTAAAAATAAGGTACGGAAATAGGTCAAAAATCGTGATCTTTGTACAATTAACTTGCTGTCAGAATTTCAACAACAACGGCTTACATTTCAACGAGTGTTAAAAATATCAAAACTCATAAAAATTCTGAAATTTTTACAGAAGGTAGATCATACATAGATAAATATTTTTCGTGAAGAAACATTTTTGGTTTGAATATCTTAACTTGGACAAAAACGGGCATTTCAGAAAACCCCAAACTCATTCTAACTCAGTAACAGCGGATGCTTGACCATCAGTGGTTTTAAAAATCATAACTTTCACGTACATCTTTTAAAAATCACAAAATTTTACAGAGAGGTACTAGACACATTTATGAACAACTTTCAAGAAGGAATAAATGAGCGAAAAAGACCCTAAGTTAGCTTAAAATACTCTACAAGTTTGAGATTAAAATCTGACAGATTATCGAACAATAAATCTCCAATATACCAGATCGATTTTGGCCTAGAAAATGAAATCCAAAATTGTTGAAATTTTACAGGCATAAACTTTAAAATATTAGTAACAACTTTCATGAAGAAAAGTTTTTAAGAAAAACACTTTAAAGGAACCACAAAGGCTTTGCAAATCGGACACGGCTTGCTGTCAGTTTCTTTGAAATTCATACGTAAACCGGATCGATTTTTATGGATCAAACGGGGCCAAAAATTCTAAAATTTACACAACATAATCTTCATGGTGTAAGAAACAAACTCAATGAAGGAAAGTTTTAGATTTGAAGGCTCTAAATAGTCGGAAAACAAAGATTATCATAACTCCGCAAGTTAGATCTTTGGGTGACAGATTTGTACATTTTACGCTTCAAGGCTCATATCTCTTAAACCTTTCGACCAAAAGATCCAAAATTTGAAATGGTGGGAATAGACTTACAGAGGATAGATGTTATGGTCCTTTGGTAGATCGCCGGGCTCCTTGTAACTACGGAAAAACCCTTGAATCACAGTAACACTCTTTACAGGAAACTAAAAAGAAACTTGGGAGAAGGATGAAGAATAGATGAGGTGTGAGGTATGAGTTTGAGAAAGGGGGTTATTTAAAGCCAATCTTACAGCATTTACTTATTTATTTTTATTAATTTTTATTATTTATTTATTTATTTTTTTGGCTAAATCTTCATTTTCAATAGCTGTGTATTCCCCATTCCATTTAATACCCGCACCTTCCTCCATTATTTATTTTCTTCTCTTGGCTCCATCGGTTTTATTTTGGTTTTAATTTTTTTTTAAATTTCTTATCCCTATCTCCGATATCAATAAAGTCCCTCCTAACTTTGCAGACGTTTGTTCCCTACAATCATACCTTTCTATTAATTTATTTTATGGCACCACTATACCTTTATTTCTTCCAACTTGCTAGTCCAATACCATTTGTTTCTTTATCAATTATGCAAAATCCCTTTTTCTTCCTGCTTAGTCCGAATTTGGCCTCACATATTCTAATATCTTATTATTAACTTGAATCCACACTTAGGCTTTTATAAATCAAGCACTGCTTCTTCTCCAACAATGTTATTCTATAATCAAATTTAATGATCAAGGGTTTTAAAACATGACTTGGCAATTATTTTAATTTCGACTAAATTCATCCATGTGTTAGTTGTAGCTCACTAATATGGACTTAAATAATTCACAATATAGCTTAATACTTATAAGTCACTTAAACGACCTTTTACTTAAAAGTTTTAGCTCTTTAAAGTTAGTCCACAACAAGAATCGACTTAATCTCCTCGCTTTGGAAAAGAAAAAAAAAATATGATTTTCTTTCTCTAATGATAGTTAAAAATTAAATTTACAAGACGGTTTAATTTAAAATTTTGAATAGCTATTTATTAAAAGTTAAACTTTTATTTAAAATTTTACGGAGTGTTATATCTTATTTATAGTTAAACAAGCCCTAGGGACGCCTAAGGTCTGCCCTAGGAGTCTTGAGCCGAATGGTGTTCAACCGAAGTCGGAAAATCCGGATTCGGGCGAGAAAATCTCGCACGGGCGAATCTGTCCGATGCGGCCATGGCGCGCCCATCCGTCTTTGACCGCGCGGCCACCGCGCCGAGCTCGCCTGGACTTCGGTCCGGGCGGGTCGTGCGATCCGTCGTGCTTTTCCTCCTCTCTTTCGGATTTCTATCCCTCTATGCTCCCGAATTCTGAGTTCCGGGGTATCTCCGGGTTTCTACTTTCTCTCTAAATTTTTACTCGGGTCTAATTGGATGTTGGACTCGAATTCTCGAGTTCATTGGTGTCGGGTTTCGGTGTACAATTTAAATTCTTTTTATTTAATTAAATTCCTTTAATTCCTTTTTAAGTTAAATCTCATTTCTCATTTCCTTATCTTTATTTATTTATTTATTTGCTGGATTTATTTATTTATTTTATTTATTGTTTATTTATCTAATTATTGTTTTATTTTATGTTGGAAAATTCTCGGGTATTACAGATTTACATTGATTATCAAAATATTTTTATACATATCCATTACAATTAATAAGGATATTCGTATATTTTTTTATGAAAAGATTTTTATTTCTATATCTGACATTTCACTTCCCCATTATATATTATATAATGTCATTTGTTTATATTGGCAACTAAGCAAATATTTAGCTACATGATGGTAATAAAATATGTATGTAATATGTATTAATTATTTTATTTTTGCAAATAAGATTTGCGGTATTGGAAAAGCAGATGCAGAATTTTTACAATGGGGATGATGGAGGGAAATAAAATATTGAATATAATTTGTCCATAAAATAATTTTTAATTATATTGCAATTAAATCTTTCCTTATAAATTTATCTGTATTTTGAAAATACAATATCAAATAAAAAATGAAAACTAAGTATTACCCCATAAATAAAGCAAATATTATGGGGTAGTTGATTTCCATTGATTATATTGATTACATTAATTTACATTGATTAAATTGATTTTCATTGAATAAACAAAAATGAAATGTTGACTATAGACAATGAAATGATTATGGAAAGAGCAAAGAATAATCGTAAAAGATGAGATGATTAATGGACTGTAATTTAATAAATTTACCCTTAAATAAAGAATAATTAATGTAATTTAGCCCTTCAACTATTACTATAATTTTTACAAATACGATATTTTATTTATTTTTGGTGAATAATAAATCAACATTAGGAATTTATTTATCTATATAAATAATATTCAATTTACACTTAAATCCATTTATTAACCTAAAATTATATGCAAAAGTTTTTAGCCTAAAACCACTCGCTAATTTTTAGTCAATAATCCCAAAAAGTGAAATTAATTCTATACTCAAATAATCCATTCAATGTTAGATTTATGGGATTGGATTCCCAATTTCACAAAATGGAAATTTTTAATATAAATAAATAATGAAATAATTCCAACCATAAATTTATTATGTCATTAATTTTAATTGACTTTTTTACTAACATTAAGTTTCATTATAACATTAATTGGTCCTTACAAGTTAAATATGACAATGTTAAATTATCATTGCTTTAATTGAAATATTATATTTAAATTCTAAAAAAATTTGTATTATAGCAATTGGCTAATTATAGCAATAATAAGTTTATTATAATATTATTTTGGAAAAAAAATATTGTGATGATTTAATATAGATACTATAGTTTTAAATGGAATAATTGAAAATATCATTTTAGAATCAATTTATTGTGATTCAATTTAGTTATAGATATATTGTGATTAGGGGTGGGCAAAATATTCGAACCGATTCGTTGAACCGCTGAATCGAACCGAAATCGAACCGAATTTCCGGTTAACCGAGGACCCCGGAGCAAATACAAATATCATATTTCAGTATTCGTCCGGTTCAAATACAAATACAAATACTTTAATTTTTTCCCCCGGTTAACCGAACCGAACCGAATATATTTATTTTATTTTAAAAGTTATATATAGTGTAAATATTATAGATATTTGATGGTATAAAATTATAGAGATAATATATATTATTTATTTAATTATTTAAGAATATAATAAAACAAATATAAAAAACTTAAGAGCTAATTATCAAAATATATCACCATAATTAATAAGCCTCTATTGATTTTTGTCTTTCAGAATACTCTATTATTAAAATATACATCTACATTAACATTTGTTACATATACTAACATATTTTGATTACATTGAAAATGACCATTTGATTCCATAGTTATATGTATATTTTTTTCTGAGTGTAATAACCTCGACCGACCCTCTTAAAATGTATAATCAAGTTTTCAGTTCTTAAATCTTTGAGTTTCGTAGATTTTTAAATATTCGAACCGAATCGTTTAACCGCTAAATCTAATCGAGACCGAACCCCCGGTTAACCGAGGACTCCGGTCACAAATACAAATACTAAAATGAAGTATTTGCCCGGTTCAAATACAAATACAAATACCTGAAAAATTCAGGTTAACCGAACCGTGCCCACCCCTAATTGTGGTGATTTAACATTAGATAGTTATTTAAATATATTCTTATTTTAGAATCGTTTTAATTATAATGGCAACTAAATCTTTTCATATAAGTATATCCATATTTTATAATCATTTTATTTATATTGGCAACTAAATATATCCATATTTTGGAAACTAAATATTAATTAAATAAAAAATTAAAACTAAATATTAGAATATGTATTTTTTATAAATAAACCATTCTAAATACGCGGTTTTAAATTTTAAAAAATGTGTGTTACTTTATTAGATCCAAAAATCATAAATATTTTAAATAATGTACACTAATAGAGAATTAAATGATCCACAATTAAAGGGTGTAATTTGAGAAATATTATTACTAATTGGATAGTTAACCCAGGAATTTGCCAGCTGGTTGCGTGAGATTGGCGATGGTTCATTGGGAGGGACTAATGATGGGGAAGATCAAATTTAGATTCCTCGTGATATGGTTATAGATTGTTTAGATGATCCAATAAATGCCATTGTTTCAATCATCTATCCTGATTTAACATCTCATTTACATGATCCAAAATACCTAAAGGAAAGGGCAATCCTTGCACCTACGATCAAGGACGTTGAATGCATCAACAGTTACATAATGGCAATGAATGAAGCAGAAACCATAGAGTATTTGAGTGCTGATAAGGCGAGCAAATTGGATGGAGGCGACAGTAGTTTCAATGAAATTCATACGCCGGAGTTTTTAAACTCTATTGAGTGTTCTGGACTTCCTGCACATTTGTTGAAATTAAAAGTTGGTACCCCTGTCATGCTTATTCGTAATATTGACCCTGTGAATGGACTCTGCAACAGAACAAGATTGACACTGACAAGACTTGGAAAGAATGTTTTGGAAGGTAAAGTTATCACAGGAAATATGGTTGGTGACAGAGTGTTAATTCCTCGAATGACAGTGACTTCATCTGATCACCGGATTCCTTTCAAATTCGAGAGAAGACAATTTCCAATTATGGTCTGTTATGCAATGACAATAAATAAGAGCCAAGGTCAATCCTTCAAGCATGTTGGTGTTTTTCTGCGGGAACCCGTCTTTACGCATGGGCAACTATATGTTGCAGCTTCACGTGTCGTGAGACGTGATGGACTGAAATTTCAAGTATGCACTATCGATTCGGCAATAGAAACTCCACAACGAATGTAGTGTATAAAGAAGTACTCCAAAAAGTATATACAAAGAATTGAAAAGTATATACAATGAAGACTGGAGGTGTGTTGAAATATTATCTAAGCCGATGGATACCCAAAAGGTAATTACCATGTTTTGTGTCTTTGATATTTGGATCTGATGCATCATGCATGTACAGATGAATTAAAAATGTGCATTGATGGCATAGATCAAACTTTTATTTATATGTGCTTTTCTCTCACCATCCCTTGTGGTGTTTTATTCATTTTTGTTCTTTCGAAGGTTGGAAAGTTGACATGGGAGTGTTGTGACTCTGCAGCCTGCAGTGCCACAGTGACAGTGAGCAACGGTATAGATTATTGATTTGGATGCTGAATTTTGATAATGCTTTATTAAATATATTACTGAGCTGCAAAATCTCCATGTTGATATAATAACAAACTAACCAAATACTAATTGATTTTACAAAAATGATATGGTGTGAAAAGTTGAAATGGTGTTTCAGAGGATACTGCCAATTGTTTAGTGAAAATTAAAGTTTGTGGAAGTGGGCACCAACACCCCCAACATCATATATTCATATCATATCATACGATGGATGTGATGCTGGAAAAATATAGCTAGCTTCCCCTTGAAATTATGTTGATAATTTTAGCATCTGGGATTTAGGAATGATGACGATTTTGAGTTTTTGATATGGTGGTTGGCTGGCATAATTCACATCCTGGTTTTGGATGTTTGGCTTTGTAGGATTGACATAAAACTTAGCTAGGTTACTTCTCAACTATATATGTGGTGTTTCTGATCATGTTTGTAATGTGTACTTGAAGATGATGTGGGACACCCAAATTTTCATAATTTTAAGTGCAGTTGACTTTTCATTTTCTGTTTTTTTTAAACTTATTATAATAATATTAATAGAATCCATCAGCTTCCTACATTTCTTTGACTCTGTTTTTCTTTTTTCAGTTTACTGTAATGTATTGTACTTTTAAACTGATGCTTTGATCTTTTCTATTAACACCACCGTCCTATTTTGTATATAACTGAAGCTCTCATAACTGCTATTGTTTATTTCATCATCATAGTTTTGAAGTTTTAAACCAGCGGGTAATAGCAGTGGTGGCGGATCTCATAAAAGGTCTTAACCGCCAAACTATGATGCTTCGTCAAGAACCACATCAAATAACGTCCAACTTGGGCGATCTTAATTAGCCATGTATCCAACATTGATTTATTTCTTTTAATGAATTGTGTATTCAAGTAGATGTTTCAACAATGGTTGCCATTGCATACTATAAATATGATGAGTGCTACTTTGAAGTTAAAGCCTTTCTTTCATTGTTACAGAATTAAAAAAAGGCTTTGAGCTTAAATTTTTATTCATTGCTTCGATTCTCAACTATTTTACTTTCTACATTATCTTTCATTCAATCCATAAACATAATATATTTTTTCATTGAATCTTTAAATGAAAATAAACTTTGAAATTCATGTAAATTTTCTTCCCTCGCATCGCGCGGGCGGGTAATACTAGTTTTAATAAAATCTTAATAGAATATTATGGGCCTGTTTGGGAATTAGCCGTTAGTTGTTAATTGATTATGTGAGTAAGTTGAGTAATAAATTAGTTAAAATTAGCTGTTTGACAGTTTTGAGACAATTTTTTAGCCTAGAATAAGCTAATTCTAAAATGCTGATATTTGCAGCGGTTTCAAAAATAGCTGATTGAATACTATTTTAAGTTATTTTGTCTATCTAAATAAGCTAATTTATCTTAAATTGAATAGAATAACCTAATTTCGTTTAGCTTATTTGCGCTTATGATATCTTGAATTAGTATAGTATAAATTTGATCATGTCAAATCCGAATCCATTCCTCTAAGATTTGTAAATAAAAAATTCGTTCTAATTGAGATCACATATATATATATTATATTTATATCTATATCTATCTATACCTATATATATTTTTATCTATATCATTTATATAAAACTAATACTTCTATATTCTATATTCCCTCCACTTCCCCTCCCCTTTCTTCAACAACTTCCCTCATTCATCCCTTTAACTCTCATCACTCTATTTTCAACATCCTCATTTCAATATGGAATATATATCTATATCCATATAAAAGTAATAAGTTAAGGGAAAGTAAATATTCGAATGAAAGTATTATATATTAATATTTGATAGCTTAAAGATTTGGTTGATTAAGTTTGTTGAGATTTACTAAATAAGGTCCTAATTAGTTCCATGTTCCCTCAATGAAGCCGAGAAACTGTGATGGTGGAAAATGAAAAAGGATAGTGATTGATGGAGTACTATGGCTGAGACAAGGATAGTTGGTGAAGTGTGGGATAGATATAAACCACAACAGAGGCCTAGTACCCTTTATATTTTCGATGCATTGAACTGAAAATAAACAAGCTGAACATGAGCTATTAGGCCATTTCATGCATGTCAAAATGAGACCCCACATATGAAAGCATCACATGAATGTTAAAGCTTAGATCTCACCGGGTATGGGAAGTTGTCTTCAGAGCTTTTTCTCTTTGTCTCAAACAGCCTCAGGGAAGATTGGGACCGTCCTAAGCCAGGAACATTTTTGGATCACCAAACAGCGCCAACCGTAGCAGCAGCCTCAAGAAGATATATCAGCAACATCCTTGTAAAGCAGCATCAATCTTGTGTCATCAATACCAGATTTCGATATCCTCCTCCGCCATAGCTCCTCGCCTTGCCCATTGATCCGCAAGACCATTCCTTTCCCGCATAATGTGTTCCCTCCTCCACATCTTAGGACTGCAGCAATGGGCGGTAACAAATGAGATAACCTCCATGGAACATTTCCCAATTCTTCCATCCAGCGCACAACGTTCGATGAGTCGCATTCGAAAATAATTCTTGGCAATGGAAAACCTTGATCCCGGATTAAAGCCGCACACACATTACTCAAAGCCGAAACTTCAGCTTCAGTAGAATCTTTATGGCCAATGAACTTAGAAAGCACAAAAATCACCGTCCCAACCTCATTCCTAATTACTCCACCGATACCGGCCGGACCGGGATTCCCAAGGGATGATCCGTCCGTGTTCACTTTCCACCACCCTTTTCCCGGAGGTTCCCAATCAATCCCAATCCTTGGTGCCTTCCTAGTGAGCTTCCATAACCCAGGTAACCCCCCCGGGGACTCTGCATTGTTCAATATCATTCCTGCCTCATTATTACCTTGAGCTACTTTCCACCAAAAATAGGTTCGCCATCTAACTTCAGCTTCAATCACCTTCTTGTCAAAATTCATACCATTGAATACAGCCGCATTCCTATGCTTCCATATAGACCAAATTATAGCATAAGATGTCATATACCATACCTCATCTCGACCTTTCCTGGGATTAGTATCCAGCCACCACTCCATCAGCTCTTTGATCTTTCCCGGCATAACCCATGTAACCCCAAACCACTCCACACCAGTATACCATAGATCCTTAACCCTTGTGCATGTGCATAAAATATGATCTATCGTTTCAACCTCAATTCCACAGGCAGGGCAAAGTGCATTTGCAATATTCAAGCAGCCTCTTCTCATTAGTTCTGCACGTACCGTAACTCCATCATGTAGCACTTTCCACATAAGTAGTTTCACTTTCCCTGGGCACTTAACACGCCAAAGCTTCTTCCAGAACTTCTCCCCATCTTCCTCCCTGCTGCCACTCAATCTTTGCCAACAAGATTTGACCAAAAATATTCCATTTCTATCATAAATCCATCTCAACCGATCCTCTAGAAATCTGTTCAATGTTTGTCCTCTTATAATTCTAGGAATTGTTTCCATACCTCAATTTCCCAGTCAAACAACCTTTTCCTCAACTCTATTCTCCAATTCCATTCTGTTCCAGTCCAAGCTCCAAACTCACAGATTCTACCCTCTTTGTTTATTGTGAGAGCAAAAATACGTGGGAACAATCCATTCAACTGCCATCCGCCCTCTACCCACCGATCCTACCAGAACCTCGTCCGTACACCATTACCCACTTAGAACCTCGTCTCGGATTCATGATTTTATAGGGGTTGGCCCAATTAGAACTGTTTGATAGAATGTTGAGAGAGTTGTATGGTTTCTTTGTTGTCATTTCTTGCTCTGGCTGATTGCTTAGAATTCCATTTGGCAAAATTCACCCTGTTGCTTTTCGCCTATGAAGTTTGTAAATCCATCCCAAATGGGTTCCTCATTCCCTCTTTGCCACGCTCCATTTTCCATATCCAAAGCGTGTTCCCATCTTTCCGGTTAGCTAGTACCTTTGTGTCGATGCATTTGGATTTGAATAATACAACAGTGGTAATGTGACTATAAAGCTGGTTTTGGGCTTGTCATCTTGATTCGTCACTTGAAAGATCCTTCGCATACTGGGGAGTTGAAGTGCTTGAACAAGGATTTATTCTGGTTATCCTGTGTTACTGCTGCTGCTATTGAAGATCAGTAAAGATGGATGGTTGGTACTACATCTGATGTTAATGGGTATGTTGCTGTCTCCAAGGTGCAGGGAGGTCCGGTTGTATGGCCCTGAATGGGATGACCAAATGCCGCTGGTCCTGACCGACCTTATTGGTCTTGTATCTATCGAAATTTAATTTTGTGCGTCAATGTGGGCTTGTTGAAGTTTGTAGTGTTGTAGTTTCAGCTGTAAGGAATGACCTTGCTATTGTGGAGAGACCAAGTTTTTTTGGCTATGAAATAAAGATTCATTACTCTCACAAAAAAAAGTTTGTTGAGATTTATTTCGTAATAAGATTTATTTTGTGCACACCTATAAAATATGATATTTTCTATATAATTAGTAGAGGACTAGATTTTATGGTGAATAAAAAGTATTTTGAGTCTCCTCCTTTTTTCATTAATTTTTTCTCATACAATCCTAATAGTTCCTCCATCTTCTTACAAATCCCAAATTCAATCTCTGCCGAGCAAAATTGATTTTTTTTTTCTTTTTAGGCAGCGCAAGGGACTTGATTGAGTGTATTAATGGATGAAACTGGGAGGATATTAGTATTTGTTGTTCTTATTTTGTAGTGTGATTTTTTTTTTATGTTTGTGTAATATGAATGAAATTTTTTATGTATCCGATCGATTAAATGTTTTTTCTTGGCAAATGGAAACATGGTGAAAATACATAAAAGGTTAGTGGATTCATAATATATAAGGAAGTTTTAGCAAATTTTTGTTCTTCACAGTTTAATATTGTGTTATTTTATTATGATAATATATTTGATTGGTGAGATATTTTTTTGGTCTTATCTTTTTTCGTTCCTTTTATTGTTTAATTGCTATCGGTTATGGTGAAAAACATCATCTACCACCATCTAACTTATTCTTCTTCTGTCTTTGCTTTTTGATAATTGTATATTTAGGTATGTATATGGAAAATGGTCATTTATCTTATTGGTGGTGAAGCAATTTTAAAGCGCAAGTTGAAAGTCAATTGGAGTGACATAATAGTAGAGACTTATGATATGGAAGATGTAATTGTGGATATTTTTCAAGTTTAGTTTCAATTCAGAGCTTTAAATCCAATTGTATTTATTTGAATTAATTTTTCTGCAGAGTTAGTGAATGTTAAAAATTAAAGCAATGGTCTACTTAATTCATTCATGTCTCGAATGTCATTAATTGTATTTCATTAATTTGCTCTAATAGAATGAATGAACTACTGTATCTTTTAACTAAAGTAATGGTCAATAAAATTAAGATTTTTTAGAGCATATAATTGTATCTTTTTATGTATCAAATGAACTATTGTATATTTATTAAAAAATATTTTTATAGAGTATAAAATTGTATCTTTTCATATTTCATTTTTAAAGATTTATTTTTGTCCCCTAATTTTATTTTAATTTTAATGTTTATACATAAAAATATCATGGATTTAAATTACTTCCAAACCTGATAACTAATACATACTGCATAAGCTGGACGTATTTTTTGTCTTTATCTTACCTCTATATTTTTTGTGTACTTTAAGTTATTTTATAAAAAAAATGTTAGAAAACAAATATTTTATTATCATATAATAATCTCTTTAATCAAAACCAATATTTATAATAAATTTTATATACAACCATATGTTTTTCTCTTTAACTTCAATAATATTTAACTTGGTCTAACTTAATTTTTAATTTTAAGGTTTTAAATAACCTCAGATTCTCTATATTGAATTAAGGTTTTAACAAATAATCAATATTGTTTAAATAAATTATTTAATATAATTGCAAATGTCAAAATAAAATTGAATTGAAAGGGGGTGTGAGGTAAGAATTAATCAGTGGTTGGCCCTACCATTTTAATTCATAAAAGAATAAATGATAATTGCATTCCCCCCCTTTTTTTGGACAGAATACCCCTTCTCCCGAAGTTACGGGACTATTTTGCCGAGTTACTTCATAAAATTATATTATGTTGTTATGTCTTTTGGGAGAGAGATAATGTTGAAAAAAAAACCTTTGTCATCATTGTAACATCCCGATTAATTAACGCATAATTAATTTAATTAGTTATGGTTAATTAATAGAGATAAATACTATGAATTATTGTGTAAGAGAGTTATTGGATTGAAGTGGAAGAATAAGTGTGTAGCAAACTCACAAGATAATAAGAGCTCAAGTGCTCAAGTGAGTGCAATATGGTAGAAACGGCTCAAGATAAGTGCACCAACTCACTAACCCATCTTCCGACCCGACCCGTGTCTGACCCGGGTCAACCCACATTCCCTCAAAACACCCAAATCAGCCCCAATCCCTCATTTACTCCCCAACACTTGAAAAATTTGGGCTAATCCCGTTTTTGGTGAGAGAGGGGAAGAAATGGTGCCTTTGGGAAGAAATTGGTAAGTTTAAGCTCAAGGAGAGTTGGGGGATTGGTTATATACACCTTGGTAAGTATTTTCCCCACTTTAATTCTTATTTTTGAAGAGTTTTGAGGTGTTTTTGTTGGGTATGTTTTGTGGTGGCGGGATTGAAGGTTCTTGGGTGGATTTTTGTAGATCGGAGCAAGTTGAAGCTTAAATCCTTGAATTGGAACTATATTGGTGTTGGGGGAAGCTAAGGCTTGGATTGTGGATTGGGAGCTTGGAGGTTGAAGAAGAAAGCTTGGGGACTCGTCTACATTCAAGGCAAGGGATTATATTGCTTAAATTACGTGTTTGGGGGGTATTTGGGGTCGGATTCCGGCGAAATCGCCGGAAAAACCGATTGGAAAATCGGAGAAGACGATGAACAGTAACTGCTACAGTAACTGCTATAGTACTGCTACAGTAACTGTACAGTAGTTACCGCGGTAACTCGCGTAGTTACCGCAGTAATTCGCCACAGTATTTACCACGGTAATTTGAACAGTAATTACCACGGTAATTTGAACAGTAACTACCACATTAACTTGTACAGTAGTTACCGCAGTAACTCACTACAGTAGTTACCGCAGTAACTCGCTACAGTAGTTACCGCAGTAACTTGCTACAGTAATTGCTACAGTAATCGCTACAGTACTGGGCTGCGTATGTCACGCGTTTTACGCGCGCGGGCGCGCAGGAAGGCCCTGTTTGGCCCATTTTTGTGCAATTTTGATTCTATATTAATGTTTTCTTTGCACCAATTATTGTTATGACTTCCCCAAATATTATTGGTAAACCGTGGGTTAATCAATTGGCCCGTGGGGGTTGTTGAATTGCTTAGGGGAAACTGTTGAATTATTATATCATTAATGCTTTAGCCTAGAGGGCTATATATTGAATTTCTTATATGTTGAGAAGCATGCGAACCTAGTGTGTAGGTGCTTGAATATCACTGTATTTTCATATGCATGTTATTGCAGTGGAATTGACGATTATTAACCCGTTGGGTTGTTATAATGTTTATGATTGATCGGGCAGCCTTTACCGGTGTTGTTGAGTCCCGATGACCCTGCGGGGTGGATTATTGGTTGTTATTCATGTTGGCCCTTTTGGGCTGGTTATTATAATGCATGGTATTGCATTATGAATGAATGGGCATATTGGAAATGTCCGATCGGGCAGCCTTTACCGGTGTTGTTGAGTCCCGATGACCCTGCGGGGTGGATTATTGGTTGTTATTCATGTTGGCCCTTTTGGGCTGGTTATTATAATGCATGGTATTGCATTATGGATGGATGGACATATTGGAAATGTCTGATCGGGCAGCCTTTACCGGTGTTGTTGAGTCCCGATGGCCCTGCGGGGTGATTATTAGGCTGTGATGCCTGTGATTTGGCTGTGATGCCTGTGATTATTAGGCTGTTATGCCTGTGATTTGGCTGTTATGCCTGTGATTGGGCTGTGATGCCTGTGGTCCCTGCGGGGATGGTGTATGTTACCCTGTAACGGGTTGGAGTTGATGATATCCTCACCCGTGGGTTCATACCGCCCGGGTTTAGGTTGCCGGCTAGGCATATTCATTTGCATTTGCATATAGGGTAGATAGGTGTATGTTAGGCCATGCATCACGTGCATAAATTGTATGTCTGTGGTTGAAGCACCGGTATGGGACGGTGTGATGATTTATTTATGTCAATTGTATGATCGTGGTTGAAGCACCGGTATGGGACGGTGTGGTGTTTAACTGCTTTATTTATATTCTGCCGTTATTAATATGTTTATTTATTACCTATATTTACTATCTTGAGATGTGGTTTTGTTTTCCCTTACTCCCCGGCACGTAGCCTTGCTCAGTACGTTGTACTGACCCCCTTTGCTTTTGTCTGTTTTATAGATCCTGCTGGAGGCGCTGGAGCATGATTTGGGTTTGGGGTATTGAGAGATCACATAGATAGGAGTATATAGGACGTGTTCATTATGCTAATGTGATATTATGTGACTATCTGTGGTTGGTATTTGGACTACTGCTGGTTGAGGCCTGTGAGCCTGGGATTTACATACTGTCGGCCGGTGGCCTTATGTGATTTACAGCTTTGGGCTGGTAGCCCTGTTTGAGATATTGGTATGCTGTTGGGAGGCTTGTAGCCTGGATGGGTCGCTGGGACCGTTATTTGATTATTATTGGGTGATATTTTTATGTGCCTATATGTTTTTAATTTATTTATAGCTTCTGCATTAAACTGGATTAATCAGATGATCACTTTAGGTTTACCCAGTGTTGTATTAGCTGTTTTAAATTAGCTGGCCACTAGTTTAGAATAGTTACTACAGCGGTAATGCTTGCGAAAATCAGGTTTGAATTTTCGGGGCGTTACAGAGTGGTATCAGAGCCTGTGTGCTCTTTTATCTTATTAAAACTTGTGTAGACATAGGTGGTGAGCTGTGTGTGGGGTACATATAGCATAGAATTTCATTTTTACTATATCTGATTATTTCTGCGCACACCAGGTTAATTCACAGTTGGGGAACTGTGAGGGAACCATGGTACTCCAGTCAGGATCCTTGTTATCTCACAGTTATTGAGGACTATGAATGACTTTTGATCGTTTATTTAATTTTGTCATTTATGTATACTGCTTTGTATACGATTGGTGATTTTCTGCTAACATTGTTTGTTGATGTTGCAATCTAAGTTGACTGAATAGTTTGGAAAGGCCTCATGGAAGCCTGGGCTATTCGAATGGCGATCCAAGCGGGATCAATCTGTTGAATGGTGTTCAGATGGGTTTGACGTACCCTCGAGAGTGAGATAGGGTACTGAGAAAGTCTCCATAGTGTGATAACCCATTGGGGTGATATAGATAATTGCAGTCCGCCTGCATGCGAGGGATGGTGGAAACCATTTCTTAGTTATGCCAGTAAGGGTATAGTCGGATTTGGTTAGAAAGAATAATGATTTGAAGTGGCATAGAATTGACACTGGGTCAATCAAAATAACATTAGATGGTTCGTCGAAGTTGAATGCCTGTCGCGTGAGACGAGGCAAGGTGACTGTTCTGCATGGCAAGATCGGTAACGTGAAGGGGGCCGATATCACTGGGCGACTCTGAACTAGGGGACTTCCTAGTATGTCGTCTTTATGTTATGGAAACGTTACGTTGATTGGATAACGTTTTGGCATGTGTGTGATTCTTGTATCGTAGGTGTTTCTTCTTGACTCTCTGGTTGAGAGATAAACCCGTTTCCCTGATATGGGAATTATTTATGTCGCATTTTGTGATACGGTTATTTTGTTTGATTCTAGAGTCTCATGTTCATTCGGGACTCTGAATTTCATTCGTAAGCATGGAGTAGATGCTACCACTGCTGCGAATCTTTCTGCCTTAGTACTGTGCGATTCAGAAGCCTCGTGTTCTTTAGTGGCTTTGCGATTTGTGCGAGAGCATGGAGTAGGACCGTTGGCGTCGTACCACATGCTAGTTTCTTTACCTTCGGGTGATAATATTTGTAGTGATCATTTGGTGCAAGATGCTGTGTTGAGCATCAAGGGTCATGAATTCAGAGGGCTGACCTGGTGGTCTATAGCCTGACTGATTTTTGACGTACTACTGGGCATGGATTGGCTGTTTTGCCATCATGCTGTGATTGATTGTGGTATTTCATGAATATCCTTTTAGGATTCTTTGGGTAAGTGTGTTTCTTACTGACATCCTTTGATTCCACCTGTTATTGGTGTGGTTTCTGTTGCTTTGTTGTGTGACTTGATATCTAGGGGTTGTTCTATTTCCCTGTGGCAAATGAGGGATCTTCGAGCAGAAGTTTCTGCTTCTTCGAATGTCCCTGTTGTATCTGAGTTCGGGAATTTATTTCCCGATAAAATTCCTGGTCTCCCACCTCCTCGGGAGATTGATTTTACTATTGAGTTGATGCCTGATGCAACTTCTATTTCTAAGGCTCATTATCATATGGCTCCTGTGAACTGAATGAGTTGAAGGATCAATTGAATGAGCTTACCATGTATATTTAGCCGAGTAGGTCGCCTTAAGGAGCTCCTGTTTTGTTTGTTTAGAAGAATGATGGATCGATGAGGATGTGCATCGATTACAGAGAATTGAATTGAATAACGGGGAAAAATAAGTATCCTTTACTTCGGATTGGGGATCTGTTTGATCTGTCGAGAGGGGCCAGTGTATTCAGTAAGATTGATTTGAGATTGAGCTACCACCAGATAAGGGTGGCGGAGGCTGATAGGCCTAAGGCAGCGTTCAGAACTCGTTGTGGACACTGTGAATTCACGGTCATACCTTCTGGTTTGATTAACGCACTAGTGATCTTCATGGATCTCATGTATAGGGTATTACATCCCCTGCTGGCCGTGTGCGTGGTTGTGTTCATAGTTGATATTATGGTTTATTCGCCGACGCGTGAGGCACACGCGGGTCACTTGAGAACAGTTTTGAATACATTGTGAGAGCATAAGCTGTATGTTAAACTCTCCAAATGTGAATTTTGGTTGGAGAGTGTGTCTTTTCCGGGGCACATTATTTCCGGTAATGGTATGTCTGTTGATCCTGCCAAGGTAGAAGTTGTGTTGAAATGGCAAGCCCCAAACATTGTGGGGAAGATCCGAAGTTTCTTGGACCTTGTTGGTTACTACAGTAGGTATCGAGGGATTTTCTAGCATTACTAGACCTCTGATGATATAGCTGTGTAACGATGTCAGATTTAGATGGGATGATGATTGTGAGCAAGCGTTCAAAATTTGGAAAAATGAAATGACAAAGACACTTGTATTGACTCTACCTGATGAGTCAGGTGAGTATGAAGTTTTGACCAACACCTCACTTAAAGGTTTGGGTGGTGTGTTAATACATAATGAGAATATAATCAGTAGAACTACCGACGCATGATTTGAAGACGGCAGCGGTAGTTCATGTTTTGGAAATCTAGTGGCACGGTATAGGAGGAAGTGCATGAGTCACTTGTGCTGGAATGATCTAGAAGATCCGGTAAATATGGGTCCTGAGATAATTGAGCTTATTAATGTGTTAATGAGAATCAAAGGGATCGGATGAAAGAAGCTCATGACCGACAAAAGAGCTATGCTGATTTAGCTCATTGCCATGTGGAGCTTGAGGTTAGTGATTTTGTGTTGTTATAGGTATTGCCTATGAAAGGGGTACAACGATTTGGTAAGAAGCCAAGCCGATTCCGAGATATATTGGATCCTATGAGATTGTTGAGATGGTTGGAAAAGTGACGTATATGTTGGCTTTGCCAGCAGAAGTGGGTCGAGCCCATGATGTATACCATACCATACTCCCCAACTTAGGAAGTTTCTGTCTGATCCAGATAAGATCATTCAGCTTGGTAAAGTTGAATTGGATGCTAGTCTTAAGTTTGAGGAGTTCCAGATCGGGTGATTGATACAAATGATGTGGTTCTGAGGAATAAAACCATGTTGATGGTTAAGGTGTTGTGGTCTAGACAGGGAGCTGAATATGCTACTTGAAGAAACTGGGGAGCGTATGAAACTGAAGTAGCCAGACTTTAATTTTTACTTCTCATAATGAAGTAACATTTTTCCCTTGATTGTTTATTGATGATCATGTGGTTGATTATGCATTTCGGGGGCGAAATGATCCTAAGGGGGAGAGATTGTAACATCCCGATTAATTAACGCATAATTAATTTAATTAGTTATGGTTAATTAATAGAGATAAATACTATGAATTATTGTGTAAGAGAGTTATTGGATTGAAGTGGAAGAATAAGTGTGTAGCAAACTCACAAGATAATAAGAGCTCAAGTGCTCAAGTGAGTGCAATATGGTAGAAACGGCTCAAGATAAGTGCACCAACTCACTAACCCATCTTCCGACCCGACCCGTGTCTGACCCGGGTCAACCCACATTCCCTCAAAACACCCAAATCAGCCCCAATCCCTCATTTACTCCCCAACACTTGAAAAATTTGGGCTAATCCCGTTTTTGGTGAGAGAGGGGAAGAAATGGTGCCTTTGGGAAGAAATTGGTAAGTTTAAGCTCAAGGAGAGTTGGGGGATTGGTTATATACACCTTGGTAAGTATTTTCCCCACTTTAATTCTTATTTTTGAAGAGTTTTGAGGTGTTTTTGTTGGGTATGTTTTGTGGTGGCGGGATTGAAGGTTCTTGGGTGGATTTTTGTAGATCGGAGCAAGTTGAAGCTTAAATCCTTGAATTGGAACTATATTGGTGTTGGGGGAAGCTAAGGCTTGGATTGTGGATTGGGAGCTTGGAGGTTGAAGAAGAAAGCTTGGGGACTCGTCTACATTCAAGGCAAGGGATTATATTGCTTAAATTACGTGTTTGGGGGGTATTTGGGGTCGGATTCCGGCGAAATCGCCGGAAAAACCGATTGGAAAATCGGAGAAGACGATGAACAGTAACTGCTACAGTAACTGCTACAGTACTGCTACAGTAACTGTACAGTAGTTACCGCGGTAACTCGCGTAGTTACCGCAGTAATTCGCCACAGTATTTACCACGGTAATTTGAACAGTAATTACCACGGTAATTTGAACAGTAACTACCACATTAACTTGTACAGTAGTTACCGCAGTAACTCACTACAGTAGTTACCGCAGTAACTCGCTACAGTAGTTACCGCAGTAACTTGCTACAGTAATTGCTACAGTAATCGCTACAGTACTGGGCTGCGTATGTCACGCGTTTTACGCGCGCGGGCGCGCAGGAAGGCCCTGTTTGGCCCATTTTTGTGCAATTTTGATTCTATATTAATGTTTTCTTTGCACCAATTATTGTTATGACTTCCCCAAATATTATTGGTAAACCGTGGGTTAATCAATTGGCCCGTGGGGGTTGTTGAATTGCTTAGGGGAAACTGTTGAATTATTATATCATTAATGCTTTAGCCTAGAGGGCTATATATTGAATTTCTTATATGTTGAGAAGCATGCGAACCTAGTGTGTAGGTGCTTGAATATCACTGTATTTTCATATGCATGTTATTGCAGTGGAATTGACGATTATTAACCCGTTGGGTTGTTATAATGTTTATGATTGATCGGGCAGCCTTTACCGGTGTTGTTGAGTCCCGATGACCCTGCGGGGTGGATTATTGGTTGTTATTCATGTTGGCCCTTTTGGGCTGGTTATTATAATGCATGGTATTGCATTATGAATGAATGGGCATATTGGAAATGTCCGATCGGGCAGCCTTTACCGGTGTTGTTGAGTCCCGATGACCCTGCGGGGTGGATTATTGGTTGTTATTCATGTTGGCCCTTTTGGGCTGGTTATTATAATGCATGGTATTGCATTATGGATGGATGGACATATTGGAAATGTCTGATCGGGCAGCCTTTACCGGTGTTGTTGAGTCCCGATGGCCCTGCGGGGTGATTATTAGGCTGTGATGCCTGTGATTTGGCTGTGATGCCTGTGATTATTAGGCTGTTATGCCTGTGATTTGGCTGTTATGCCTGTGATTGGGCTGTGATGCCTGTGGTCCCTGCGGGGATGGTGTATGTTACCCTGTAACGGGTTGGAGTTGATGATATCCTCACCCGTGGGTTCATACCGCCCGGGTTTAGGTTGCCGGCTAGGCATATTCATTTGCATTTGCATATAGGGTAGATAGGTGTATGTTAGGCCATGCATCACGTGCATAAATTGTATGTCTGTGGTTGAAGCACCGGTATGGGACGGTGTGATGATTTATTTATGTCAATTGTATGATCGTGGTTGAAGCACCGGTATGGGACGGTGTGGTGTTTAACTGCTTTATTTATATTCTGCCGTTATTAATATGTTTATTTATTACCTATATTTACTATCTTGAGATGTGGTTTTGTTTTCCCTTACTCCCCGGCACGTAGCCTTGCTCAGTACGTTGTACTGACCCCCTTTGCTTTTGTCTGTTTTATAGATCCTGCTGGAGGCGCTGGAGCATGATTTGGGTTTGGGGTATTGAGAGATCACATAGATAGGAGTATATAGGACGTGTTCATTATGCTAATGTGATATTATGTGACTATCTGTGGTTGGTATTTGGACTACTGCTGGTTGAGGCCTGTGAGCCTGGGATTTACATACTGTCGGCCGGTGGCCTTATGTGATTTACAGCTTTGGGCTGGTAGCCCTGTTTGAGATATTGGTATGCTGTTGGGAGGCTTGTAGCCTGGATGGGTCGCTGGGACCGTTATTTGATTATTATTGGGTGATATTTTTATGTGCCTATATGTTTTTAATTTATTTATAGCTTCTGCATTAAACTGGATTAATCAGATGATCACTTTAGGTTTACCCAGTGTTGTATTAGCTGTTTTAAATTAGCTGGCCACTAGTTTAGAATAGTTACTACAGCGGTAATGCTTGCGAAAATCAGGTTTGAATTTTCGGGGCGTTACAATCATTACTCATTCATACTAAATTATCGGAACTTTCCAAAGTTATTGGTCATGTTGGCAATTAGTTGTTAGCTGTTAACTGTTCCGTGAATAATAAATTAGTCAAAATTAGTTGTTTGGCAATTCCGAGACCAATTTTTTGCTATAATAAGTTGAAATCCAAAATGCTACTCATTGCAGCGGAGTCGTTATTTTGTCTATTTAAAATTATTTTTTCTGGAAAAAATTAGCTTATTCAAAATAGTTGTTCTGCCAAATACCCCAATAATCTTCTAAGATAGATTTATTTTTATCTATATTATCAAAAAAAATTCTTAACAAAAAAATTTAAAACCAGTCATATAATTATTGTTTGTTTCTTCTATGGAATGATTAGTTATTCAAACAAAAATAAATTTGAATATTAATTATGTAATAAATTATTGAAAGGACTCTGTAATTGATTTACATAAGTAATTGTATATTTAGATATGGATGTAGCTACAATAGTATTGTAACACCCCCGTTTCCACGCCCAGCTTTGCAGCGAAGTTACCAGTTGGAACCCGGGGTTGTTACCGCCACGCCTCCCGATTAAGCTAGCATTTGCCTTGCATTTGCTAACTTAATCGAAAAGCGCTAAGGCTATTTTTAAATTTAATTCTAACCATACTTTAAACTGACTTATTATTTATAAAAATATATCTTTGGAATAATATAATACAATTTATAAAATATGACGATTATATTTCACCGCTGCAAAAACATTTTTTTTCATATTAACTCAAGTTTAAAAATACGACTTTACTAGCTAATTTGCGAAAGCACGGTTAAATAAATTTAAAAGAATATATTTCATTCGGGTCAAATATCAGAGTTTACAAAATATGATAAACTATGATTTTCTGTTCAAAAGGCAATCTTATGTCTAATAAAAAAATAATTTAAAATAACCAGTGTAAAAGTGATACTGACACCCATGCCCGTACCCATGCCTTTTAGTAGGGTCAACATATATCAAACCCTGTAAAAAGGAGTAAGTAAAGTTTATCAGCCCACTGGCTGAGCAAGTAAATTATTGTCCCTTGGACAAAAATAATTTAATATTACTCAACAGTAAATGGCATGTCAAACCAGTTGCAATAATTCAATCCACATGTAGCTCGACTATGATGCCTACACCCGGGGTATCTCATAGGACCTAGCATGCCCTCATAATGACCGAAGTCAAAATATGAGTACACAAGGATGGCCCCACCTTGCGATCTAGAAAACGACTGTGAGACCCTTGGTCAGACACAATCCTGTTCATGGGAATCCCTTGGATAACCCATGAAATATCTCACGAAGATATCCACCTCTGGGGTATATCTCGCATAATAATAATTCAATAATTCACATGTCATACACTGGAATTTAAATTTCCAAATGCATGGCCTAGCCCAAAATATTTAAACACATAATGGGACATAACCTCTGCATAAATCACTTGCATGAATAAACCCTAGAATTATTAAAACACAAAAGAATTTAGACATGCAAAAATACTCTTGGGACAAAGCCCGCAGAACAAAAATTTACTTACAGTTTCTTCCGTAGATAACTACTAAATTCTTTTCGGGCGCTACTTCTATATAACCTCTCGGCTCCTAGTCTCCTTGCTCAACAATAGTACTTGTAAGAATCGAAAAATTTGAATGCCTGATTGAACGGATGTAAGGAGCCTATTTATAATCATCCTCCTGCTAGGTAAAATTCATATTTATATTGAATAGAAATATATTTTTTTAAATTTACACTTAGCAAGACATGTACACGTATAAAGACTATGATACAATTCATCAACCCTACCCTCTTACTCACCAAAGCTACTAATTTTTTTATTTGTTTTTTGTTTAAACTTATCAAATTCCATTGCACATCCCCTCCAAGTTTCGAGCAGATTGGTTTTGGCATGTTAATAGTCTTCCGAATGTAATTTCAATGAACGTATAGTAATATTATCAGTCTTTTAATCACTATTTAGTTACATTTTTAATTATGTTTGACAATAAATTTCGTATTACTTAAATTTCTTTTGTACCTGTCAAGAATAAGAAAATAAAAACAATACATAATATAAAATTTATTAGAAAAATAATACATATTTAATACTATTATTAAATACTCATCTTGATTAGATAAAATATTATCCCTTTGAAAACATATTTCTTATACCAAATTCTTTTCCCATGGAAAATAATCATTTTACTATTTCTCTTGGAAATATGTATCCCTTATTTAGCTAAATCATTTTCTTTTAGAAAATAATTATGCATCATTCGATATTTTTTCTTGGAAAATATATTTCTCAGATAGATTATTTTCCATGTATCAATCAAGATTCTCCCTTGGAAAATACATTTATCAAATTAACTAAACTAATTTTCCTTGGGAAATGGTTATGCTTTGCTCAATATTTTTCTCTTGAAAAAAAATAATTTCCTTTTTCTTTCAAATAATCTTTATCCTGGAAAATATTAATTTATTTCCCAACTCACTTTAATTTCTTAAGAAATAATAATAAATTATTTCTTTAGAAAATATCATCAACATAGCTAATTTTCAGGGTATTACAATCTACCATCCTTAAAAACAAACTTCGTCCTCGAAGTTTACTCAAATAACTATTGAAATATTACAATAAGGCTTGCACATTAATAAACTTTTCTTGTCTTATTCTCAATTGGGTTATGACATCCACCCCCACTTGTTTTCGCAGCTATGTCCCCATAGCTGCATTGATATCAAGAAATAGCTTTGGATACTTGGCTTGCATTTATGTTTAAGTTTTCCATGTGGCATCATTCTCGTCATGGTTTGACCAATGGACTTTCACCATGTGAATTACTTGGCGCCTCCTGGCTTGTTCTTTAGTATCTAAGATTTTCGCGAGTCTCTCGTCCTCAGTAAGATCTTCATCTAGTTCAATAATCTCTTAAGAAATTACTCTCTTAAGGTCTTATGGTTTTTCTTGAGTTACGATACATGGAATACGTACTCGAGATAATTCTTTTAGTAAGTCCAGTTAATATATACCAACGTTGGCAATACTATTATCGAATGGTCAATGTAACTAGGACTACTTAGCTTACCAAGCTTACCGAATCGCGTTACTCCTTTCATTGGTGATACATCTTTTATTCGTATTTTTCCCTCTTGACTTCTCTGGTCGGCATACTCTTTTGTCGATCTTGGGTAGCTTTCATCTTGAGCCGGACGGCTTAATCACAGGTTATGTCTCTTCAGTTAGTTGTGGTCCAACAGGAATTCCTTGCCTTTAGTCCAACAAGGTGGACTTCGACATTTCCTACTGTATAATACTTTGAGCCATGCCAATACTAGCATAATAACTAAATTCCACTAGCGGTAGATGATTTTCCTAACTTTCGTGAAGCGCAAGCTCTCAGCATGTCTTCAAGAATCTGGATTGTTCTTTCAGTTTGTTCATTGGTTGTTGGGTGAAATGTCGTGTTAATATTTATCCTAGTACTGTCGGCTTCTTGTAACTTAGTCTAGAAATTCGGGCTGAATCAAGATCTCGAAGTGAAATAATATCTTGAGAAATCCCATGTAATCGTATGACGTTCTCGATCTACAATTACCAATATCTTATTGTATTGGTTCCTCTTTTTGTCTTTGGTAATCTTGAGATAAAATCCTTGGAAATGCTACCTCACTTCCATTCTGGGGTTTCAAGTAGTTTTACTAATCCAAGTTATTTCTTCCACTCGGCCTTGACCTCTTGACAGGTCAGGCACTTTTCTATGAATTCTGCTACCTTTCGCTTCATTTTAGGCCACCAGAAGACCTTTATTAAGTCTTTGTATAACTTGTCTCCTCCAGGGTGTACAAAATACGATGTTTAATGTCCCTCATGACGGATACGTCTCTTGAGATCCTCGCACGTTTTTGGCAAGTACCAATAACTTTTAAATCAAATACTGCTATCTTTATGAAGTTGAAAATCCATAAAATTACCATGAGCTATCTTCGCATTGGCCCTTTCTAGTTTGATGTCACTAGACCGTCTTTCTAAAATTTCGTGAAAATGGTTGGTCGAATTCAGATGACAGTGGTTAGTTGAGTACGTGTACCTTAGTATACGCACTACACTCTTACCAGTCCAATTCAATATATAATTCGGGTGATAAGATTCTTGTATTAATTACATGTTTTGACTTTCAGCTTAGTGCATCAGTCACTTGATTGGCTTTTCCTTCGTGATATGTGATGCCTAAGTCGTAATCTTTCATTAGCTCTAACTATCACCTTTGGCGCGTATTGAGCTCTTTTTTTAGTATAGGTATACTTTAGAATTTTGTGTTAGTGACAACTTTGGCCGTACAAATAATGTCTTCGTATCTTCAAAGTGAATGCAACTGCGGCTAACTCCAAATCATGATTTGGATAATTCTCCTCATTTTGCCTTTGTTGTAGAGAATCATATGTTACGACCTTCCCTTTCTGCATCCACACGCATCCTAGCCCAAATTTGAAAGCATCACTACAAATTTCAAAATTGTAATTATATTGCGTAAGGTTGGGACCGGTGTCGTAGTTCGCTTTTCTTTTAATGTTTGGAATGCAGTTTTGCATTCGAATATTCATATAACATTTGATCATTCCTCATGTTTTGTGTTAGTGGTTTCACAATTTTCGAAGAAGTCTTTGATGAATCTCTTGTAGTAGCCTGCCAAATGGAGGAAATTTCTTATCTAGGTTTGTGAAGTTGGTTCAGGCCATTCCTTCATTGCTACTACTTTAGCAGGGTCAACTGATATTCCATCGGTAGAGACAATGTGATCGAGGAATGCAACCTTGTTTTGACAAAAGTCACATTTAAACTATTCTGCGTACAATTGGTGGCTTTTTAGTGTTTGCAGGACTGGGTATAGATGTTGTTCATGTTCGTGTTCTTCCTCGTTCTTGAAGTAGACTAATATATCGTCAATGAAGAAAACTATATATTTGTTTAATAGTTGTCGGAAAACATTGTTCATGAGAGCCATGAATACCGTTGGAGCTTGGTTAATCCAAACGACGTCATGGTAAATTCGTAATATCCGCAATGTGCTCTAAATCTTGTCTTTGGGATATCCTATGTTGGTGATATTCGGATCTCAATCAATCTTCGAAAAGATTCTGACTCATTTGAGTTGTTCAAGTAGTCATTAATTCGTGGTAACATGTATTTATTCTTCAATGTCATTTTGTTGAAGTTTCTATAATCAACACAGAGTCTCGTTCCACCATCTTTCTTTCGTACAAATAGTACATGTGCTTCCCATGGAGATGTATTAGGACGAATGTAGCATTTTTCTTAAAAGGTCCTCAAGTTGTTCTTTCAATTTCTTCATTTCAGTCGATGTCATTCGATGTGGAGCTTTTGATACGGGTTTCGTACCTAGGATTAAGTCAATTTTGAATTCATTTTCACGATTCGAGTAGTATTCCTAGTATATCTGCAGAGATTACATTGGGATACTCTCGAGCTACTGGAATATTATTTATTCATACTTCTCCGGCTTGCAAATTCCAAACATGGAAAATATAAAGGGGGTTCCCTTTTCTTACTAGTGTCGCCGATTGCATTATTGCAATAAACTTCTTTGTTGGTCCTATGGGTTCTACATAGTATGAAATTTGTTACTTATTGGGCCCATACATTGTATTTTCTATTGGGCACACTTAATGATAACTTGATACTTTGTGAGCAAATCCAATTTTAAGTTAACATCAAAACTTGTAACTCAAAGTCTATGAGATCAATGGAAAACTCGACTTCACAGATGCAAATCTGTTGTTCCAGGTTTCAATTATGCTTTATCCGGAGCGTGAAAGTTGTTCAACGCTTGAGCACTGACTCTCTTTGCTTGAAAGTGAGGTTACATCTTTGTTCGTAACTTTTCTTTGAATTAGGAAATGAAACTTTATCGTAATGTTTTCAGCAGTTAACAATTGCTCCTTTTGGTAACGAGTTCCTAAATCCATCTCATGGGGTTTATCGAGTCCTAACTCGGGCCATCTTCTATGAGATATATAAACATGTAGATTCCGAATCAAACAAAATATGAATTTTGGAATCTTTAACTTCGAAAGCACCTTCGGCCATGTCGTCAACATCTTCGAGGTCATCTTGAATGACTACGTTCAGCCTTCCCTGGTTAAGTCTACCATGGTTCTGTGAAGCTCTATTGATTGTTCTCGGATTCGTAGGGAAAGATGTTCATTGCATTTGATTTCCGTTGTTGTTTTGAGGTTTTTGCATTTATGGGCAGTGTTCGTCTTTTCGTAAATCAAGTCGAAGTTCGTTAGGATCAAGCCTCAAATGACAATTTATGGCCATATGCCCCTTCAAATCGCAACGTTGCTCGCCTTGGGATATTGGCGAGTTGAATGCCTCTTTTTGCATTGGTTATATGGTGCAGGTATAGGTTCCATGTAGTGGGTTGAATGTAACACCCCGGATTTGGTAACCCAGGCCGAGGTGTCACCGCCGCATCACCCTAGCAAGACACGGATTCCCGAGCTCGCTAAGGAGGTGCAAGGCTTATGGGTATGCAAAGTTTTAAAACATTCAACAATGAATCCGGAATCCAATAATACTTTAATCAAGTACGGTAGTAAAAATCATCATGCATGGATAAGGTAAATGCAGCGGAAATGTAATCACGGCCCACACGGCCAAAACCTCGGGTTAACAGACCCGGTAAACAGTAATACGATGCAGAAAGCGAAAATGTTCATAAATAATTCCCCCCAAGTGTATGCGTATGCGTCACTCGACATACTCTGTAAAAGAAAAATGACAACGGTTGTCAGTATAAAAATATACTGAGTAAGTTAATCCCTAACTAACAAATAAAAGGGGTTACATGTGTTTAAACTAAAGATTTCGCTTACCACACGTAATATTAAAATACATAGTTTATTTGCAGCGGAAAACATGATTAAAGGACTAAAATTAAAAGCGTAATTTAAAGCATAATTTAAGATGCATGAATTTTAAATACATAATTAAAGATATGATAAATACGATTTAAGCATAAAG
This sequence comes from Hygrophila difformis, assembly GCA_030278955.1. NCBI lineage: Eukaryota > Viridiplantae > Streptophyta > Magnoliopsida > Lamiales > Acanthaceae > Hygrophila > Hygrophila difformis. Next base: position 36,100,201 of record JAOANR010000004.1, read on the forward strand.
AAACACTCACACAAGTCTTTTACATTTATCCCGTAGACTAAGAAGAGGACACCATACCGGGAGATCACTAACGAGGCAATCTCAACATAGGACCACTAACGAGGCAGTCCAAACAATGGGAGACCACTAACGAGGCAGTCTCAAAAGATAGTAGGACCACTAACGAGGTGATCCAAAAAGATAGTAGGACCACTAACGAGGCAGTCCAAAAATACAGCGCACGAGATCACTAACGAGGCAATCTCAGATAGTAAGGAGACCACTAACGAGGCAGTCTCAAAGATAATGATAGCATGACGATCGGCTCAGCCTAGTGAATGGGATTTTTCGAAAGTTCGTATTTCAAAGTTATCAAATGATCGATATCGCGTTTTCATAGTTCAAGTTTTCTCAAGTTCGAAAAATCCTATTCGAGGCAGTTTACGCGTTTCTTAATTAAAAATTCGTCTTTTCACCAAAAATTCTGAAATTTTTACAGTAATTCAAAAACACACACACGAACAACTTTCATGTTTTAAGTTTTTGGAAATAAGGTCCCGAAGTGAGTCGAAATTCGAGTTCATTGCAAGGAATAATTTCTGTCTTAAAAACTGTTTTCGTCACAGGTTCGTGCAACGCCGATTAAAAATTCATTTCAAAACCAATCGATGCGAAATTTTTACAGTAACTACAAAACACGTTAAGGAACAACTTTCATGTTTTAAGAATTTGGAAATAATGAATTCTTGGTACTCAAAAATCGACCACAACTCACTGCATACTCGCGGGTTCCGAATAGGGTTTAAAACAGTTCTGAAAATTCGACCGATTGACATATCAAATTAACACCAAAATCCGTGAAATTTTACATGCATAATCTAGACTCAATTATCTACAACTTTTGTTTAGGAATGCAAAGTTAAATCATTCGAAAAAGGGGTGAAAAACACGCATCAAGTTGAATATAGAAATCTGTCATAGTTTTAAAACGTTCGGTTCGACACAGAAAGTTTACGGCGTGATTTGGGATAGCAAAACTTAATGTCAATGGCAGAAATTTGGACACAAGATAGATAAAGGTGTTAGGAACAACTTTTATGTCAAAAGGTTTTCGGTTTGAATTCCCGAAGGTTGAGTTTTAGGTGAGTCTTTGAAATTGGACGAAAATAGGGTTTTTGAAAACCGATTTTTGTTACAAGCCTATATCTCGAGTTTTAAACAACAAACAACCACGAAAATTTGTGAGTAAGGTTTTAACTTACTTAGAATGATGATAGGGTCGCTGGATTGGGTTTCCGGACGTCCTAGGGTCACGACGAACGGCCAACTTCTCCGATCGCTTTTTGTTCGTTTTCCGACGGAATATCGTAGTAAGGGAAAAGGGTTAGAATATGAGTTTCTGAGGTATATGGACGAATTTATAACTTTGTACAATAGCTTACCAAGAGTCTAGAAGTCAGGGGCTTGTCCCGGTCGTCCCGTCGTCGCCGGAATACTCGCCGGAAAGTGGTGTCGAAGGAGTTTTGAACTTGGAGAGGGAATTGAGGGAGGGTAGGAAGTGTTTACTGAAACTCTAGGGTTTGGGGCGCCCCTAGGGTATTCTTAAGCCTTCCCCAAGGCTGAGATCCGATTACCATCGAAGGGGGTGTTAATTTTGGCAAGAAAATCGCCATGGAAGGAAAGTTTACACCTCCTGCACCTCTGGCGCGCTGGTGACGCGCACATAGGCTTTTGTCCGCGCGGAGCACGCGTGGCCTGCCCTGGAGTCGCGACTCCTCCGTCCGCGCGGTGGCCGCGCGGCGGCGCGCGGAGAGCGCGGGCCGGCCGGACCGGCCGGTTCGGCGGTCCGCGTGTTCCGTCGGGTCTTTCCTTGCTTTCCCCTATCGGTTTTCTACGTGTTGGCTCGATTCCTTGGGTCGTCTCCGGTTCGGAATCTTTTCCTTAAACTTGTTACGAGTCCGGCTTATCGCTCGCAACATTTCCGTGTCCTAATTAGCCTAGTCTAAATTGGTTCCAACTCCTCCTATCGTCCTTGTGATCTATTTCGTGATTTATTTTGTGATTTATTTCGTGACTGAACTTAGAAATTAGTTCCAAGCTGCCTACGTGCCCTGTGAAGGGATCAAGTCATGACGTAGTTCAAAACAATTTGAATTTATTTTTCCTCGGGTGTTACATCCTCCCCCCCCCCCCCCTTAAGAATACAGTTATGTCCCCATAACTATGGTCGGGTCATCTTGGAAGAGGGTAGGGTAACGTTGCCTCATGTCGGCTTCTAATTCCCAGGTTGCCGTTTCTGTCTCGGGGTTGGACCACATGACCTTGACCATCTTTACAGATTTAGTCCTTGTCACCCTTTCCTTGTAGTCGAGTATTCGCACCGGGGTTTCTTCATAGGTCAAGTCATTGTCCAATTTGATTACGTTCGGTTGGAGTACATACGACGTGTCGGGCACATACTTCTTTAGTTGGGGGTCGTGGAGCTCGTTATGGATACGAGCGAACTGTGGTGGGGACGTTGGTTAATAAGCGGTTTTCTATTCCCTACGGGATTTCTTATGGTCCCTATGTATTTACGTCCCGAGGGTTTCCTGTAGTCCTGTGAAAGGAGGACGTGAGGCAATTCTGCTGTCCTTGCCCGGAATAATGCCAGGTGATGCTCCATGTCGTCGTATTTCACTGTCAATGTATGCCCGGGTTCAGTGAGGAGCGTATAGCAAAAGAGATTGAGCAGAACAGGAAAAATAAAACTCCCTCCGGGTCCCGCGTGGTGGCCGCGCGGTAATGAGCCCCAGCGCGCGGAGAGCGCGCGGCTCCCTCTGTTCGAGAAAATAGGGCTCGCGCTCCGCGCGAGCCACTTCCCCCATTTTCCATTCGAGAACACACCCCCAATTCTCTCTAAATCCGGCGAGTTACCTTCATGTCAGCTTGATTTCGGCTTCAATTTCACTCACCAAGGTATGATTCTATTAAACCCACTTACCAATTTCAATTTTTATGCTTTGAATGACTTGATTTGTGAAGTGTTTTAGGAATTAGGGTTTATGTACACAATTTGGGGGTTTGTTGTTTTTAGGCTTGTTTTGTGCAAATTAGCAAGTGTCCGTAGCATTCGTTGTTACTCTTGTTGCCTTGCCTATAACGTGTTTACGTTTTTGGCAAATTCTTGTTGAATTCGAATCCTTAGAAAGGCTATGAAGTTTTTGATGTTTGGTTGTTATTGGGGTGTGGTTATTAGTTCGTTCCCCTGTTGTCTGGTGCTGTAGGATATGTTGTGTTGTTATTAGAATGATTGTTTCATTCTGTGGGCAATTTCCGTGTGTTGTTAGTAACTTAGGTTTTGGTTTATTGCGCACATAACGTGTTCGACGAAATGCCACAAAGGGTTTGGGCACTAGTTTGAGCATATCCTTTGTCTAAATTACCTCCTGGTTGGTCTTAGCAAACGGTAGGATTTGTTGTTCTTACGGTATATTCGCGTTGGAAGTGTATATTAATGCCCTTTTCGTATTTTCGCTTGACTTCTGTGTGGGACTTAGCCTTATAATCGGTATTTGGTAACTTGCAGGATGTTGCTCTTTTTGTGGGTCGTTTTGGCGTCTCTCATGTGTCCCCCGAGGACTAGGAGACGAGTTGCTGATGAGGCTGGCCCCAGTCATGCCGCTCCGGCGATGCCTGATTTCGACGAGAGCGAGTCAGAGGAGGACGAGGAGCAGCGGGGCCCGCGACTCAGGGGTCTCCCGGACGAGGTGCGTCCTCACCGGCACGACAGGTTCCGGTTTAGGACGAGGGCTGCCCAGGACTTTTATTTCGACGAGCTTCGTCGAAACAGGGCCTACGTCCCTGAGAGAGGCATATATCCCCTTCATATGGGCGATGACAGGGTCAGTGCAGTCTTGGAGTATCTGCAGTGGACCGGACTGACACGTCACCCCGAGGGCGTCGCCTCCGGTTATTTGGCTATGGAGGTTATTGCCAACATTGGCGGTCTCGGGGAGGGTGACGATCTATCCCGGGTATGGGTCCGTGGTCGCTATCTCGACTTCAGTGCTCGGGCGATCAATGTCTGTTTTGGCTTGCCCGACGATGGCGTATTCCGGCCACAGCCTGAGGGACGTGTTCTTGCTCCTGCGTGGAACACCTTATGCACCATAGTGCCTCCTCAGCTCGAGCACAGTCATGAGCTTCGTTTGACGACGATGGACTCCCCTTGGCGAGAGCTTGCTCAGCTGTGGTTAGGGCGCGTCCGGCCGATCACTCGGAGCCACATTGTCCTGGATCACGTCTACGAGACCATTTGCTTCATCGCGCGAGACGGTAGGGTGAATGTAGGAGCTTGCATAGAGGACAACTTGCGGGATATGCGGAGAGGACGAGGGAGTAGGGTGATTACCCACGTTCACCTCATCTGTGGGTTGTGCGCGGCGCAGGGGATTCGCACTACACCGGAGACAGACCCGTACGACCTAGCACCGGGCCGTTGCTACCGTATCCCGACTTATGCTGACCGGCGTAGCGCCTTACGTCGTGGGGCTCCCCGTGCTGTACTTCGCCCGCAGCCTGATGACGGCGGCCTGATCCTTGTTGTACCACCGGAGCAGCCACCCCCTCCTCCAGTAGTTCCACCTCCTGCTGGGGCACCTCCTGCTATGGCACCTCAGGGGCAGGAGATGACCCGGATGTTGCAGATGATGCAGGAGATGCGGGTCAGTATGGACGCCGGGTTTGCAGCTGGGTAGGCTCGTTATGACGCCCTCGACGCTAGGTTGGACTTCTATCAGACCCGTATGGACTCGTTTGCTACGAGGCAGGCTCAGCAGCAGGCCACCATGTCCGACCTGTACGCCTATGTGCGGCAAATGGACGACTACATGCGCCGGCAGTTCCCGCCTCCCGATCAGTGATGTCTCCTTTTGGTTTCTTGTTTTTGTTCAGGTTTTGCATTAGACGTACTTTGTTTAGTTTCCTCCTTATGAGGTCGTTGCTGTTGTCTGGGATTTGTGACTTATATTTTCGTCATGTTATTGCTTAGTTAGGTGTTTGACATGTGTTAGTGGTTTACTGTTGTTTTAGAAGTATGGTTGAACTGTCCCGCTTTAGTTATGATTTATGGTACTACGGTTTTGTCGTTACCTCTTCACTGCATTTACATGAGTGGAGGCTGCCCACTAGTTATTGCGCATTTACGTGGTTGAGTTTCTCCCGGGTATGTGGATATGATACACGAATAAGTATAAAGGATGATTGAAATAACTGCTGGAAATTCTTTTATTGCTCCAAAAGAAACTTTTTGGGTTATACGCGGTAGGATGAACGTAGTAGTGCTGACAATAGTCAAAGAAGGTACAAGTAGTAATGCATCGATAACTATATCCCTAATCTAGAGGGGACAGGTAGGGGCATCCTCGATGGGGTCGTCCTCATCGCTGGATACGTCAATGGGAACAGCGACGTCGGGGTCAGGGCCCAGGTTCTGGAGGATCGCCTCACCAACGTCTTGGGTTAGGTTGGTCAGGTCCCAGCCCAGGTTCTCCACTTGCTCTTCCAAGCCATCACTCTGGTCCTGAAGCTGGGCCACTTGAGCCTGAAGCTGCGCGACTTGCTCCTGCAGCTGGGTTATGTGGTGATGGTCTGCCTCCCTAAGATGACCCAGATGGGCCACGTTACCCTCCAACTGTCCTACCCGCGTTTTGAAGTAATTGATGTGCTGTTGGCCCTCAAGGTATGCGTTCATTAATTTCACCATCAAATTGACCATGTTCGCGTTGGGCTCGGCCATCTAATGTCAACAAGGGAGGTTAGAGTTAGACATTTTTCAGGCAAGGTTAAGATATGCACGAATCTAAATCTATATGCAACATGCAAGTGCAAGTTCCTTCCCCATTAAAGTGCAAGGTTGGGCCTCTATAGTGGGCCAAAATTTAATTTTTCTTTGGTCGAGATTTTGGGCTTATGAAAAAGAGAAATAAACTTTCGGCTAAAAACAACACTAGCAGTCAAAATAAATAATTTAAAAATAATACTTGGGTTTTAAAAATAGTGGTTTAAAAATAATAGTAATAGCTTTTAAAAATTTTCCGGGCTCTGATACCAACTTGTAACACCCCGGATTTGGTAACCCAGGCCGAGGTGTCACCGCCGCATTACCCTAGCAAGACACGGGTTCCCGAGCTCGCTAAGGAGGTGCAAGGCTTATGGGTATGCAAAGTTTTAAAACATTCAACAATGAATCCGGAATCCAATAATACTTTAATCAAGTACGGTAGTAAAAATCATCATGCATGGATAAGGTAAATGCAGCGGAAATGTAATCACGGCCCACACGGCCAAAACCTCGGGTTAACAGACCCGGTAAACAGTAATACGATGCAGAAAGCGAAAATGTTCATAAATAATTCCCCCCAAGTGTATGCGTATGCGTCACTCGACATACTCTGTAAAAGAAAAATGACAACGGTTGTCAGTATAAAAATATACTGAGTAAGTTAATCCCTAACTAACAAATAAAAGGGGTTACATGTGTTTAAACTAAAGATTTCGCTTACCACACGTAATGTTAAAATACATAGTTTATTTGCAGCGGAAAACATGATTAAATGACTAAAATTAAAAGCGTAATTTAAAGCATAATTTAAGATGCATGAATTTTAAATACATAATTAAAGATATGATGAATACGATTTAAGCATAAAGAAACACTCACACAAGTCTTTTACATTTATCCCGTAGACTAAGAAGAGGACACCATACCGGGAGATCACTAACGAGGCAATCTCAACATAGGACCACTAACGAGGCAGTCCAAACAATGGGAGACCACTAACGAGGCAGTCTCAAAAGATAGTAGGACCACTAACGAGGCGATCCAAAAAGATAGTAGGACCACTAACGAGGCAGTCCAAAAATACAGCGCGCGAGATCACTAACGAGGCAATCTCAGATAGTATGGAGACCACTAACGAGGCAGTCTCAAAGATACTGATAGCATGACGATCGGCTCAGCCTAGTGAACGGGATTTTTCGAAAGTTCGTATTTCAAAGTTATCAAATGATCGATATCGCGTTTTCATAGTTCGAGTTTTCTCAAGTTCGAAAAATCCTATTCGAGGCAGTTTACGCCTTTCTTAATTAAAAATTCGTCTTTTCACCAAAAATTCTGAAATTTTTACAGTAATTCAAAAACACACACACGAACAACTTTCATGTTTTAAGTTTTTGGAAATAAGGTTCCGAAGTGAGTCGAAATTCGAGTTCATTGCAAGGAATAATTTCTGTCTTAAAAACTGTTTTCGTCACAGGTTTGTGCAACGCCGATTAAAAATTCATTTCAAAACCAATCGATGCGAAATTTTTACAGTAACTACAAAACACGTTAAGGAACAACTTTCATGTTTTAAGAATTTGGAAATAATGAATTCGTGGTACTCAAAAATCGACCACAACTCACTGCATACTCGCGGGTTCCGAATAGGGTTTAAAACAGTTCTGAAAATTCGACCGATTGACATATCAAATGAACACCAAAATCCGTGAACTTTTACATGCATAATCTAGACTCAATTATCTACAACTTTTGTTTAGGAATGCAAAGTTAAATCATTCGAAAAAGGGGTGAAAAACATGCATCAAGTTGAATCTAGAAATCTGTCACGGTTTTAAAACGTTCAGTTCGACACAGAAAGTTTACGGCGTGATTTGGGATAGCAAAACTTAATGTCAATGGCTGAAATTTGGACACAAGATAGATAAAGGTGTTAGGAACAACGTTTATGTTGAAAAGTTTTCGGTTTGAATTCTCGAAGGTCGAGTTTTAGGCGAGTCTTTGAAATTGGACGAAAATAGGGTTTTTGAAAACCGATTTTTGTTACAAGCCTATATCTCGAGTTTTAAACAACAAACAACCACGAAAATTTGTGAGTAAGGTTTTAACTTACTTAGAATGATGATAGGGTCGCTGGATTGGGTTTCCGGACGTCCTAGGGTCACGACGAACGGCCAACTTCTCCGATCGCTTTTTGTTCGTTTTCCGACGGAATATCGTAGTAAGGGAAAAGGGTTAGAATATGAGTTTCTGAGGTATATGGACGAATTTATAACTTTGTACAATAGCTTACCAAGAGTCTAGAAGTCAGGGGCTTGTCCCGGTCGTCCCGTCGTCGCCGGAATACTCGCCGGAAAGTGGTGTCGAAGGAGTTTTGAACTTGGAGAGGGAATTGAGGGAGGGTAGGAAGTGTTTTCTGAAACTCTAGGGTTTGGGGCGCCCCTAGGGTATTCTTAAGCCTTCCCCAAGGCTGAGATCCGATTACCATCGAAGGGGGTGTTAATTTTGGCAAGAAAATCGCCATGGAAGGAAAGTTTACACCTCCTGCACCTCTGGCGCGCTGGTGACGCGCACATAGGCTTTTGTCCGCGCGGAGCACGCGTGGCATGCCCTGGAGTCGCGACTCCTCCGTCCGCGCGGTGGCCGCGCGGCGGCGCGCGGAGAGCGCGGGCCGGCCGGACCGGCCGGTTCGGCGGTCCGCGTGTTCCGTCGGGTCTTTCCTTGCTTTCCCCTATCGGTTTTCTACGTGTTGGCTCGATTCCTTGGGTCGTCTCCGGTTCGGAATCTTTTCCTTAAACTTGTTACGAGTCCGGCTTATCGCTCGCAACATTTCCGTGTCCTAATTAGCCTAGTCTAAATTGGTTCCAACTCCTCCTATCGTCCTTGTGATCTATTTCGTGATTTATTTTGTGATTTATTTCGTGACTGAACTTAGAAATTAGTTCCAAGCTGCCTACGTGCCCTGTGAAGGGATCAAGTCATGACGTAGTTCAAAACAATTTGAATTTGTTTTTCCTCGGGTGTTACATCGGACAGGTTACCTTATTATGTTGTTTTGTTGGAAATTTCTTGTTTAATGGTTATCCTTGACTTTCTCGACAGTTATTGATCTTATACTTTTTCGTAAACTTGTAAGTTTATTCCTACCGAGCTTTTTTTTTTCGGATATACCTGTTTGAACCAATCGTAAACGTTTGGGCTTTGGTATGATCCATTGCTACCAGGTTTGAAGCAAATCTCAAGAGTTCATTTATTTTGGCATTGTACTCTTGTACGGATAAATTACCTTGTTAAAGAGTAATAAACTCTTCATTTGGGTTTTTTTTTTTTCTATGCTGAGTGGGTAATGCAACTTGGCGGTTTTGTTGTAACCCATACCAAGTATTTGCTATTATTGTTGGGAAGAATGTAGCTACTCCTATCTTACATTATGCAGGCATTCTACTATCTCGAGTAGCTTTTCGAATAACTCAATCCGCCCTTCTAGTTTAGTTGGTTTTTCTTGGACGTTATATTGAGGTGATTGAATTTATTAACCATTTCGATATAACCTCCCTAACTTTCTCATTTCTCCACTTGTTTTTGAGTAACTACCCTCTCTTGGTAAAGGTTATTTTACGAGCCAAGCTGAAGTTAATAACTTTCTAGTAATAGTCTAGAGGTTAGTGAGTCAGAAAAGATAGATCACACATCTTCAGTACTCAAAAGAAATAGACGAACTGCATAATCATCGGTATTTTCATTAACTAGCCAGAACCAACGCACGATAATAGATATTCAAAGCCTAATGCAAAATCTTTTAAACTCATTAAGTGTTATCAGCAAGATATTAGCAGGTTTCTAAAACATCTACTTCCTTTAGGGTTCTCTACCCTGATGTATCAATTTATAGCGATATGTCTATCTTTTCCATATCGGTAGCATTCCCAACTTTCAGGGCATTGCCACGGGAGATGTTGTTGACCTCAGTTCTCACACTGTGGTGGAAGAAGTTTACCAAGGAATTTTTTTACTATCTCATTTTTCTCGCAATAGAATTGATTATATCCTCATGTTCGATTATCAAGCCTTCTGAGCATAGAGCTCTCTATCATCTAATCTTTCTATTTCTTTCTTCTTATGAGTCATCCCCTCTTGGACTCCTTTTATAAAATATTGTACTTCGATTAAGATCTCTTAAATTATTTATCTCTCATCTAGCAAACAATATTGCCATGGATACAATGCAATTACAAAACATAATAACTATACGAACTGTGCCTAATGCAAGTGCGATGTGTCCCATCCCAAAATACGTTAAAATTTTCTAAGCTGCACGAAGTAATTTTTTTTCCAAAAAGTTCAATAGGATTTCGACTCTAAAAATAAAGATTTTTTTTTAACTCCAAAAAGATTTTTTTGTTTTTTGTTTTTTTTTTACCAATGCTCTGATACCACCTTGTAACACCCTCGTTTCCACGCCCAGCTTTGCAGCGGAAGTTACCAGTTGGAACCCGGGGTTGTTACCGCCACGCCTCCCGATTAAGCTCGCATTTGCCTTGCATTTGCTAACTTAATCGAAAAGCGCTAAGGCTATTTTTAAATTTAATTCTAACCATACTTTAAATTGACTTATTATTTATAAAAATATATTTTTGGAATAATATAATACAATTTATAAAATATGACGATTATATTTCACCGCTGCAAAAACATTTTTTTTCATATTAACTCAAGTTTAAAAATACGACTTTACTAGCTAATTTGCGAAAGCACGGTTAAATAAATTTAAAAGAATATATTTCATTCAGGTCAAATATCAGAGTTTACAAAATATGATAAACTATGATTTTCTGTTCAAAAGGCAATCTTATGTCTAATAAAAAAATAATTTAAAATAACCAGTGTAAAAGTGATACTGACACCCATGCCCGTGCCCATGCCTCTTAGTAGGGTCCACATATATCAAACCCTGTAAAAAGGAGTAAGTAAAGTTTATCAGCCCACTGGCTGAGCAAGTATGTAACACCCCCGTTTCCACGCCCAGCTTTGCAGCGGAAGTTACCAGTTGGAACCCGGGGTTGTTACCGCCACGCCTCCCGATTAAGCTCGCATTTGCCTTGCATTTGCTAACTTAATCTAAAAGCGCTAAGGCTATTTTTAAATTTAATTCTAACCATACTTTAAACTGACTTATTATTTATAAAAATATATCTTTGGAATAATATAATAGAATTTATAAAATATGACGATTATATTTCACCGCTGCAAAAACATTTTTTTTCATATTAACTCAAGTTTAAAAATACGACTTTACTAGCTAATTTGCGAAAGCACGTTAAATAAATTTAAAAGAATATATTAAATTCGGGTCAAATATCAAAGTTTACAAAATATGATCAACTATGATTTTCTATTCAAAAGGCAATCTTATGTCTAATAAAAAAAATAAGTTAAAATAACCAGTGTAAAAGTGATACTGACACCCATGCCCGTGCCCATGCCTCTTAGTAGGGTCCACATATATCAAACCCTGTAAAAAGGAGTAAGTAAAATTTATCAGCCCACTGGCTGAGCAAGTAAATTATTGTCCCTTGGACAAAAACAATTTAATATTACTCAACAGTAAATGGCATGTCAAACCAGTTGCAATAATTCAATCCACATGTAGCTCGACTATGATGCCTACACCCGGGGTATCTCATAGGACCTAGCATGCCCTCATAATGACCGAAGTCAAAATATGAGTACATAAGGATGGCCTTACCTTGCGATCTAGAAAACGACTGTGAGACCCTTGGTCAAACACAATCCTGTTCATGGGAATCCTTTGGATAACCCATGAAATATCTCACGAAGATATCCACCTCTGGGGTATATCTCGCATAATAATAATTCAATAATTCACATGCCACACACTGAAATTTAATTTTCCACATGCATGGCCTAGCCCAAAATATTTAAACACATAATGGGACATAACCTCTGCATAAATCACTTGCATGAATAAACCGTAGAATTATTAAAACACAAAAGAATTTAGACATGCAAAAATACTCTTGGGACAAAGCCCGCGGAACAAAAATTTACTTACATTTTCTTCCGATGATAGCTACTTAACTTCCTTGCTCAGCTCCTCTATAACTCACGGCACTCAACTCTTTCCTCTCTTTCTCTATAGTTCTTTCTCTACCTCGTATGAATTTCTCTTATCCGGACCCTAGGTATTTATAGTGGTAATGGGCGGTTACCTTTGAATTTTTAAACAATATAACTTATCGACTCTGCATGCCTATCTTCATAGGTTGGATTACTCATAGACTACATGAATTTCATTGTCATTCTCAACGTGGTTTTTCCTTTCCTATATTGTTCTTGATCTGCCATGTATTTACTCATGTTTTAACACTTCCAAGAATTCATTCTTTTATTATTTTTAATTAGTTATTTATTTATTACTTATTTTTTCAATAGTATACAATGTAATGGAGGATATTGTCAATCAAATACACTGCACTTCTGTAACACCCCGGATTTGATAACCCAGGCCGGGATGTCACCGCCGCATCTCCCTAGCAAGACACGGCTTCCCGAGCTCGCTAAGGAAATGCAAGGCTTGTGGGTATGCAAAAGATTTAAAAACATTTCAAGATTTAGTCCGGAAATTTATAATACTTAATACGATAGTAGTAATCATCATGCGCGAGAAATAAATAGAGAAAGTGCAGCGGCAAGTAAATCACGGCCAACATGGCCTAATCCTCGGGTTTAACAGACCCGGTAAAAAAAGAACAGTACGATGCAGAATTTAAAATGTCCGTTATGATTTTCCCCCAAGTGCATATGCAATGCGTCACTCGACATACTCTGTAAAAAAAAGGAAAACGACAACGGTTGTCAGTATAAAAATATACTGAGTAAGTTAATCCCTAACTAACAAATAAAGGGGGTTACAAGTGTTTAAACTAAAGATTTCGCTCACCGTACGAGAATTAAAAATACATAATTTATTAGCAGCGGGAAAACATGATTAAAGGACTAAATTTTAAAAGCGTAATTTAAAGCATAATTTAAGATGCATAAATTTAAAATACATAATTAAAGACATGATAAATACGATTTAAGCATAATGAACACTCACACAAGTCTTTTACTTTTCATCCCGTAGACTAAGAAGAGGACACCATACCGGGAGATCACTAACGAGGCAATCTCAACATAGGACCACTAACGAGGCAGTCCAAACAATGGGAGACCACTAACGAGGAAGTCTCAAAGATAGTAGGACCACTAACGAGGCAGTCCAAACAATGGGAGACCACTAACGAGGCAGTCTCAAAGATAGTAGGACCACTAACGAGGCGATCCACAAATACAGCGCGCGAGATCACTAACGAGGCAATCTCAGATAGTAAGGAGACCACTAACGAGGCAGTCTCAAAGATAATGGTAGTATGAAGATCGGCTCAGCCTAGTGAACGGGATTTTTCGAAAGTTCGTATTTCAAAGTTATCAAATGATCGATATCGCGTTTTCATAGTTCGAGTTTTCTCAAGTTCGAAAAATCCTATTCGAGGCAGTTCACGCCTTTCTTAATTAAAAATTCGTCTTTGCTCCAAAAATTCTGAAATTTTTACAGTAATTCAAAAACACACACACGAACAACTTTCAGGTTTTAAGTTTTTGGAAGTAAGGTTCCGAAGTGAGTTGAAATTCGAGTTTATTGCAAAGAATAATTTATGTCTTAAAAACTGTTTTCGTCACAGGTTCGTGCAACGCCGATTAAAAATTCATTTCAAAACCAATCGATGTGAAATTTTTACAGCAACTACACAACACGTTAAGGAACAACTTTTATGTTTTAAGGATTTGGAAATAATGAATTCTAGGTACTCAAAAATCGAGTGCAACTCACTGCATACTCGCGGCCCTCAAAACGATTTTAAAGCAGTTTTAAAAACTCGGCCGTTTGACATATCAAATGAAAACCAAAATTCGTGAAATTTTATATGCATAATTTAGACACAATTATCTACAACTTTTGTTTAGGAATGCAAAGTTAAATCATTCGAAAAATGGGTGAAAAACATGCATCAGGTTGAATGAAGAAATCTGTCACAGTTTTAAAACGTTTGGGTTGTCACAGAAAGTTTACGGCGGGATTTGGGATAGCAAAACTTAATGTCAACGGCTGAAATTTGGACACAAGATAGATAAAGGTGTTAGGAACAACTTTTATGTTGAAAAGTTTTCGGTTTGAATTCCCGAAGGTCGAGTTTTTGGCGAGTCTTTAAAATTGGACGAAAATAGGGTTTTTGAAAACCGATTTTTGTTACAAGCCTATATCTCGAGATTTAAACAACAAACAACCACGAAAATTTGTGAGTAAGGTTTTAACTTACTTAGAATGAGGATAGGGTCGCTGGATTGGGTTTCCGGACGTCCTAGGGTCACGACGAACGGCCAACTTCTCCGATTGCTTTTTGTTCGTTTTCCGACGGGAAATCGTGGTAAGGAAAAAGGGTTAGAATATGAGTTTCTGAGATCTATGGACGAATTGAGACTTCGTACAATAGCTTACCAAGAGTCTAGAGGGCAGGGCTTGGTTCCTTTCGCCTTGCCGTCGCCGGAATACTTGCCGGAAAGTGAGTTCGGAGAGGTTTCGACTTGGAGAGGAATATTGGAGGTGTTTAGGGTTAGGTTTTCTGAGAATTATGGGGAGGGGCGCCCCAAATCTGATCTTATGCCCTTCCCCAATGTTGTGATCGACTTGCCATTGATTGAGGTCGGATTTTTGGCAAGAAAATCTCCATGGAAGGAAAGTTTACACTTTCAGCACCTCTGGCGCGCTAGTGGCGCGCACCCAAGCTTTTGTGCGCGCGGAGCACGCGCGACCAGCCTGGAGTCGCGACGCCCTTGGCCGCGCGGTGGCCGCGCGGGCAGCGCGGGCCGGCCGGACCGGCCGATTCGGCGGTCCGCGTGTTCCGTCGGGTCTTCCCTCGCTTTCCCCTATCGGTTTTCTACGTGTTAGCTCGATTCCCTGGGTCGTCTTCGTTTCGGAATCTTCTCCTTAATCTTGTTACGAGTCCGGCTTATCGCTCGCAACATTTCCGTGTCCTACTTAGCCTAGTCTAAATTGGTTCCAACACCTCCTATCGTCCTTGTGATCTAATTCGTGATGTATTTTGTGATTTAATTCGTGACTGAACTTAGAAATTAGTTCTAAGTGCCTACGTACCCTGTGAAGGGATCAAGTCATGACGTAGTTCAAAACGATTTGAATTTGTTTTTCCTTGGGTGTTACATCCTCCCCCCCTTAAGAATACAGTTATGTCCCCATAACTGTGGTCGGGTCGTCTTGGAAGAGGGTAGGGTAACGTTGCCTCATGTCGGCTTCCAATTCCCAGGTCGCCGTTTCCATCTCGTGGTTGGACCACAGGACCTTGACCATCTTTACAGTTTTATTCCTTGTCACCCTTTCCTTGTAGTCGAGTATTTGCACCGGGGTTTCTCCATAGGTCAAGTCATCATCCAATTCGATTACGTCCGGTTAGAGTACATGCGACGTGTCGGCACATACTTCTTTAGTTGGGGGTCGTGGAACACGTTATGGTTACGAGCAAACGGTGGTGGGGACGTTAGTTAACACGCTGTTCTCTATTCCTTACGGAATTTCTTATGGTCCCTAGGTATTTACGTCCCGGGGGTTTCCTGTAGTCCTGCGAAAGGAGGGCGTGAGGCAATTCCGCTGTCCTTGCCCGGAATAATGCCAGGTGATGCTCCATGTCGTCGTATTTCTCTGTCAATGTATGCCCGGGTTCAGTGAGGAGCGTATAGCAAAAGAGATTGAGCAGAACAGGAAAGATAAAACTCCATCCGGGTCCCGCGCGGTGGCCGCGCGGTGGCTCGCGGAGAGCGCGCGGCTCCCTCTGTTCGAGAAAATAGGGCTCGCGCTCCGCGCGAGCCACTTCTTCCATTTTCCATTCGAGAACACACCCCCAATTCTCTCTAAATCCGGCGAGTCACCTTCCTGTTTGCTTGATTTCGACTTCAATTTCACCCATCTAGGTACGATTCTACTAAACCCACTTACTAATTTCAACTTTTATGTTTTGAATGACTTGATTTGTGTAGAGATTTAGGAAATTAGGGTTCGTGTACAAAAATTGGGGGTTTATGACCTTTAGGCTTGATTTGTGCAAATTAGCAAGTGTATGTGGCAATTATCGTTACTCTTGTTGCCTTACCTATGTTTATGTTATAATGTGTTTATGTTTTTGGCAAATTCTTGTTGAATTTGAATCCTTAGATAGGCTATGATGTTTGGGTGTTATCGGGGTACGGTTATTGGTTCGTTCCCCTGTTGTTTGGTGCGGTAGGACGCGCTGTGTTGTCATTAGGATGATTGTTTCATTCGGTGGGCAATTTCCGTGTGTTGTTAGTAACTTAGGTTTTGGTTTATTGCGCACATAACGCGTTCGACGAAATGCCACAAAGGGTTTAGGCACTAGTTTGAGAATATCCTTTGTCTAGATTACCTCCTGGTTGGTCCTAGTAAACGGTAGGATTTGTTGTTCTTACGGTACATTCGCGTTAGAAGCGTATATTGATGCCCTTTACGTGTTTCCGCTTGACTTTTGTGTGGGACTTAGTCTTATAATTGGTATTTGGTAACTTGCAGGATGATGCTCTTTTTGTGGGTCGTCTTGGCGTCTCTCATGTGTCCTCCGAGGACTAGGAGACGAGTTGCTGATGAGGCTGGCCCCAGTCATGCCGCTCCGGCGATGCCTGATTTCGACGAGAGCGAGTCAGAGGAGGACGAGGAGCAGCGGGGTCCGCGACTCAGGGGTCTTCCGGACGAGGCGCGTCCTCACCGGCACGACAGGTTCCGGTTCAGGACGAAGGCTGCCCAGGACTTTTATTTCGACGAGCTTCGTCGAAACATGGCTTACGTCCCTGAGAGAGGCATATATCCTCTTCATATGGGCGATGACAGGGTCAGTGCAGTCTTGGAGTATTTGCAGTGGACTGGTCTGGCACGTCACCCCGAGGGCGTCGCCTCCGGTTATTTGGCTATGGAGGTTATTGCCAACATTGGCGGTCTCGGGGAGGGTGACGATCTATCCCGGGTATAGGTCCGTGGTCGCTATCTCGACTTCAGTGCTCGGGCGATCAATGTCTATTTTGGCTTGCCCGACGATGGCGTATTCCGGCCCCAGCCTGAGGGACGCGTTCTTGCTCCTGCGTGGAACACCTTATGCACCATAGTGCCTCCTCAGTTCGAGCACAGTCATGAGCTTCGTTTGACGTCGATGGACTCCCCTTGGCGAGAGCTTGCTCAGCTGTGGTTCGGGCGTGTCCGGCCGATGTCCCGGAGCCACATTGTCCTGGATCACGTCTACGAGACCATTTGCTTCATCGCGCGAGACGGTAGGGTGAATGTAGGGGCTTGCATCGAGGACAACTTGCGGGGTATGCGAAGAGGACGAGGGAGTAGGGTGATTACCCATGTTCACCTCATCTGTGGGTTGTGCGCGGCGCAGGGGATTCGCACTACACCGGAGACAGACCCGTACGACCTAGCACCTGGCCGTTGCTACCGTATCCCGACTTATGCTGAGCGGCGTAGCGCCTTACGTCGTCGGGCTCCCCGTGCTGTACTTCGCCCGCAGCCTGATGACGGCGGCCTGATCCTTGTTGTACCACCGGAGCAGCCACCCCCTCCTCCAGTAGTTCCACCTCCTGCTGGGGCACCTCCTGCTATGGCACCTCAGGGGCAGGAGATGACCCGGATGTTGCAGATGATGCAGAAGATGCGGGTCAGTATGGACGCCGGGTTTGCAGCTGGGCAGGCTCGTTATGACGCCCTCGACGCTAGGTTGGACTTCTATCAGACCCGTATGGACTCGTTTGCTACGAGGCAGGCTCAGCAGCAGGCCACCATGTCCGACATGTACGCCTATGTGCGGCAGATGGACGACTACATGCGCCGGCAGTTCCCGCCTCCCGATCAGTGATGTCTCCTTTTTGGTTTCGTGTTTTCGTTTAGGTTTTGCATTTAGACGTACCTTGTTTAGTTTCCTCCTTATGAGGACGTTGCTGTTGCCTAGTGTTTGTGATTTATATTTTCGTTATGTTATTGCTTAGTTAGGTGTTTGACATGTGTTGGTTGTTTGCTGCTGTTGCAGAACCATGGTTTAATTGTTCTGTCCATTTTATGGTTTGAGATGTTCTGGATTTACTATTACCTTCCTATCGTGTCTGCATGTGTGTGGATTGCCCAACAATACCTACGCCGTTGCTTGACTAAATCGCTTGGATAAATTAGCGTGATAAGATACACGGGATTAGAGTTTATATGTAGAGTATATATAGTTGCTCTTAAGGGGAAAATTTTTATTGAATAGATTAGTCTTTTAATAGGTATCAATTTATCAGGGTTTTCTTGTAAAGGTTGTTGGAATTTATTTATTTATTCTTATATGTACATATTTACGTATATGTATATATTTTATTATTATTATTATTTTTATTTTTATTTTTTTTTTCAGTAATCTGTTCGGTTTTTTTTTATTCAGGGTTGTAGGTTCCCCTCTTTGATTATGGTAGTTAAAGAACTAAATAAAATGCATGGAATAAATCTAAATAGGCTTGTATTTTTTTTTTTTTTTTACTCAGGAATTAAATTTGGTTTACAAGCATTCGAAATAGAAATAGGTGTGCTGCTAATAGTACGGAAAGGAAAATATACTAATAATGCGTAGCTGGATCACTAGATCTAAAACGAGTGGGCAGGCTCGGCCTTGATGGGATCATCCTCATCGCTCGACACATCGATGGGTATGGCGACATTGGGAGCAGGCCCCGGGTTCTGAAGGACCGCTCCGTCCACGTCCTGGGCTAGGTTAGTCAGTTCCCAGCCTATGGTCTCTATCAGCTCCTCCAAATCATCTCCCTTGTCTTGGAGCTGGGCCGCTTGGGCTTGGAGGTGTGTGACTTGCTCCTGCAGCTGGGTTATGTGGTGATGGTCTGTTTCCCTAAGGTGACCCAAATGGGCCAGGTTACCCTCCAACTGTCCTACCCGTGTTTTGAAGTAATTGATGTGCTGTTGGCCCTCAAGGTATGCGTTCATTAATTTCACCATCAAATTGACCATGTTCGCGTTGGGCTCGGCCATTTAATGTCAACAAGGGAGGTTAGAGTTAGACATTTTTCAGGCAGGGTTAAGATATGCACAAATTTAAATCTATATGCAACATGCAAGTGCAAGTCCCTTCCCCATAAAAAAATTTAGTTTAAAATAAATTGCTAAAGGTTGGGCCTCTATAGTGGGCCAAAATTTAATATTTCTTTGGCTAAGATTTTGGGCTATGTAAAAAGGATTATGGACTTTTGGGCTAAAAATAATACTAGTAGTCAAAATAAATAGTTTTAAAAGATATAGCACTTGGGTTTAAAAATAATGTTTTAAAATAATAGTAGTAGCTTTAAAAATTTTCCGGGCTCTGATACCAACTTGTAACACCCCGGATTTGATAACCCAGGCCGGGATGTCACCGCCGCATCTCCCTAGCAAGACACGGCTTCCCGAGCTCGCTAAGGAAATGCAAGGCTTGTGGGTATGCAAAAGATTTAAAAACATTTCAAGATTTAGTCCGGAAATTTATAATACTTAATACGATAGTAGTAATCATCATGCGCGAGAAATAAATAGAGAAAGTGCAGCGGCAAGTAAATCACGGCCAACATGGCCTAATCCTCGGGTTTAACAGACCCGGTAAAAAAAAGAACAGTACGATGCAGAATTTAAAATGTCCGTTATGATTTTCCCCCAAGTGCATATGCAATGCGTCACTCGACATACTCTGTAAAAAAAAGGAAAACGACAACGGTTGTCAGTATAAAAATATACTGAGTAAGTTAATCCCTAACTAACAAATAAAGGGGGTTACAAGTGTTTAAACTAAAGATTTCGCTCACCGTACGAGAATTAAAAATACATAATTTATCAGCAGCGGGAAAACATGATTAAAGGACTAAATTTTAAAAGCGTAATTTAAAGCATAATTTAAGATGCATAAATTTAAAATACATAATTAAAGACATGATAAATACGATTTAAGCATAATGAACACTCACACAAGTCTTTTACTTTTCATCCCGTAGACTAAGAAGAGGACACCATACCGGGAGATCACTAACGAGGCAATCTCAACATAGGACCACTAACGAGGCAGTCCAAACAATGGGAGACCACTAACGAGGCAGTCTCAAAGATAGTAGGACCACTAACGAGGCAGTCCAAACAATGGGAGACCACTAACGAGGCAGTCTCAAAGATAGTAGGACCACTAACGAGGCGATCCACAAATACAGCGCGCGAGATCACTAACGAGGCAATCTCAGATAGTAAGGAGACCACTAACGAGGCAGTCTCAAAGATAATGGTAGTATGAAGATCGGCTCAGCCTAGTGAACGGGATTTTTCGAAAGTTCGTATTTCAAAGTTATCAAATGATCGATATCGCGTTTTCATAGTTCGAGTTTTCTCAAGTTCGAAAAATTCTATTCGAGGCAGTTCACGCCTTTCTTAATTAAAAATTCGTCTTTGCTCCAAAAATTCTGAAATTTTTACAGTAATTCAAAAACACACACACGAACAATTTTCAGGTTTTAAGTTTTTGGAAGTAAGGTTCCGAAGTGAGTTGAAATTCGAGTTTATTGCAAAGAATAATTTATGTCTTAAAAACTATTTTCGTCACAGGTTCGTGCAACGCCGATTAAAAATTCATTTCAAAACCAATCGATGTGAAATTTTTACAGCAACTACACAACACGTTAAGGAACAACTTTTATGTTTTAAGGATTTGGAAATAATGAATTCTAGGTACTCAAAAATCAAGTGCAACTCACTGCATACTCGCGGCCCTCAAAATGATTTTAAAGCAATTTTAAAAACTCGGCCGTTTGACATATCAAATGAAAACCAAAATTCGTGAAATTTTATATGCATAATTTAGACACAATTATCTACAACTTTTGTTTAGGAATGCAAAATTAAATCATTCGAAAAATGGGTGAAAAACATGCATCAAGTTGAATGAAGAAATCTGTCACAGTTTTAAAACGTTCGGGTTGTCACAGAAAGTTTATGGCGGGATTTGGGATAGCAAAACTTAATGTCAACGGCTGAAATTTGGACACAAGATAGATAAAGGTGTTAGGAACAACTTTTATGTTGAAAAGTTTTCGGTTTGAATTCCCGAAGGTCGAGTTTTTGGCGAGTCTTTAAAATTGGACGAAAATAGGGTTTTTGAAAACCGATTTTTGTTACAAGCCTATATCTCGAGTTTTAAACAACAAACAACCACGAAAATTTGTGAGTAAGGTTTTAACTTACTTAGAATGAGGATAGGGTCGCTGGATTGGGTTTCCGGACGTCCTAGGGTCACGACGAACGGCCAACTTCTCCGATCGCTTTTTGTTCGTTTTCCGACGGGAAATCGTGGTAAGGAAAAAGGGTTAGAATATGAGTTTCTGAGATCTATGGACGAATTGAGACTTTGTACAATAGCTTACCAAGAGTCTAGAGGGCAGGGCTTGGTTCCTTTCGCCTTGCCGTCGCCGGAATACTTGCCGGAAAGTGAGTTCGGAGAGGTTTCGACTTGGAGAGGAATATTGGAGGTGTTTAGGGTTAGGTTTTCTGAGAATTATGGGGAGGGGCGCCCCAAATCTGATCTTATGCCCTTCCCCATTGTTGTGATCGACTTGCCATTGATTGAGGTCGGATTTTTGGCAAGAAAATCGCCATGGAAGGAAAGTTTACACATTCAGCACCTCTGGCGCGCTAGTGGCGCGCACCCAAGCTTTTGTGCGCGCGGAGCACGCGCGACCAGCCTGGAGTCGCGACGCCCTTGGCCGCGCGGTGGCCGCGCGGCGGCGCGCGGGCAGCGCGGGCCGGCCGGACCGGCCGGTTCGGCGGTCCGCGTGTTCCGTCGGGTCTTCCCTCGCTTTCCCCTATCGGTTTTCTACGTGTTAGCTCGATTCCCTGGGTCGTCTTCGTTTCGGAATCTTCTCCTTAATCTTGTTACGAGTCCGGCTTATCGCTCGCAACATTTCCGTGTCCTACTTAGCCTAGTCTAAATTGGTTCCAACACCTCCTATCGTCCTTGTGATCTAATTCGTGATGTATTTTGTGATTTATTTCGTGACTGAACTTAGAAATTAGTTCTAAGCTGCCTACGTACCCTGTGAAGGGATCAAGTCATGACGTAGTTCAAAACGATTTGAATTTGTTTTTCCTCGGGTGTTACAACTTCCCACTTGCTAATTCATAATAGAAAGTCAACATTATTATTATTATTATCGTACCATTTCTTAAGAAAAAATTTCTTAGGTTATAATTAGTTAATTGATAATACTCCTATAATAATTAGAAATTCTTGCTAATATTCAGACAAGTTGCAATCATTTTCCAAGTTCAAATTCCTATTCTATCACGATTATTTTATGTTTATATTAGTATTTATTAATTATTGTTATTTATCATTTTTGTGTACTAAGGAAAACTAATTCTTCTTATTTTAGTAGAAATGATTTGTAGATAATGGTGTTCAACTTAAGATATATGGAATAGGAGTCTGACATTATTACTAATATGACATTGATGATTTATATCAAACAATAAAATTAACAACTGTTAATGTTAGAAAAATAATACATAACTAATACTATTGTCAAACATTCATCTTTATTTGATTAGATATTTCCCCTGGGAAAATATATTTCTTAGGTTAAATTAATTTTTCCTTGGAAAAATAATCTTCTTAATAATTTTTCTTGTTTCGATTTAGCTTAATTATGTATCATTCGATATTTTCCCTTAGAAAAGAATTATACATCGTTCAATATGAAAATATACTTCTTTAGTGACTTAAGTTATTTGGAAAATAATTCATTTCTTTTGAACAAATATCTATCCTGGAATATATTTCTCTAGTCAATTTATTTTCTAAAAAAAAAATAAAAAATTATTTCTTTAGAAAGACATAGCTAACTTTCAGGGTATCACAAAGTAAATTATTGTCCCTTGGAAAAAAAACAATTTAATATTACTCAACAGTAAATGGCATGTCAAACCAGTTGCAATAATTCAATCCACATGTAGCTCGACTATGATGCCTACACCCGGGGTATCTCATAGGACCTAGCATGCCCTCATCATGACCGAAGTCAAAATATGAGTACACAAGGATGGCCCTACCTTGCGATCTAGAAAACGACTGTGAGACCCTTGCTCAGACACAATCCTGTTCATGAGAATCCCTTGGATAACCCACGAAATATCTCACGAAGATATCCACCTCTGGGGTATATCTCGCATAATAATAATTCAATAATTCACATGCCATACACTGAAATTTAAATTTCCACATGCATGGCCTAGCCCAAAATATTTAAACACATAATGGGAAACCCTAGAATTATTAAAACACAAAAGAATTTAGACATGCAAAAATACTCTTGAGACAAAGCCCGCAGAACAAAAATTTACTTACAGTTTCTTCCGTAGATAACTACTAAATTCTTTTCGGGCGCTACTTCTATATAACCTCTCGGCTCCTAGTCTCCTTGCTCAACAATAGTACTTGTAAGAATCGAAAAATTTGAATGCCTGATTGAACGGATGTAAGGAGCCTATTTATAATCATCCTCCTGCTAGGTAAAATTCATATTTATATTGAATAGAAATATATTTTATAAATTTACACTTAGCAAGACATGTACACGTATAAAGACTATGATACAATTCATCAACCCTACCCTCTTACTCACCAAAGCTACTAATTTTTTTATTTGTTTTTTGTTTAAACTTATCAAATTCCATTGCACATCCCCTCCAAGTTTCGAGCAGATTGGTTTTGGCATGTTAATAGTCTTCCGAATGTAATTTCGATGAACGTATAGTAATATTATTAGTCTTTTAATCACTACTTAGTTACATTTTTAATTATGTTTGACAATAATTTCGTATTACTTAAATTTCGTTTGTACCTGTCAAGAATAAGAAAATAAAAACAATACATAATATAAAATTTATTAGAAAAATAATACATATTTAATACTATTATTAAATACTCATCTTGATTAGATAAAATATTATCCCTTTGAAAACATATTTCTTATACCAAATTCTTTTCCCATGGAAAATAATCATTTTACTATTTCTCTTGGAAATATGTATCCCTTATTTAGCTAAATCATTTTCTTTTAGAAAATCATTATGCATATAATGAAATATATGTGTGTATAGTTGCCTGCACTCTCCCAGGAAGCCGCCAAGGGTACTACTAATCTGGATACACATTTTTATTTCCCAAGGTATAAACAGAAGAAACGAAAATAAAAGAATGCTACCAAACAGAAACTTCAAAAACTAATACTAGGAAAAGAATAGTTAAAATGTCTTTTATCTAAACACTACAACCACATGCAAGGACTTGTAGATGACGTATTAGAAATTCAAAAGAGTCAAAGATGGTAGACTCATGAACAATTAAAGACTTGGACATACTGGAAAATATTAATGAATACCGAAGCATAAAAAAAATATCGATACAACTATGTTATCACAGGTAGACAAAATATTGAGAGGGCAACGCATATAGACTCATGAGGGATTACAGATTATTTGACAAATGGGGACTGGATGAATATAGGAAGATGATTAACTTACACAGGACCAATATTTTCAAATTGCTCACACAATACTTCCAACACTAATCCTGGGAAGAATGACTAAAAGAATATAAGAAAGAGTGAATTAACTTACAATTCACAAATTAGGCTGGAAGGGGAGAAAAGGGATGTTGTTTGCTGGAAACCCACAAGATCCGAAAGAGGGTTGCTTTGTGGGACTGCATTGGCCTTTTCTAACAGCCCAGGCAAAAATGATGAAGTGGAGGAATTGGATCTAAATAGTAATGTGCTGATTAAATAGTAAGGTAAGAACTCCCAATAACCAAAATTGAGGGATTAGTTGCAATCTTTCAGAGTGAATGAAGGAAATGCTTTAAAGAAATTAAATTACCACCCATCTTATATGCACAACTCAAGACAGGCTGTGGTGGGATGGCAAAGGCTTGTATTGAAATGATTTATTAGTACTAGCTAGTCAGGTGCGGGATTCATGGGATTGATAGCAGGAAGAAGGTCAATTTTTTGACAGAATTTTGGCCTCATATTAAGCATAATGCCCGGAGGTCTTGCAAGGTAAGTGACAAAATTGTGGTCCAACTAATTGCATGCAATCCTATCTTTCCCACTAACCAATTTTTATCCAAACCTAATCACACTTGTAAGAATAAAGTAGTGTAAATTTATCCAAATAATTAAATGGGTACAATAGTGTAATTATCCCAATTAAAAAAAAAAATGTATTACTAAGTAATGTCTAAGACCATGAGGATTTTGATTGCCAATAGAGTGTCAAATATATAATGATAATAATAATCACAATAGTAGTAGTAGTAGTAGTAGTAGTAATAATAATAATAATAATAATAATAATAATAATAATAATAATAATAATAATAATAATAATAATAATAATAAGCGAAACGAATTTCTCGGGTATCACAAACACCCTTCAATTTGGTGTTTTGAAATTGGGGGTGTTACACTTTTCGGTGAAACAAAAGTCAAAAGGAGGAAAAATAAGTTAAAACAAACAGGCTCTTACTTTTACACCTTCTCGAACGATCTCTATTTTATCATCATTTTTTGTCTGTAATACCCGAGAATTTTGCAACATAAAACCAATAATTACATAAATAAACAATAAATAAAATAAATACAATAAATAAATAAATTCAGCAAAGAAATAAAAAAAGATAAGGAAATGAGAAATGAGATTTAACTTAAAAAGGAATTAAAGGAATTTAATTAAATAAAAAGAATTAATTGAAGATAAATAAATTGTACACCGAAACCCGACACCAATGAACTCGAGTATTCGAGTCCAAACATTCAATTAGACCAGAGTAAAATTTAGAGAGGAAATAGAAACCCGAAGATACCCCGGAAATCGGAATCCGGGAGCATAGGGGGATAGAATTCCGAAAGAGAGGAGGAAAGGCACGACGGATCGCGCGACCCGCCCGGACCGAAGTCCAGGCGAGTGCCGCGCGGTGGCCGCACGGTCAATAGAGGAAAGGCGCGCCACGACCGCGCCGCTTGACAGATTCGTCGGTTGCGAGATTCACTCGCCCGAATCCGGATTTTCCGACTTCGGTTGAACACCTTTCGGCTCAAGACTCTTAGAGACAGACCTTGGACGCCCCTGGGTCTTCTTTACCTATAAATAACCCCTCTTGAAAGCCCCGAACACTTTTCAAAACCCTACGATATTCTCTATACACAAAACCCAAGATCCGGAAGTCATCGGAGGCACCAAAACCGAACGGGGACTGCCGTGGACGAGTTTGAGAGATCTCCAACGTCGTGGTAAGTTAGATCCGTTCATCCATCTCGTTTTTAATTCAAAAACGAAACCCTAATTCTCTTCTTTTTCTTTCTACACCCCGAATCGGATCTAAAACGAGGAACCCAACGAACAGAGAGGATAAACGGTGGACTGGAAGCCACGCCTTCGAAATAGACGATCCCGGACATCTACGAATCTGTAAGTTAATGCTTACATGGTTTTGAGAGTAATTAAAACACGTAAAACTAAAAGCTTCATCAAATCTTTCGTAAATCTGTCAACATACGTTTTCTACCGGCGCAATAGTTTTGTCTAATTTTTACGAACCTTTAACCGTCTTCGAACGGAAAAACATGAAACACGAAAAACGTTCCTAAGGCTTAGATCTATCTATTGTAAAATTTTCAGAATTTTTAGAGACGTTTTGATATTTGAAATCCACCCGAAACCGAACTGCTGAAACTTGGATCTTGAATTTCTTGACAGAACTTAGGTCCGATCTTGATGACGTTTTTGACATTAGTTATATGCGGATTTAGATCTTCAGCCGAACATGAAAGTTGTAGACAAATGTCTTAAGAAGGTCTCGGTAAAATTTCATTAAGTTTGGAGTTGATTTGCTGTGGTAGATCTTGATAATCTTGAACTGCTGTACACGAAATTCGGACAGATTAATGTTATGATGAAAATTGACGTTTTTGACCTGTTTCGGTATCTCGGATTGAAAAAATTAAAACACGAAAGTTGTTCATCTCGATGTTTCCGAGTCAGTGGTAAAATTTCATAATTTTTGGACTTAAACTCGATTTTTAATGAATTTTAGAGTAAACTATGGTTGACCGAGTCAAATCTTGAAATCTTGTTGAAACGGTGAAACTAGCCTTTAAGGTTTAATCGAGTAGAAGACTCTTTGAAATAAATATATGAAATCTGAAAATTAGGAAATCCCCTTTTACAAACTTGATCTTTAAAATTAGGGGGTGAGTGCTCTGCAGGGTGCCCACCTAACGATTCACTTCGTGCATTTATGGACGATGGTGACCCGCGCGAAATATTTGAGATATGTTGCCAAAACGGCATGAGGTATATGGCCTACACTCTCGTGAATATCCATGTGGGTTTCCCAAGGCTCCGGAGTGGTACTGGGTATGGCAGATACGGCTGCGGCCGCCGGTTTCCGGCTAAACTTGTTGACATCGCGATGCAATCGTGAAACACTCGAAATACTAAATCTTGGGAGTAAATGGGGATAGTTAAATGTTTAATTAATGTCCTTTTAAATTATTAAATGCTTTATTTAAATTAATTATGGTTTTTATTTAAATTATGCTAGATGTACTATTGGTTAGTGTCATGATTAAATTATGCGAATTGATTGTATTATTAAATTAAATTATCTATGATTATTATCATGCTTTTATGAAATTATTAAATTAATGGCTTTTAAACCCTACGATCATGCATGTGTTAACTTACTCAGCAAGTTATGCTGACCAAACCATTTATTTTCCTTTTTCCTTACAGAGTATGTGGAATGATCATGAGTACGTTCATGCATGGGGGACTCATATTTTGCGAAACTTATTATTTAAATTCTTGCATTAGACTCTAGAATAAACGGGCCTGTTAACCTGTGTTTTGACCATGTCGGTTGTATTTACATTTCCGCTGCAATATTATACTTAAATACTATTTCCGCTGCGTTATGATATTATTATTTTCGAGACTATATTGTATGGGCTGTTTGCAAATGTTTTAAATATTTTTAAATACCGAAATACCTAGCCTTGCATCTCTTTAGTGAGCCGGAGAAACCGTGTGTTACTAGGGAGGTGTGGCGGTGACATCCCGACCTGGGTGACCAAAAACCGGGGTGTTACAAGTTGGTATCAAAGCCCGGCTATTTTTAAACTATTATTTTTAAACCATTATTTATAAACTACTATCAATATTTTGACTATTATTTTAAATTTTAAAGTATTATTTCCATGGAAAAATTGTTATTTTAAACCCCATGGAAAAAAATATATATATATAGTGCATAAATTATTTTTGGGGGAAAATCATCATTTGCATTTGCATATTACATCTCTTTTATGAACTTAGAATCTTGGCGAATTTCAACTTAGAATCTTGGCGAATTTCAACTTAGAATCTTGGCGAATTTTAACTTAGAATCTTGGCGAATATTAACTTAGATCTTTTGTTTGCGCTAGATGGCTAGTCAAGATATGATGCAATTGATGATCAAAATGATGAACGTTCATCTTGATTCCCAACAAACCATAGAACAAATGAAATATCGTATGGCTCAATTGGAGGCCAATTTGCACCACATGGGCAACTTGAGAGAGGCGGATCACCACCGCATAAACCAACTCGAACGCCAAGTCCAAACCCTCACTACACAAAACCTAATACTGAAAGAACACATCGATGCTCATGGACAAGACTTGAACACTATCTTTGAAGATCTACTGCCGCCAAGTTCAGAGGAGGAAGACCCGGAAGAGGATCCCGCTACCCCACCGGAGGACGTCTTGAGACGCTAGGAATTCTATTTATAGTAGATACTATTTTGCTATGAAAATATTTCTACTTTTGTACTAAAATCTCGTTTAAGGAAAAAAAAAATGCCCGATTTATTTGTAATAAATCGAAAAAAAAAAAGAGACGAACTGGAATAGTTCCACCACATTTTCTCTAAACGATAACAGTCAAATCAAACAACTAAGCAAGGATACAACGGAAACATAAACTACTAAACATAATCAGCAAGATCATCCTTATACAGTCCCATAAGAAAACAACCAAATAAAACACTACTACTGCAAACCTAAATGGAGACGCAGAAACGAAGGATCACTGGTCGGGAGGCGGGAACCGACGACGCATATACTCGTCCATCTGACGCATGTAGGCATACATGTCGGTCATGGTGTCCTGCTGCTCCAGCTGCCTCGTAGTGATCGTATCCATGTGAGCCTGGTATAGATCCATCCTGGCATCCAAAGCGTCATAACGAGCCTGCCCGGCTGCAAACCCAGCGTCCATACGAGCAAACCCTGCATCCATATTAAGCTACATACCCTGCATCATCTGAAGTATCTGCGGCACCTCCGGACCCTGCTGGGAACCACGGGAGGTGGAGGTGGCTGCTCAGGAGGGACAACCAAAATCAAACTATCACCATTGGGCTCCGGGCGAAGGACAACCGGAGGAGCCCCACGTCGTAGAGCACTGCATCGAGCGGCGTAGGTAGGGATACGGTAGTAGCCGCCAGCGGCTAGCTCGTAAGGATCCATCTCTGGTGACGTACGGATCCCCTGAGCCGCACACATACCACAAATAAGATGAACGTGGGTAATCACCCTACTCCCTCGTCCTCGGCGCATACCCCTCAGGTTGTCTGCGATACAAGCCCCAACATTCACCCTACCACCTCGGGCGATAAAGCAGATGGTCTCATAGACGTCGTCTATAACGATATGGTTCCAGGTAATCGGCCGGACACGGCCTAACCATATCTGAGCAAGCGCACGCCACGGAGAGTCCATCGTCGTCAATCGCAGCTCGTGATCATGCTCGAGCTGAGGTCCCACCTCAGTGCACAAAACGCCCCACGCAGACGGGGGTATACGACCCTCAGGCTGTGGCCGGAATACGCCGTCGTCAGGAAGGCCGAAGTAGACGTTGATTGCCCGAGCACTGAAATCTAGATGGCGACCCCGAACCCAGACTCGGGACAAGTCGCTTTTCTCCCCAAGACCGCCAATGTTGGCGATGACCTCCATAGCTAAATAACCAGAAGTGATGCCCTCGGGATAGCGTGCGAGTCCAGTCCACTGAAGAAGGTCCAAAACTGGACTAACCCTGTCATCGTCCATATGACGAGGATCCATGCCTCTCTCCGGAACATAAGCCCTGTTCCGACGAAGCTCGTCGAAATAGAACTCCTGAGAGGCCATAGTAGCAAACCGATACCTATCGTGTCGATGGCGACGCACCTCGTCGGGAAGACCTCTGAGTTTAGGGCCCCGCTGCTTCTCGTCCTCCTCTGACTCGCTCTCATCAAAATCAGGCATCGCCGGAGCGGCAGTGCTAGGGCCAGCCTCATCGCGCTGAGCAACCCGTCTCCTGGTCCTCGGGGGACACATGAGAGACGCCAAAACAACCCACAAAAAGAGCAACATCCTGCAAATCATCCAATACCAATTATAAGACTAAATTCCACACAAAACTCAAGCAGAAATACGTAAGGGACATCAATACAGACTTCCAACGTGAATATGCCATAAGAACATCAAATCTCATCGTTCGTTAAGATAATCCGGAAGGTAATTTGGACAAAGGATATGCTTAAACTAATTCCGAGACCTTTGTGGCATTTAGTCAAACACTTTGTGTGCGCAATAAATCAAGTTCAAAGTTTACTTGTAAACACATAGGAAACGTCCCCAAATCAAAACAATTGCTTAGGCAATAACTCATCATCATAACAGGGCACAAAACAACGACAACGAACCCATTCTCATGCCCGCAATACCAATACAAATCGGGAAATTCATATTCTCCCTAAAGCATGGAATCTAGAAAAAACTTCCTCAAACTAGGCATACATTGTTGCACAAATACTTCCTAATCAACAAAAATAACACCAAGTATCGCTTAAACTCGCTAATTGCACAAATTAAGTCTAAAAACAACAAATCCCCAATTCTTGTCCCTAAACCCTAATTTTGAAATTCACCCAAAGATTAAAGCTAAACAAGGCATAAAATCTGAAATTGACAAGTAGAAGTAGTAGACACATACCTTGCAATGAAAAATCGAAGCCGGGAATGGGAGAATTGGGGTATGAGAGAACGAATTTGGGAGCAAACTAGAAGAAGCCTCGGAAGTGGAAATGGGGCGCCAGCCCTTTTTTCAACCTGCTGTGGCCGCGCCGGCACCGCGCGGGCCCACGAAAATGTTTTTTTTTTTTTACTTATTCCCACACCTTCTATTGTTTTACACGATCAACTATTCGGCAAGTTGTTCAAATACGATTGAATGAGGTAGCATTTCTAGGACATATAGTATCCGCTGATGGAGTTTCAGTGGATCCGGCAAAAGTCTCTGCCGTAACTGAATGGGCAACTCCTAAGAGCCAAACTGAGATAAGGAGTTTCCTTGGATTAGCCGGGTACTATAGACGGTTCGTGAAGGATTTTTCGAAAATCGCACGACCTTTGACCCAGCTACTGAAGAAGGGAGTAAAATACGTGTGGACAGAGGCTTGTGAGACAGCGTTTCAAGAACTGAAGAAACGACTCACAACCACACCCGTATTAACACTACCATCAGAGAATGGTGACTTCGAAGTTTATAGCGATGCTTTGAAGGAAGGTTTAGGTTGTGTCTTGATGCAAGACTCGAAAGTCGTAGCGTATGCATCACGCCAACTAAAACCTCATGAGGAGAATTATCCGACACATGACCTGGAGTTGGCAGCGGTCGTTTTCGCTCTAAAGATATGGAGACATTATCTTTATGGGCGGAAGTGTCAAATGTTCACGGACCACAAGAGCTTGAAATATATATTCACTCAGAAGGAGTTGAATTTGAGACAACGAAGGTGGTTGGAACTTATTAAGGACTACGATTTGGAGATAGCCTACCACGAGGGGAAGGCGAATGTGGTAGCCGATGCCCTAAGTCGGAAAACCCAACACGTGACGAACTCGTTGGTAATTCCGCCGGCATTGTACATGGATTTAGCGAGATTG